>JANVCQ010000232.1:43785808-43800388 GCA_025531925.1 Erythroxylum plowmanianum
GATTAGAGGTTGGATATCCGGTAACGGATTCCAACATTTATAAGAGTTCATAAGGAATCATGTGTACGTATGAGGGAACATTTATAAGTAGTTGGGTTCCGAATATGGGATCCAACAACAGATGATGTGTAATCATGTTTGTTTTCTTTAAGCTTAATGTATTTCATTTTCTTTGCCCTTGTATATTATGGTTATGTATTGGCCATCTTTGACCTGAACTTTGGGATTTGATTCGCTAGTAAAACACATTTTTCTTTCGCCCTTGCAATTTTTAATGATGGGGCTGGATTTGATTTGCTTTTTCAAGTTGCCTGATCTTTTTTTTTTTTAATAATGAAAAGATCCCTATCTAACTTGCATTCTTAAATTTGGCGTGGAGACTAAACTGACCATTCCTGTTACTATCTTTAGAGTAACAACTTAGATAACACCAATGTGTCAAGCTTTGACTTGATACGGAAAGGTAATTCTCTATATATTAATAACATAATACTAATCAAACTATTAATTTATACTAACTTTATCATACTGTGACCGGAAAGTTTTATGTTTGTTTATATTTATCAAATGTTATGAAATTATGTTTGTTTATTATTATCATTTTCTAATATTATGTCTGTTATTCTTAGAGATCTGATACATTTAGGCATGGAGATTTTATTTTTGGTTATTAAATATTATTTACTACTGAATAAAATGCACTAATAGTTATTTAATTAAATAAATATTTTTTCCTAATTAATCAAATTTGTGATTAAATATACTGAGAGTTGTTATAAATTTAGTATCAAAATTGTATAAATTGACGCTGTATGAAAACATAGATTTTTAATTATATAGTAATGACTAATGATGTTAATTAAAGACTTCATGATTTTTCAATTGAATTTTTAATTTGATTTTTAGAATAAATTCATCAAGATATTATAATTTTTGTATTTAAAATTGTTAGAATATTTAAAATTTAGACGTGTGAATTAATAAAGTTATCTTAATCATATATTAATGAATAAATTTTAATTTTAATTATAAAGTATTAAAGACTAATTTGTGACCTTGTTTTATCCCTAATTGGTTAAGTTTAAACCATTTTGTTTTATCCCTAATTCTCATTTTTAATGTTTTTTTTCCTAACTCTCTTTTTCTTTCTTTTTTATTTTCATGTTTATCTTTTTCTAATATTATTTAATTATTTAATAGTTGCTATGTTACTAAAAGAAGTATAATTTCTTAAATTATTATATATAAACAAATAGTAATTTAATTAAAATGTTTTAATAATATAATATTTTAAATATAAATATATTATAATTTTATATAATTTTTTAATAATACTCACAATTTAATTCTATTTCTCATTTTAAATTAAGAGATAAAATAATTTTAAATTAAGTAATTAATAACAATATTATAATGATAAATAGTAAATTATATATATATATATATATATTGTTGAAGTAGTCTAATTCAAACTAGTAAAACTAATTAAGTAGTGACATCAATTGCAAATTGATTAACTAGCATATAATCTTTTTCATCTTATATGATTAGATGACTTCATCCCAAAAAGGAAACAAAGGAGGAAGTTAAGAGGGAATGATATAGGTCGGATTCGTTGGCCAAAAGAAACTCTTCTTATCTTTTGTGACATTTGTAATCAACATATTAAAAGGAGTAAGGGAAAATGCGGTGGAGTTATTAGTCAAAGGTTACCATGAAAGAAGGTAGAGGAAGAGTTTCACAAAGCAACCAACTTACCATGGGATAAAACAAAGCTTAAAAATAAGTTTGATTGGATGAGAACTAGATGGATCTTTGGAAACAATTGAAAGGGAAAGAAACGGGATTAGGATGGGATTATGACAAAGGAACAATTGTTGATAGTGAGGAGTGGTGGACATTGAAGATTAAGGTTATCTCCTTTTTCCCAATTCAAATTATTTTCCTTTACTCTAATGTTAAATAGTTAGTTAAATATAAGTTATTTAATTTTTTTAGAATATCAATTTTAAAACATTTAAAAAGGAAGGGCTTGAACTGAGCTTGAATGTAAGTTGGATCAACTTTTTGGATGTTTGGCCTAAGTAGAAACTACATTTTGTCCTGTGGCTGACCATCCACAAGGACAACGAGAAGTTGAGGAAATATATGTTCCTTCTCCACCTGATAGTTATAATGTTCATCATCAATTGTCAGCCTATCATGATTATAAGAATATAGATGAGACCAGTGGTCTAAACAATTGGGAAGAAGTGTGAAGAGAATCTACCCTAACCCCTCAAGCTACACATGATGAAGGGAGTGAGAGAAGAAGATGTAAAAAGGTTTTAGAGGGTGATAGTTCATAAAGTAACAACAGTGCAAGAACTAATTCAGCTAAAAGGGTAGGAAGATCTGCAGCAATGTATGAGAGGCTTGACGATGTGATGCAATTGATTGAAGAGAGACAGAGTGCAACAATGGAGATGAATAGATCTATGACGAAAATGTTGGATATGATGAATATTGGTGCATCACAAAGTACTAGTGCTGGTGCGTCACACCATAACGTTACGAATGCTTTGGGAAAAATATGTACTTTGCCTACTTTAGACTGGTACTCTTGAATTTTATTTTTCTTGCATGTTGATTGAAGATCTGCAAAGAAGGTCTATTTTTTGGTTTACCAGATGATACAAAGAGGGTTGAATACAAAAAGTTTATTTATGAGTATGACAAACATTAAAAAAAAAACATTAAACATAGCTTTTATCTATCCATTACTATGTTTAGTTTATTGTTTTTATTATTTGTGCACTTATGTTTACCTGCTATATTATTTATTTCTTTATATTTAGACATATAAGTGTGTTGTTTATTTCAATATAATTTTACTTATTAATCTGTAAGTATGGATGATAATGTTATGCAAATTATGCAACTTCTACAAATGAAGCAATTGTTGGACAATGAGATTGATTTTTGGGATTCGATGGCTTGTGTAGTGGGTCATATGAGTGCGTATTTTTTTGACCACATATACAAGGAACTATGCATGACTTCCTATCAAACAGGAGAACTATGGATGAATGAATTATTGAATGATCATGAAAAAAGGTGTTTTAATACATTTAGGATGAATCAAAATACATTTCGTCAATTATGTATAGTTTTGGAAAATAATTATGGTTTAAGACCTTCAGGTAGGATGTCTATTTTGAAGAAAGTCAGTTTATTCGTGTATGTCCTAAGTAAAGGTTCCTCTAATAGAGATACCCAAGAGCGCTTTCAATATTCTGGTGAAACTGTGAGTAAAGGTTTTTAAGAAGTTTTGACTGCTATGGATGAATTTTCAAGGGATATACTCGTACCGAAAGATCTCGAATTCAAGGACATTCCACCACAAATTGCCAATGATGTTAGATATATGCCACATTTTAAGGTAATTGAATATGTTCTTCCTCCCCCTTCATCATCCATGCTTAAAGTTGTTGCAGTTGTACTTCTATCATCATCATTATCATCATTCTCCTGATCTTGTTTTTTTTTATTCCTCTTCCACTAGTAGCAGAACCTCTTAATTTGTCCCGACTTATCGCAATTGTGACATGTCTTTAAGCCTATGTCACCTCTAGACTTTGAATGGTTCTTAGACTTGTCATGACCTTTGAAACCCCTCCTCTTGTTCCTCCCTCTACTTTCTATAACAAAAGGCTACATGTTGTCATCTCCAATCTCCTTTCTTCTATTTCTTAATTAAATATACTCTCTTTGATGACACCTAAAGAAAGCACACCTTCAAGAGCTGAGTTGCTAATCATCACCACCAACGTTTCCTAATTATCTGGTAACGAACTCAATAGGAATGGAGCTTGAAGTTCAGCATCAAGAATGGTCTTCATTGTATTTAGCTAGTTGATAATGTCCTAGAAATCACTAAGATGCTCCGACACTGATTTCCTAGCCTTTAACTTCAAATTCACTAGCCTCTTAATCAAAGAGGCCTTGTTATTCGTAGTCTTTCTTCATACAAACCTTCTAGCTTCTTCTATAGCTCCAAAGGATCTATTTCTTGAGACACGTGGTTGAATATGCTAATATTAGTCCATTATATTATAGTGCTCAGATTTTTCTGCTTCATCTTTTATCATTCTCTATCTAACATCTTTTCAAGTTTTGAAGGAACATCATCCTTAACACCTCTATCCATATTAGTAGGATCAAAGAGATTCTTGCAATACAAAAGGTCCTTTATCATAGCTCCCCAAATTAAGTAATTTGATGACGTTAACTTGACCATAGAGTTATTTCCACATTCCATTACAATGACTCTGATAGCACTTGTTGGGAGACAAATACACAACTCTTTAAAAGATCAATCAAATAGCAACGACAAGAAAGAATTCAACTTGTAGCAACAAAAAAATATGAGAAGAAACTAAAAGATGAAACAAACACCAAGATTTAATGTAGAAAATCTTCCAGTATAAAGGGACAAAATCACGGGACAAACTGACAAATAAATACACTAAACTCAATAATGATTTACAGAAAAAAAATTGATCTCTCACCTCTATAATAACAAGTTGTCTCATAAAGTTTTATTATTGAAACCAAAGTTGATATGACAATCAACAGAATCTCAAACTAATCTGAAAGACAATTAAACAAGAATGAGAATCTAACCCTCTTTGTTCTCTCTATGTTTTCCCTTACTTTTAGACGTTGTGACCGCACTCTTTATCTCATGTGTAGAGCAAGGTTCAAATGAGCTATTTATAGGCACCTTTGACTTGATAGCTAAGTCATAATTCTTATTGAACTCAACTAGCTAGATCATATTTATCCTTATTAGATTATATCACATTATACAATAGGATGACATCCTCATCCAAATAGAACTCTATCTGATAAGACTTATTTACATCACAACTAAAGGTAAGAGATTATATATAACTTGGAATGATACATCCATATTCATGAAGAACTCTACTATCCTCAAATGATCCTCCCACATAGTCTTTATCTTTTAGAACTGATGTACATTTAATGTGATCTTATATGTCACATCATCCAATATCTTAAAATACAGTTGGACATACAATATGATTGTCAAATTGACGTTATTTTCTATAACAGAATCCTAGCGAGAAAGAATGGAATGGAGCTATATGCATACTTGTACACCTAGACTAGACCACCATTTCAAATTAGATTAATGAATTATTATAAACAAATATAAAGCAGGCAATAAAGAGGACATCGAGTTTTTAATTGTTTATTATAGCTACTACTATTATGGAGAAGGTAATACAGGGCGTTTAGTTTACCTACAAGAATAGATAAGGAAAGAAATGATGATTCTTTAGGAATATAATAGATGAGTAAAAGAATAAAATATGTATTATTTAGTTCAGTTTAGTCCTAAGAATTTCTAACGATGATATAATGTCAATATTTGGTTTGAAAACATAAATTTGGAATGAAAAAAATAACTAACAAAAAGACCAAAATATCTATTAGTCCCGATTATGATGATGATGATGATGATGATGATGATGATGATGATTCTTGTTGTTGTTGTTGTTGTAAGCTTAATTTTTGTAGAATTTAATATCTAAAATCTAAAATCTTATAAGAATATTGAACATTAATAGCTAAGATATTTAATATTCATACCCTTAGAATTTTTTAAAAGTCATGTCCTCAATAGTCATTTTACACATTAACAGCTAATACTAAACAGCTAATTTTACCAAACATCAAATGACAAACAGCTAATGCAATCAATTAGTTAAATCAGCTGATAGAATCAACTATCAGCTAACAAATGATAGAATCGGCTAACAACTAATGTAATCAGCTGATTGCCAAACAAGGCCTAAGGTTGTGAGAAGTAAAACCCTAAGGGTGCTTAGCACAAAAGCCTTGGCCCAGAGGGGACAATATATGCAGGCTGCATACTCTAATACCCCTGAAGACGTGTTTTCCATGCCCCAATACACTGGATCCCATCAGAACTCCAAAATTAAATGTACTAGGGCAAGAGCAGTACTACAATGGGTGATCTTTTGGAAAATCATGCTGGAGTAGTGTCCAAAAAAGGCCTACATATTGGAAAAACAAAGTCGTGCGGGTGCTTGGCACAAAAGCCTTGGTACAAAGTGGACAATATCTGCGAGCGGGTGATTTGGGCTGTTACAATTGGTATCAGAACCAATAACCGGGCTGATGGGTCAGAGAGGACGTTAGGCCTCTATGAGGGAGGGGAGAAATCCCACATCAGTTGGGAAGGAGAATGAAGCATGTCTTATAAGGCTATAGATACTTTCCCCTTGCAGACGCATTCTCAGTAGCACTAAGGCTGTGAGAAGTAAAGCCCTGAGGGTGCTTGGCACGAAGGCCTTGGCCCAGAGGGGACAATATCTACAGGCTGCGTACTTTGATACCCCTGAAGACGCATTTTTTATACCCCAACGCACCGGATCCCATCAAAATTCCAAAGTTAAATGTGCTAGGGCAAGAGCAGTATTAGGATGGGTGACCTCCTGGGAAGTTCTGCAGGAGTAGTGTCCAAAAGAGGCCTACATGTTGAAAAACAAAACTATGCGGGTTCTTGGCATGAAGGCCTTGGTTCAAAGCAGATAATATCTGTGAGCGGTTAGTCTAAGCTATTACAACTCTTATGCCATAAGTCCAATTTTATTTACCATTACCATAAGCTTATCTGAGAACCTTTAAATTGTCTCCTTTTCATTCATTCTAAGAATTTCAAAATCTCTTTTGAGATTTAAGACTTACATTCACCTTGTCACAACATTCCCTTGATATAGCTCCTTTAATACATCCCATACTTCCTTAGCTGTTTCACAAGCCATAATTCTTGTGAAAATCGACTCAAATATAGCAGTATATATCTGAGGTAAAGCTCTTAGGGCTTTAGCTTCTTCATCTTCATAGCTCTAATTTGATTGAGTGTATGGTTATTGCCTAGAGGAGGTATACATCTTTCACCTTCAACCTACTGCCATAAATTGAGACCTCTCAAATGAGCTTTCGTTTTTGACAGCCCATACTTGATAATTTTCACCGTTGAAAATTAGGGGTGAAAGAGATGATGTGTTAAAGGAAGCTATGGAAAGAAAGTAAGATTTGGTTAGATTCTCTCTTAATCACTCATAGGTCCTTTAAGACCTTTGAGAGCTCTGATATCATGTAGAAGTTTTCTTAAAAAAATAGAAGAACATGTATAAGATAAAAGAATACATAACACTGGAGTTGTTTTTATTATATATTGAATAATGAACTTGGTTATCTTATATAGGCAAAATACAAAAAACTAAACAACTGTTAAATAGAGATTTTAGCCAATAAATATGCCTTATAAGAAAAAATTAAAAACAAACTAAAGATCTATTCAAAAATAATTTTGATAGCTCTATAAGTTTGAATTAGTTCCTAATATAAATAATGTGAACCGCAAGTTTGGCTAATTCCAAAGTGAATTATACAAACTCCCTATTAAAATTAACTATAATTCTAAGAAAGGAAAAGAATCACCATTTCTCCCCAAAGTTACAAGATAAGATGTTAAGAAGCCCTAAGGGGTTTAAGTTAAAGAAATAACCATTGCAGTCTCTTTTTCTTTACCATACTAGTATCTAGATCATCAATCATGACTAGTTCATCATCCTAGCCATCAATCTTAACTTTCTTATGATTGTTACAATTGTTAAAAATAGGCAAATCTGAAAATGAGTTATTTGAAAAGCTTGACAATTTTCTCTTCTACCTTGAGATCTCAGTGCCCTCAGAAATTTCTTCGACCTTGGCATCTTTTTAGCCTATAGAAATTGTGCTGACAATACATTTGATGCATTTCCATTTGACTTGTTATCGTTCTCTTAATAGCATCATTTTTCCAACCCATCATATTTATTGTCACCAAAGACTTCCCAACATGAACTCAAAATGTAATGCAGTATGAGATAGATCTTCCAATATCAAAAACATGGCTAAAAGCCCAAATTAAGGCCACACTTTTTAGGGTTTGATCAATTTAGTCCAAACCTTTTAAGTTGCTCAATAAAGATCTAAACTTTCACGAGCCTGCTCATTTTTAAGCTTTTTTTGACAAAAATTGGGAAGTGTCATACACGTGTCATTATTGACAGGCCAATCAGTCTTTAAATGCCACGTTAAAAACACACATGGCTTACATGGCTTTTTAGAAAACAAAGACATAAATAAAATCATTTAAACATTGTAGCAAAAACCCTAAATTAACTCTTATCCTAGTATATTCACCCTCTCTCTCTCTCAAAGTCACCCAAATCTTTTTTGATCCAATTTCTTGCCTCCTTCACGCTTCATCATTGCCGATCACTCCAATCCCTTCACGCATAATCAGCGATCCGCATTAAATAGTGTGAGCTTTCTATGTAGAAGTATAAGGTGAATGGGTGCTTGGGTATTTGGATATTTTTGAAGATTCGAAACATAACTGAGTCTGAAATCTTAATAAAGATGAATAAGAGTAGAGAACTGATCTTCATATTGTCAAGGTAAATATCATTTCATATTGTCCATTTACATATAATGCATGTGCCCTTTTTGCCTCTTATTCCTCCCAAAATTTTCTTCTTGTTTATAATTGGATTTTGAACAGGAAGTGGAAGGTAATGATATACTTGTATTCTCATTAAAGCCCGAAGTTAGTAACAACTTATGCTCCCTTCTAATTTTAATCCTTTGATTCCTGCTAACTTTATAGAAAAACCATATGTTTACTCTTTAATGGGTTTATTATGAATCTGTAATGCATCATATGCTATGTTTTAATTTCTCACTTTGACTTCAATGTTTGCATTTAACAATTCTAACTTTGTCTCAAACATTAGCAACAGAATTGGGAATTTTTGGTGTTTGAATCTTCACTTTATTCCTTTCCCCTTTTATGGAAATTTTCCTTAATAATGTAATTTAGGTAAATTCCTTTATATTTAAATGGGTTTAATTATAGGTTGAATAGTATATAGATTAGAATTGTTTTCATCTACAAATTTTGACATGAAATGTCCTATACAATTTTATTATGCTAATTTACCAATCAAAAAAGAAAGAAAGGCAACATTGTATGCAGGATATGATCAAGTCTTCTCTTCATATTTACTTGACAATATGTATAAATTACTTATTTACAGTAACAATTCAATTTCAAGTTCATCATCCTTCATTTTTTTCCATTGAATCAGCTTCCCCTATCGATAGATTTATGTCATTTGGTACAACTTCCTTGGTGCCTTTCCATGTTATTTTTCTCTTTATGCTTGTTTTGAGATAAAGTATGAAATTCTTATAAGAGATACAAATTCTTAGCAGCATACCAATTCAGTTCTTTAGACATCATTTAGTTATCAATGGCTGCATAATCAAGGTTTCAACATTGTAATTTACCTGTTAGATGAAAAGAGGATTGTACTACATTTTTGAAGACATCGGCTGGGAATACTTAAGAATGAGCTCAATTAGTAGTTCTTCAAAGTAATGAGGTTGATTAGAGGATTCAATTTGTTTTCTTGGTTGTAGTGAAATTTTTTTAAATTTTCATCTTTGACAGTAGAGAAACGTGTTCTAAGCTTGATTGGAGGTTATATAAGCTGATTTCTTCAACTTACCCAATTGAATGGGATTATGATGAAGAGGCTAAATATCGTTACTATAACTTGAAAGCACCTAGATGGACTTCCTGAACTGATGAAAATCCAGAAATAAGGTTTTATGGTTGTCAATTTTTCTAGTAATTTTGGTACATTTTGATGATGTTTTATATAAATGTATTCAAATTTTTCATTATTGATGTAACTGCCCAAACCACCGGCTTGCAGATATTGTCCGCTTTGGGCCAAGGCCTTCGTGCCAAAGACCCGCATGGTTTTGTTTTCCCAGCGTGTAGACCTCTTTTGGACACTACTCCCGTAGGACTTCCCAAGAGGTCACCCATCCTAGTACTGCTATTGCCCTAGCACATTTAACTTCGGAGTTCTGATAGAATCCGGTGTGTTAGGCATGGAAAATGCATCTTCAGGGGTATCAGAGTATGCATCCTGTAGATATTATCCCCTCTAGGCCAAAGCCTTCGTACCAAGCACCCTTAGGGTTTTACTTCTCATAGCTTTAGTACTGCCGAGAACATGTTTGCGAGGGGAAGGTATCCACATCCTTATAAGATGTGGGATTTCTCCCCTCTCTCGTGGAGGCCCAATGTCCTCACTGGCCTATTGACCTGAGTACTGGCTATGATACTAATTGTAACAGCCCAAACCACCCGCTAGTAGATATTGTCTGATTTGGGCCAAGGCTTTTGTGCCAAGCACCCGCACAATTTTGTTTTTCCAACATGTAGGCCTCTTTTGGACACTACTCCCGCAGGACTTCCCAAGACGTCACCCATCCTAGTACTGCTCTAGCACTAGCACATTTAACTTCAGAGTTCTAATGGGATCCGGTGCTTTTGGGGTATGGAAAACGCCTCTTCAGGGGTATCAGAGTACGCAACCTGTAGATATTGTCCCTTTTGGGCCAAGGCCTTCATGCCATGCACTCTCAGGGTTTTACTTCTCACATCCTTAGTGCTGCCAAGAACATGTCTGCAAGCGGAAGGTGTCCATAGCCTTATAAGGCAGCTTCGTTCTCCTTCCCAACTATGGAATTTCACCAAATGTAGCGTCCCTTACTCTAGGGTATATACCGAAACACCCTTAGGTCATTCCAATACATAACCTATGAAAACGGTACACTATAATCAATTACAACATTCACTTAACATGGCGTCATCATTTTTTATAAAACATCATATGGAAAAACACAATAATTTAAAACAATTTCCTCCTTTCATTTTTTAAAAACCAAATGTATACATTGGTAGTTTTCCTAGACCATCTGAAAGTGTACATCATCATATCCTAATACAAAAGATGCTATATGAAAGAGGAAATACACAAAAATCTATCTAATTTGTCTAAACCCAGCTAACTGACCTTTGAGCCATGACTTCGCTTCCCAATTCACAAGTCTACACTGCTTGTAGCGTCTTTCAGTAACTAGAGTCGTCTCTCGATCCTGAAAAGTTAACGTTGCAATTATGGTAAGTTTTGCAAACTCGATGAGATAACCATCATCGATGGTTCACTCAATTAATGCATTACATCAATACATATAATATATAATTTCACATCTTTTTTTTTGTTTGCATGTTCATAAAATATCACTTTTCATGTTCAGAACACTCAGCATAATCATTTCATTCATATAAAATACACATATCAAATATGAATGCAATGCACATGAGACTGATTTTCATTTATTATTGTCATTGTGATCGAGTGCCTTTTTACTAGCTCATATCCCTTAGTGGATACTGAGCTTTGTCAAATTATGTCCCATATCCTTTAATGAATACCAAGTACATTCACAATCAAGCCTGAGCCCCTAATCACATTCTGAGCTTTAAGTTTTTTTTCACTGGCGACTCTGGTCACAACTTCCCTTTATCTTACATGCATTCATGTATTGAAATGCTTCACATATCAATTTCTCAATCCCTCATATGCTTGCACATTCACATTCAGATCACAATTTTCATCGGACTTAAGGTCCGGCATTTAACACCATTGTTGAGTAACACTTATTACATCACATTCACATATAAGCACACTTCCTATACATTCCCGAATAATAACTCCTCGAACATTTTATTGTTTGGAACCAACACTCAAATCATACTCACAAAATAACTCAAAACAGAATTTAAGCAAACAAATAATTAAGTGAGACCGTCTAGGTTACTCACAAGTCGCTCCCGAAGCTAATGCCTGGAAGTTCCAGCAATGTCTGGAGGTTAATGTTCCATTTGGTCCTTTGATATTTCTCAAAAATCTGCAAAAGCTCAAGAAGCCCTAAACTTCATGCAATTCATATACACCATTGTAAGGGTTAGCATGCTTCGGTTTTTTTTTAAGGCAAAGAGAAGTAAACTGAAGTTGGGAGTACTAAGGAGATAGACTAAAACAAGGTTTAACTTTGGTGGAGTTTTGATGAAAAATTCTGTGTTACTGAAAAATTTAAGAAAGAAGCTACGAGGGAGATGAAGACAAGAACAATAACTTGTCTTTCAAGGTTGAGAAAATTTAACTTAAAACTTGGACACCTGTCCACTTCTGAAGACATTAGCTAATTTCCTCAAACTAACTAGTTCTATTTGAACTAGTTTCATTAACTCCCATCTTTTCATTACAATTATCTCCAAAATGTTCAATATCGTCTTCTTACAAATTCTAAAGTCATCTCTGAAAATTTCAAAGTCATTTTTAACAATTCTCTAATATCAATTGATTCCTATTTCTATTTTTTGTACATCAATTTACTTGCCAATTGGCATTTTTCCTTTTCCAATAAAAATCAACAATTTCAGAAATTATTATTAAAGTTCACCAAAATTCAAAATTAACAAATACACTCACTAATTAAATTTTTAATACAACATATTCACAATTATCATAACATCACATATCAAAATCATATTCACGTTCAAACAATTAATTATACCCGAAAATTGTCAATGAATACATGAATAGTTGTTTTCATATGCGAAAATTCATATTCAAGTATATGTGCATATCATATAATGCATAAGCATGCAATGCATTTCTAATCTCCCAGTACTCTTTCATATTTACTATTTTAACCTCCCCGCAAGTAATGGGATGTTACAAGTCTCCCCTCCTTAAAAGAAATTTCGTCCTCGAAATTCTTACCTGATTGTTCGAATAGGTGGAGATATTGCCTCCTCATATGCTCCTCTATTTTCCAAGTGACTTCCTCAGTTGAGTGATTCCTCCAAAGGGCTTTCACCAATGGAATGACTCGGTTCCTTAAGTGCTTGATCCGAGATCCCACTATCTTAATCGGCTCCTCAACATAGCTTAAGTTACTAGCAACCTCTATCTCCTGAGCCAGTATCACATGTTTTGGATCCGATCGGTATCTCCGAAGCATACTCATATGAAACACATTATGCAATTGAGACATTTCATTCGACAAAGCCAACTTATATGCCAAAGGTCCTATCCTCTCAATGATCTCATAGGAACCAATGTACCTAGGGCTCAATTTACCCTTCTTACCGAATCTCAATACTCCTCTCTATGGTGACACTCTCAAAAATACTCTGTCCCCCACACTGTACTCTATATCCCTTCTGTATTGATCTACATATCTCTTCTGTCTATCCTAAGCCGCTTTAATTCGGCTTCGGATCAACTTCAACTTATCTACTGTATCTTGTATCAACTTTGGGCCTTCAACCATTCTTAAGCCCTCTTTATCCCAATATAATGGTGATCAACATTTTCTCCTATACAGTGCCTCATATGGTGCCATCCCAATACTACTGTGATAATGATTGTTATATGCAAATTCTATTAATGTCATATACTGATCCCAAGCTCCTTGAAACTCCAATACACGAGTTCTGAGCATATCCTCGAGAATTTTAACTGTCCTCTCACTTGGTCCATTTGTTTAAGGATGAAATGTAGTACTGAAGTTCAACTTTATACCCATGGCAGACTACAAGCTCTTCTAGAATCTTGAACTGCACTGATATTAGACTTTTTGCTCAAAGTATCAGCCACCACATTAGCTTTTCCCAGGTGGTACTCAATCGTGCAGTCATAATCATTTAGTAACTCAATCCATCTCCTCTGTCTCAAGTTTAATTCCTTCTAGCTCTGTAAATACCTCAAACTTTTATGATTAGTGTAAATCTAGAAAGTCTCTCTATACAAGTAGTGTCTCCAAATCTTTAGAGAAAAAACAACTACAACTAGTTCTAAATCATATACCGGATAATTAATCTGGTGAGACCTTAATTGTCTCGATACATAGGAGATCACCTTGCCATGTTGCATCAACACACATCCCAATCTTTGATGCAAAGCATCACTATATACCATATATCCTCTGGTCCTCAATGGAATAGTCAACATCGATGCAATAGTCAACCGATGTTTCACCTCCTCAAAGCTCTTCTGACACTCCTTATTCCATCTGAACACTACATTCTTCCTCAAAAGTTTTGTCAGAGAGGCTGAGATTAGAGAAAACTCCTCGACAAACCTCCGGTAATATCCAACCAATCCTAGGAAGCTTCACATTTTAGACACATTCCTCGAAGCTTCCCAATTCATCACTGCCTCTATCTTCCTTGGATCTACTTATATGCCTTATCACTATATATCCTAGAAACACTACTTGATCCAGCTCAAATTTATACTTACTAAATTTGGCATACAGTTGTTTCTCCCACATAATTTGTAGAATCACCCTCAGATTCTCAGCATGTTCTTCTCTGCTCTTCGAATACATAAAAATGTCATATATGAACACAACTACAAAGTGATCCAGATAGGGCTGAAATACCTTATTCATTAAGGTCATAAAAGCTGCTAGGGCATAGGTCAACCCTGTAAGTGTAAGTCGACTTGTACCATGTGTAAGTCGACTTATGCTTGCTCGGTACTGATAAGTCGCCTTGTTCAC
>JANVCQ010000232.1:43819088-43833364 GCA_025531925.1 Erythroxylum plowmanianum
TTGAAATTAACGATTCAATGAACGCATTAAAATCATCAATTCACAATACCCAACGGGTTCATACACAAATAACCGAACAATAACAAAATTTTGATTATCCATACACAAAACCCAAATCAATTAAAATAGGATAACACAATCAATTTCTAATGAGAGAAAGAAACAACAAAATAATAAAAAAAAATACTTAACTAGGGTCGTCGGCTTCGATGTCACCTCCAAACCGGTGTCGGGATGTTTAGCCCTTCATAGGTATTTTCCAAAAAATTACTTCAACCCCATCTTAATCCCTAGCCAAAATCCTTTTGTTGCCAGCTGACTCTCCTCACTGTTACAAGCTTCTTTCACTGTTCATCGATTTGACGAATAAACCTTGAGGTTTATTGTCCACCACACTGTGCCTGCACTCCTCTCACTGTCGCCTACGCCCTACTCCCCAGCTTTTCCAACCGCAAGCCGCAGCCGCAGCCGCGTCTCTCACACCTGCGCTACGCCTGCCTCCTTGCTGTGCAGCTGCTGGGTCACGCTGCTTCCTTCTTCTAGTGTGGCATGTTGTACTGTAGCATTGATGGGACGAATAAATGTCACCCATCAGTTAAAACCTTCCTCTGCTCACGCCTCTCAGGCTCCTAGGACGCAACGTTTCACGCAGCACACACATGAAATGCAGCGCACGTTGTGCGTCGCTGTCGTTTTGCAAAAAATTTTTCAGCAAGCATTTTTAATTCTCCTATTTTGATTTTTCTAATCTTTCTTTTTTTTTTCTTGCTCCATGAAGACAAGCAAAAATAAATCTTCAAAAAATGACCTAAATGTAATGCTTCAAACTCACTTTAATTTCTTTGCTCCCAAATTGTACCTAAAATCATATATGAATTAAAATGAGTATCTTAAGCATTTTCTTGTCAATAATCACTAAGTGTAAATGATTAAATATATCAACAATTAAACACATATCAGTCACATATCCAAGATCTACTTTGTTGAGCCCAATATGTCCTCATGTAAGCCTTGCTCCACTCCAATCACTACAACAACCAAGTTATTACTTCATGATGGTACACCTTTTGAGCATCTAACTCTCTATCGAAGCATTGTAAGAGCACTTCAGTATCTGTGTAACACCAGACCAGACATATGCTTCGTTGTAAATAAACTAAGTCAGTCTTAGTAAATCTACTAAATACTCATTAAGTTGCTTATAAATGTGTACTATGTTACCTAGAAGGCACTTCCAGTTTGGGATTGCTTTTTCGTCCTTTGTCTACACCTTTGGCCTTTCAAGCCTATAGTGATTCCAATTGGACCAGCTCTTCAGATGACCAGAAGTCTACCACTAGCAATTGTGTCTTCCTAGGGGGCAACCTTGTCTTTTGGTCCTCCAAAGCAACGCCCAGTCCTTTGATCAAGTGTTAAAGCCGAGTACCAAGCTCTCTCATAAGTGTCTACTGAACTTCTATGGCTCACATCATTACTCTATAAGCTGGAGTTTTCTCTTCTTCATAAACTGACTTTGTGGTGCGACAATAACGAAGCTCGATCACTAGCTCAAAATCATGTTTTTCACTCACAAACAAAACACATAGAACTAGATGTACATTTCATCAGGGATAAGGTCGAAACTGGGTCTTTGGAAATCAAATATGTAACTACTACATAGCAGCTTGCCGATATCCTCACGAAGCCTCTTACTTTAACAAGATTTAATCTTTTAGTCTCCAAACTAAACCTGGTTCCAAACCTTCAGTTTTGTTTGGGTGGGTCTGTAAGAAGAGAAAACACAAAGGGCATAAAGGGAAATTCCACTGCCAGTTAATATGAGTTGTCTTACACTTTCTGTTTCAACAGAGTACCCCACAATCATTTGATTTATTTCCGTTATGATTGAATGATTCACGTTCATTCACCAATTGTATATATAAACATTGACAAAGATGAAATATGACAATTATTTCTTTCATAAATCTTTACAGGATCACGGGATTACAAGGATGGTCTTACTTTCTTTAAAAACAGAGTTCATTTAATAGCCACTTCTCTTATAATTTTATCTACCCTATCTCAAGTTCATAATATGCATCATGAAGGTTATTAGAAGACCCTTCTTCACATTGCCAAGGAATGAAATCGACCATACAAAATTTGTAAAACAATGCACAACGTGTCAAATGAACAAATTAGAGCATTTATAAACAACTTGACTTTTGCAATCACTACTAATTCCATTATAGATTTGGTCTGACATATCTATAGATTTCATTGAGAGGCTTCCACCATCATAAGGTAAAATCATTTTGCTTATAGTGATTGATAGATTTTCAAAAAATGTCCACCTTATTTCCCTCTCTCATCTATATATTGTGGTACATATAGCACAGTTATTTTTTGACTATAGTTATTTTTCGACAATGTATTCAAGTTACATGGATTACTTGAAATGATAGATAAGTGATATGTTTACAAGTTCATTATAGACTAAATTATTTCGATTGAGTGGCACCAAATTGCAATTTAATCCAACCTATCACCCACAAAGCGATGGACAAACTAAAGCAATTAACCGGCATCAGTGACTAACCCCAACGTTGGCTTCAATGGTTCCCGTAGGTTAAGTATTGTTTTAATTCTGCATATTAGTCTCCCTTAAAAACAACTCCTTATGAAGTCTACGATGTTATCATATTCTTCCAGAGCATCTAAATTAGAGGCAGTAGAATTAGAATTAAAAAATTGTGATATAGTTTTGCAGGATCTTCGAGATTGACTTCCCCAAGCTCGATATGCCATGAAACGGTTTTATAAAGTAAAGCATTACCATGTTCAATTTTAATTAGGAGACTTGTTCTTCTTAAACTACAACCACATCACCAATTAATCTTTGCAGCTACCAAGTATCACAAACTTTCTCCAAAATATTATGATCAAGAAGTTATAATAACTCCTGTAGATTTTACTCCTTTAGTTATTCCAAAGATTTCAGTCTTGTCGGATTTTAGTAGGTAGGTCTGTTCCTATTATTAAAAAGGAGTAGTTATTTTGACTTCTTTACATTGTAATGGGAGAAAGGAATAAAGTAGTAGAAATTTTATCCTTATAAACTAGTTTCATGAGATCAAAAGAATCCCTATATCGAGTCCTTACACAGCCCAAACCATAGGTTCAAAAGGTAGAAAATCAAAGAAACGTAGTTCTAATCAAGGTTTGTAGGTTGATTCTGCCACTAGTAGTCGTTCTCAATCCCAGGACCATAACAAAAAGCCACTGAAACATTAAAAGATCAAAACCTGACAAATTTAACATTTTTCAAGGTTAACGCTATAATTCATTATCATGTCTTCGTCAAGATCATCACCAACTTCATAAAGA
This sequence comes from Erythroxylum plowmanianum, assembly GCA_025531925.1. Classification (NCBI taxonomy): domain Eukaryota; kingdom Viridiplantae; phylum Streptophyta; class Magnoliopsida; order Malpighiales; family Erythroxylaceae; genus Erythroxylum; species Erythroxylum plowmanianum. The sequence goes on from JANVCQ010000232.1 coordinate 43,822,455, forward strand.
AGATCTGAACCAACCATGATTAACGAGGAATTTATGACGAGCTTGGGTTTAACAATTTTTTCAACAAAAACGTGTGGTTTTGAATAAAGATGTCAATGGGTCACGCCCAAGCTTCTCCTAGCCCTGCCTAGTTTGACTCAGGCCCATGTGGCTCTCGATTCGACGGGTCACGAATAGGCTGGGTCCAAGATGACCGGCCCATCCAGCCAAAAGTCGGGTCAACCAAGCCTATCATAAATATTTTTAAGAAAAACGTCACAAGCGATGTCATTTTTAATTTTTGAAGTACCGACCTGGCCCGTGGCCTTCCCGACCTTTGCTCTCCTAACCCGGGCCAAAGTCGGTTCAGGGCGAGCCCTTTTTGACATTGCTACCTTTAAACCCAATCAATCCTACTATGTTTGTTCAAATGTATGTCTAAATTCCTTCTCTTATCAAACTGCTTCAATTGTATTTTTATGTTATGGTTGCATATGCTCATTAGTGGCTGGAAACAGACCCACGGTCAATACTCAAGCTCAAACCTAAAAAATGGAATGACATGATGAAAAACCAAAACATATGATTTCAGCTTCAGAAATCCATTTTTTTAAGCAACAGAAGATGAAGTTGGTTAGAAGAAAAAATTTGATCATCTTTAAAGAGAGGGAAAAAAATTAAAACTATATTAGGTAATTGAGATATCAAATTTTTAAAAAAAAAAGGACAAACAGAGGTATACTTGTAACTTTCAGTATCATATCTCATAACCTTGATGGCTTCGATGACAATCAGACCAGCTTTGACAACATTTGTTGTCGCAACAGCGGAATAATATTACCAGCAATACCTTTAGCTTCAAAGAGACTGTGCAAAGGAATTCCAAATGTAGCAGCTCGAATATTTGCAGCAGCACAAACAAATTCTACAGCCAATTGATCATCTTTGTCAAAGGTCAGGTTTCCAATGTCCTGTGGAAATTAGAAACTAAATTATCCGTGATGAGAAACTATTAATCATACCTTTAAAGTACCAGATCAACAAACCTTTCCTCTGTTCATCAAAAATAGTTTAAAGGACTATAGAAAAAAATTTTAATTTTCCACAAGGCTCCATACATCCTGTGGATTCTTCAGGCTCAAAGATGTCATAGCAGATACTGATAGGCCATCAGTTGCACCACCTTCAATGGAATTTCCATTATGCTGTGTTGAATTGTCTGGTAGGATATCCTTTTATATACATGGACTTTGCTCTATTATGGTTGTTTCCATGCCTCGTCATTAGACAGACCTACTTCAATGTTATAACCAAACACATGGTCATATATTCTCCTTTCATACTGCCCCATTTCCTCATCTTTGTCATTCAAATACATCTTCGGCGTGTTCTGACGAGTTAGCAGCGTCATTTGAGCGAATGTTTAATCATTTTCCTGATTTTTATCTCCAAACAACTTTGCAAAGAGTAATTCTTTTACCCAAACAATGCAATGAACAGCTGCATACGAAGCAAAATATAGAAAATAAGAACATGAGCACACTTCATCTTCCAAGAAGAAATATCAAAATCCTTCTGATCTAAAGATTGTCATAACAAACAATGAATCAAATCACGTAGCAAAATTTCCCAAATCTCATGAGTCTATAAACGAAGCTAATCTAAAAACGTCTACCCAGACAAAACCCTATAATGACCCGATGGACTGCATACAAAAGAAAATGGCTCGCATCCCATCTTCTACCCATACAAAAAATGTAGACGTTTTCTGTTTCTTATGTTTATAAAAGTCAAAGTAGACAGCAGAAAGATCACCTGTCCTAGGAACCCTGTTGTCTCACTTTCAATTAGAGAAACTTCAGCTGCCAAGCAGAGGCGGTTCATATGTCGCCTGGCAACCAAATTATCAAGTCAATTCAGAGCAATGTCAAATTTCTTGAAAATATCCACGTTATGATTAGGATCGTCCACATTTGCATGGCATGGTTTATGCTTCTGTTAGGCCTAAATCTTAACACAGCATCATGAGCAACCTGGTCAGTACAATGATTGATAGCTCATAAAAAATAATATCTAGATGTAAGCACTGCATATTTGAATAAAGCAAAAGTACATATTTTAGCTTTAGACTCCCATCATGTGATTGTCGGAAAATTTGCCTATTGAGGTTATGTCAATCTGCGAAGATAATTGTGTAAAAGCATTAACGGATGGTGCAAAAGGTCAATCTTAACATGAAATCTAAAGGGAAAATGATCAATATCTTTGACACTGCAACAGAAGCAAGGAATGACCAACCTTAAAACTCCCAACCAACTACAAGAGTCACCATTATAACTAGGCTATGACGGAGTTCATGTCTCATACCACCAAACACAGCCAAGTGTCATGCACAATTTGTCACATGATCATACAACATAAAAGAGTGTAAGACAGAGAGAAAAATCGTTGAATTTTAATTGAGACATAAAAATCCCGCAATACTAGAATCCCAGACAATAGTTACCATCACAACTCATTTACATTGATGCAGTGTTCACTGCTAAGAATCACCTATTACGCAACCAAATTGTATCACTCAGTGCCACTTGTGGCTGCTAATCTTTCATATCATCATCCTACGCGCAGAAATAAATTATGTTTCTATCGACATGAATACTGCACCCACATGAGTGAGTGACAAAAAAGAAGACGATGTTTCACTGTAATTCCATCAGTCATTCCATGTCATTTCCAGAGAGAGGTCACTTTTTAACTTTTTCACCAATCATAAATTTGCCCTCTATGTTATTTTGCGTTGTGGAATTCAATTAAACAATTTATATTGATTTTGCATGAATTTTTTGTAAAATTAAAACGTAATAAGTCATAATTCTTTCATTAATGTTATGACTAAAGCTACCAATAATCTTATATTAATTAATCTTAAAGGAACTTTGATTTCAACAAATCTCAACCATGGAGCAATTGCAAGTAGAAATTATTTATGATCAAAATGTAACAGACGGAATCAGCCAATTCCCACCATCTTATTTCAAGCAAGGATCCTTTCTTTTTTTGGTTTCATTATTTTGCATTCTCATACTGAAGTTGTCATTAAAAAATTATGTATCTTTACAATAATGCTAATATGCCAACCAATTGTACCTCATGATATACATATATATATATGTATATGTATATAGCAGCTGGATGTGCTTTCTTCTTCCAACATTTGACACAAAGATGCATGTGTTGTCCAGAATGCACCAGCTGATTTCATGCCACGAAATCATGCAGTAAATGGGAGGAACTGAATCTATGCTGCCTGTTCCCTGGATTTATGCACTCAAACTCAGTGGTTTCTTCATCTATAGAAGTTGCTGCTGCTGCATTGTAGATATCATCCCCTCTCATGGGAACAACAAAACTGTCATGTGTAGCACCAGACATTGGTAAGCTACCCTCACAGTGCTGTAAACCCAATGTGAGTGACACCCCACTGCTATTGCTACCCCCATATCTCCCCACATCCGCCATTTGGAAAGTCATAAACCTATCGCTGCCACCATCAGAATGAACAATTCCTTCAGGCAAGAGACCACATTCATCCTCTCTTAGCTTAAGTAATCCAAATCCAGTTGCACATTCCACTCGTATCCCATTTTGGACATTGCTTCTTGTACTAGAACCAGCCATTTCAACCTCATGAACATAGCTGGATTTGGAATCCATCGATTGTCCACCATTGTACCTTTCCGTGGCTGTGGAACTTGCACTTTGCTGCATTTCTTCACCTCTATCATCTGAGGACATCTTCTCGCCCTTAGTTGCTTTCACTGCATTTTCAGAAGAAGATACCGAGTCCATCTCGGTGTCACCAGTCTCTTCTTTGTACATCTCCTCCACCATGGGCTTCCATAGCCGTACGCGTGCATTAATAAACCAATTTGACACCTGAACAAAGGCAACATCATAATGCTACTTTTTGGAGAGGTACGTTCAATGATGATATGGAGTTGAAACTCAAACCAACACATAATTTCCTACTAAGAAACATAATCTGCCTCAGTTTCAATAAGCGTGGGATCTACAAGGACTTCACTTCTTCAAGAATTCAAACTTGTTCCTACACAAGCCGAACATTATCTAGATCTAGATAGTATAGTTGAAGAAAGGGCTAAAAAACGAATTTTTGGGGATCGATTAGGAGAAGATATCAATTGTATTATGCCAATGCCTGACAATTCTTTTACCTGGCTTCTAGTCAAGCCTGTCTGCCTTGCCAGCATTATCTTGTCAGAATCCTTGGGATAACTGGCACAAATAAGACAAACAATGTACTATCACAGAAATAGTAAAAGTGTTTAAAAACAAATTAAATAAGTTCCAAAAGTACGAGGACAAATGTGGCCAGTAGATTACGGATGAAGAAAATGTTCAAACAGCCAGGCACGAAGAATTGATACAGAACTTTCAGGCAGTCCTCTTTGCGGTCTCCAGGCATGTTGAGTCATACCAAGCTGTTGGAGGGCTCTCTGTTGTCTGAGTTGCTGATCTACGTACCGGAGACGAGTGATTCCAACTCCCTTACTATCTGAAGTTTCTTGCTCCCCAAGGCTTTTACGAGTTTCTCGAATTTGACCACTTATTGCATCACGCAAGCATCTGAAATGCCTGGAGATAGTCTGCAGGGCAAGTGTTGTGTATGGTTTTGCTGCCCCGCATCCTGCTATGACATCAAATGACGAGACCACAATCTGCATCTGATGATAATACTGTTTGTACCTTCTATCAACCTGCCACAGTTAAAACATTGTAAATCAGACCTTGTCTTGAAAAGGGTCTAATGCTGGACCATATCGGGCACATAAACAGAATATACCATTCATCAACACCAGCGGAACACCCGGAATATTAGTAATAGTTTGGGCAGGAAAATGTAATTCCTAGTAAGTTAGGAAAAACAAAAATACAATCATTTATATAGTTCTGTTTTTGTACATGTAGCCAGTATAAAGGATTGCACCCTCGAGCAAACATTGTTTTGAGATATCATTGAAGGCAAAGGAGAATAGCCTTGCAATTACAAACTCATAATTGCAGCGATGTAACAAATCAAAGAATAACAGCACCATGCTTTATGATGTACCATAAGAGAAATGTTCCCTGTTATGATAAGACATTAGTAGCCTGTTTTTGCCATTATTTGAGTTTAGTGATAATTATGCTCCCATGTCTATGTCCTAACTCCTAAATTACTATTTGAATAGAATTCCACTTACACACTGACTACAGAAATGTTCATAAGAAAGAGTCTGTGGCAGGATTGCAGAGAGAGGCCACAAAATATCACTTATATTCCACGTAGAGGAAACTAGAAATTAAATTTGAATACATCACGAAACAAATGAGACATATTTCTTACCTCATCCAGCATTGCTAAAAGCTTTGTTAATTTGGTCTGCAATTCTTGTTTCTCAGCGTGTGAAAGCTCACTTGCTGAGTTGCTGGACTCTTCAGGATTTGGAGGCCCATTCTTTGATCCATTGTCAACCTTATTTGCAATGTTAATATCGTGCTCATCTGTGTATTGGTTTTTCTCTTTGTCAGGTTGTTTTAATGCTTTTCGAACATTAACAACTTCGTCAAGCAGTTGTTGTGCTGCTTTAAGGTACCTGGAATGGGGAACGGTTCTTGCAACACTAGTCATTCCATAGGGTGACAAGTCTCCTTTAGTCAAGTCTTGATTCCCTCCGGAAAAACCTGGTGGCAGATATTCAGCATTTCTTGATAGTTCATCTCTCGAAGATCCATTTCTATCACCACTTTCACCCATAACTGATATATTTGGACTTAAGAATGAAGCAAAGCCTTGATTGGGATTTAGATTCCGGTAGGGGATGGAGGGCATTTGAATTCTAGATGAAACTTGGGTGCCAAGGCTGAGAGATAACCCCTGGCCCTGCAGGTTCTGCCCACCCTGAAGAATGCTAGAAGGACAAGCCATTGACTGCATAACCAATATCTCATTTCTGCTATCCCTCCATGCATTGAAATCATGGTCTCCAATTCGTGATCCACTAAGATTTGATATTATCTGTTGCTGCTGTGGGGTTGAAGCTGAAGCCTCTGCAGGCTGAATTTCAATGCAGCTATTTTGCTGCTGAGAATTTCCATCCAAGGCATCAGAATATGATCCTGAATTCATATAAACCATCATATTGCCAGGAAGAACAGGTGCCTCCGCATAGGAAACAGGCAAATACATCATTGATGTAGCTTCTCTTTGACTGTTGGAACTTGTGTAATAAGTAGCCATTTATTTACTCCCAAGTCATTCCACCTACATTTCAAAGTCCCCTGTTAACTGATATAATCAATGAAACAGCCCAAGTTAACAAAAGCTCTAAATGTGCACTGAAGCAACTCATGGCGCAGTCACTTTCACAAGAGGAAAGAAAAAGTATGAGGAAAATGGACGGATGAGTTGAAATGTTCAGTGCTTTACATTTGAGTTTTTGTTCCACGTTCATAAAAGAACTGTTAATAGTTAGAATTCACCAAATAGGAAGGAATTCACAAAGACTAGCCATTACAAGTATATATGAAAAACCCTGACGTAAACAGAAGCCATCATTATGAAACTTTAGAGTTACAATAGCAAACAATCAACAACCACAGATTGTTCAATCATCAAACACAAATTAAAACATGAAGAATAAATCCTTTATTCAAATTTTCATCCACCACTCATTGTGAGAAGATTTTCAAGGAAAAAGAAATTTTAATAGAAAGGACTTTTTTTTAAGAAAAGAAAAAGGTAAGTAGCAGTAAGGCCAATAACCCAAAACAATCTTACACAGAGCGCCATCAAATTTACAAACTGTGGATAAGAAGAACCTTGAAAAGCAAAAACTAACAATTGAGAAAGATCCCGAGATAAACAACAACTCAATCAGCAGCAATAATAAATCCAACAAGTCAAAAAGGATGATAAAACAAAGCAGGAAGCTAAGCTAGTTAACCCAGTTATCTGCAAATCCCAGCAAATGGTCACTGAAAAAATAGAAGGAAGAATATTCATACCTTATAATATCCTCCACCTTCAAGCAGAGAGAGAGAGAGAGAAAGAGAGTAAACGAACAAAAATGAAAAAGAAATACTTACAAAATTTTTAAAAGAAAAGCATAATGAAAGAGATAAATGTCGACAGAAGTGAAGCAATAAAAAATTACCTGGAAACCAGCAACCCCTGTGGGTGTTTTGGGGAACAGAAAATCTCGAAGACAACAGTCGATCGGCTGATACACAAACCGATCCCAATACAACATAACAACAACAAAACTACACTTCCTTTTTCACGACACAACCCTAGGCATACAAATACAAGGACCATAATTAACACCTGGAAAAACATAAGAAAAATGAAAAGAGAAGAAGAAAAAAAACCTACCTTTTTGGTTCTTATTGGAAAAGAAAGGAAGGTGATAATTGAAAGCAGCAATGGATTTTCTCACTGTTGATTTTGTCTCTCATCATATATTCTCCATACATCACTCCATCGAAAACCCACGTGAGCATCTTTCTGTTTCTTCACTTTCTCTTCATCTCTAAGACAACTACCGTTGCTATGCTTGCTTCTCTCTACAAAAGGTGTACTCTTTAAAGCAAATGATAGCTTCCTCTTTCTAAAGCTGTCTTGGTTTGACCTTGTTTTTCTTTGAAAGCTCCTACTTTTCAAGAGCTTTTTGGTTGCTGCTTGAAACCCCAGTTGCAGCAGAAGCAGTATATTAGTAATAAACAAAATCGACCTCCCTCGTTCTTCTTGTTGTTATGACTATTGCTTCTGAGTATTATTGTTGTTGTTGTTTCTCTTCTTCTCTTATTACCAGTCTTGTTGGTGGTGGTGTTTGCTTAATTCTGGGTTTTTTGGCTGTTGAGGATTGAGTTTGGTTAAGGAGTTCAATCTCTAACCACCAGTTGGTAGACCTAAAACCCCCCCTAAAACCCTGTAAGAACTCAACTCACCACAACCATCTCTCTTTCTCTCTCTCAGGCTGTCTCTCTCATCCTTCAGCTTGCAGGGTCTGGTTCTGCTTCATTATCCACCATACAATCATATTCTGTATTTTCTTTTCCCGTCTTAACTTATTATTCCTCGATATTAACTTACTTGCTTGGATTGTATGTCAGTAAATATTATCTATTATACTTATTATATGTTATTTCAGATTTTAATTTGTATATTGGAGGAGCAACATTAGGTGGCCATATCGCTCTATTTGTCCTTTAGTTCTAACTACTATATTTCGATGTATTACAGTAGTAAGGTCACCCACAATGAGTTACACATTTGGTGGATAGGTAGATTCCGAGACAGTTGTCCTTTCCAAGGTAAGCCTACGTCTAATAAAATTTGCACTATCATATTGTCAAAACCCTTAACACGTTTTACTTTGTGTTTTCTCCCTTAGCTTAGATAATTGTCTACGCCACACAGCCGCCTTAAAGAGGAGCAAATACCTTTTTTTTTTTTTTTGGTAAGTAAAGCAGGCGAAACCTGAAAAGAAGTCTCTAACTAACAAACATAAGTAATACCAATAACATGATGAAAGAGCCATGAATTTACCGCATCTGGTGGGCTAGCTAAAGGATGAAAACCCAGACTAAAGTCATAAGCATGATGGGATAAAGCATCGGCGACGAAATTTCCCTTACGATGTATATGTGTAACCGAAATCTTCTCGAAAGACTTCATTCGCTTGCGTATTCGGGCAATCAAAGCGCAACTAAAGCAGTAACCGCATACTCTCCATTAATCATGTTAACGGCTAACAAATTATCACATTCAACTTGAATATGCCTCAAATTTAAACTCGCAGCATAGTCAAGTCCATGGAGGACAGATCACACTTCCGCATTCAGAATCGGACATCGACCAATGTTAATCACAAAGCCGTCTACCCAATTACCATAACTGTCACACACAACCCCTCCGCCATACGCTGCCATGCCATCAGCCGCTAGCGAGGCGTCGGCATTCAGTTTGAATACTCCTGCCGACGATGTCGACCAATGCACCAACTGCTCCTCATATCTGGTCCCTAGTAGCCCTTGCTCGACACGCACAGCAGCTACAATTTGCACCACCTGTTGTGTACCAATGCAGCAAATAGCTTCAACAATGAGGGCTGCGGGCTGTGAATCATCCCCCAAGACAGCCTTGTTTCGACGCTTCCAAAGTAGCGTGGAGGGATAGCAGAAATTGAATTTCAAGATATATTCTTAGAATTTCTACTGTGAATCATCCCCCAAGACAGCCCTGTTTCTACATACTTGCCTATGTTAATACCATTAAGTGAAATAATTGTACATAAATTCATACATGAATTCAGAGCCTTAGGTACTCTCAAACCTCATTTATGATGATTCTCGTAAGACAAATACTATATGCAATAATTCTTCTATTCTTTACAAAAATTTATCTTAAATGTATCCAACCCTAATCTTAAGTTTAATTGCAAATATCTAATCAATAATTCTATCTCTATTGATAGATTTTCTAAATCATATGCATTTATTATTACAATAATTAAATGTAGTTGGGGTTTACCTGCAAACTTCAAATTAAATGGAAGCATTGAAAGACATAAAGCAATGTTAGTTACAAAGGGTTATACAAAAAGCTATATGGTGGATTTTCAAGAGAATATTATAGCTAAACTCGACATAATTTACATTATCGTATTTATAATAGCAAATCGACATCCATATTTTAACTTTCAATCTATTAATCAAATTAGCATAGAGTAAATAAGAGTTGATCCCACTAGAAAATTTTGATTTACTATATTAGTTTATAAGTTCATTATAATATTCCCAAAAGATTCCAATAAATCAATATCAACTTTTAATCAAGAAAAATAATTTTAAATAAAAGAGAAACTTATAAATTATCTTTTTAATTTCAAAGTCAAATTTATAAATCGACAAATTGAACTTAAAAAGTAAAGATCCTAACAATTTTACTTATGTGGAACAAATTATATCCTAAAATAGAAATATGGTCAATGCCTTAACTTATAATGTCCTTTTCAACCTACATAAGTAAGCTACAACAAAACTTAAGAAAATAAACTTAAAATACATTCTTAGAACCACACAGTCAATCAATAAGTACTAATCATCCAAAATATATAATGCTGAAATTTTTAATGGTGAAACCAAATTATCCAAATCTAAAATTCTTAGCATAGAAATTTATATTCGTATTTCATTAATGACTCAATTTTTTTCTAGTATCACCTATCTTCAATGCAAGCATGTTTCAAATGATTTTACAACTCTAAACTATCCAATAAAAACAAAATACATTACTTTCACAAATCTAAATTTTGTAAAATAAAACGATTCAGCTATTTTCAATCAAAAATTAAATTTCTCTTTTAGATTTTATTTGTTACCAAACTAAGATTTAAATGGTCACTCAAACATACATTAAAGTAAATAAAAACTTAGAATAGTTTTGATTTCAAGAAGATAAAAAGTTAAAGAGTCACAAAGTTAATGACAAGGCATACACATTTTATCTCAATTTTCTCACTAACTATTTCTATCATTCATGTAAACATGAAATAATAATCAAATTAAATTGGTGTAACTACATTTTGAATTATCATTTGGCCAATCAATTCACATGGATTTTAAAGTATCACCATCAAATGGAGTAATTGAAACTCGCTCTAAAATAGGCATATATAAGCTCAATAATTTTTCATATTCAGCCTGAATTTATGGTAGCTATAAAATCAATGTAAAGGGACATATTTAAGCACCTAATTTGCTTCCTAAACTTAAACCAACTTAACTAACATTTCACAGCCAAGAGTAAAGTATATAACACTTCTTTTCAAGGACAAAATCTGAACAATTCTTCATAAACTTCAATA
>JANVCQ010000232.1:43833464-43845803 GCA_025531925.1 Erythroxylum plowmanianum
ATTTCATCTCAATTTTCTCACAAATTATTTCTATCATTCATGTAAATATGAAATAATAATCAAATTGGTATAACTACGTTTTAAATTATTATTTGGTCAATCAATACATATGGATTTTAAAGTATCATTACCAAATGAAGTAATCGAATCTCACTCTAAAATTGAATTTACGAAGCTATAAAATCAATTTAAAAGGATATATTTCTGCACGTAATTTAACTCAAACCAACTTGACTAAGATTTCACAGCCAAGAGTAAAGTATATAACACTTCTTTTCAAGGGCAAAATCTGAACAATTCTTTATAAACTTCAATAGCCCCTATTTCATCTTATAATACTTTAAAGTAATCTTTAATTGGCAATTATACATCTAGTTCAATCAAGATACATATCTTTACATAATTCAACTAATAAAACAATGTTTTTATAAACCAATGAACCACTAAAAGAAACATTCTAGATTATAAATGATGTTAGAGACCTCTTTCATAACTTTCATGGAACAATTGGCACACTATTGAAATTCATCCCTACTTTGTTTTAAAATTACTGTCTTCTTCCATTATTCACCAACATAACCACACAACAACAAACAATGACCCATTAACCACCCAAATAAACCCTCATGACTCAATCCACAGTAACACCAACACACTCAACATACAGCGGTTCACATAGAAAAATTAAAGACAAAAAATTAACCTAATAGCAATAAGTGGAAAACTTACCTCAAGAAAAAAACCCAACACAATGGAAGCAGTTAGTGGAAGAAGGACATAAGATGAGCAAATGAAAGAAGAGAATGTGCAGAATAGCTATGAAGAAGAAGAAAATTGAAGAAGAATGACGCGGGGGAGGGGGAGGGTTTTTAATTTTTTAAGAATAAAACGATGTCGTTTTACTTTAAATTTAAACAACAATACCGACGTTGATTGCATTTACCAACAGAATGATAGTTTTGTCGATAACTTACCGACAAAAATTTCTTTCGATGGTAAACTCCGTCACTTATTTTTACTGCCAACCATTGTCGCCTATTTTACGATGAATTTTATTATTCTGTCAGCAAAGTTTAGAGGATAAATTCTCTACACCTTTACTGATGGATTTTTTTCATTGCAAAATATCATTTTGATGACAAGTTTATCAAAGAAATTAAATTTTGGTCTCTAATTTACTACGAAATGTTTTTCGATGTTAATTTGTGTTTTAAAAACACCATCTCCTATTGCAAGATCAGGATTACCTTTAGCATAACCATTTGTGTTAAGTTTCAACCAATCATATAGAGGAGGATTACATCTCATGTTCCTACTAATGCGTATGTTTTCTGAACAAAAAGAGATGAAAAGTAAGTTTCAAAATATGTTGCTTTAGAAAAAATATATTGGAAGAGAGATTAAGGTGGCCGTTATGATCCTTCAAAAGGTATTTAATTTTTGTTTTTTGTAAACTCCAAATACCAACAATAAAAATGAACTGCCGTCAATTTGACTATTGCATGGACCTTATAGAAACGAAATTAAGTTTTAAGGGGTGCTTGGTTGGTGGGTTTAGAAAAAGTTTAATAGGTAAGGAATGAATAACGAGTGGTTAGTTGATTATTATGATTATAAGAACAATACTTTGATATCAAACTTTTGAAGATTACTCGATACCCCCCAAACATCAAATGAATGAAAACTATTCATGAGTAACGGGCCAGTGTCATAGGCGTGACAATGGTTGTCATGCCAATGACATTCCCTTCTTCTTCTTCTTCTTTAATCTTTTTAGCAATTATATGTAATTAATTAAATACAATTAATTAATTACAATATAATTATTTAAAATACTATTACAATATAATTAATTAATAACAATATAATTAATTAAAATAATATTACAATATAATTAGTTAAAATATAATTATTTAATTAATTACAATATAATTAATTAAAATAATATTAAAATATAATTAATTAAAATAATATTACAATATACTTAATTGATTAATTAAAATAATATTACAATATAATTAACTAATTATTATTATATAATTAATTATTATATTTTTCTCTTTTTTAACAATTAAATATAACTAATTAAAATATATTAAAATTTGATATAAAACAAAAATTTAACAAACTTTTATTTCTTAATATTTTGACAAATCAGCCACTATCAATAGTAATGATAATCATTCATTTGTTCTAACCAACTATCATAATTAGATCCATTCTCATTCCTCACTATATTCATTCTCATTCCTATTATCATTACCTCATTTGAACCAACTGCCTCCTCAATCAATCTTGAAGTAAAGTACAATAGAAAATGAAAGTCATGGGCATTGGAATCAAAAGATTACAAAAGTGTCTTAGCATAGGAAGAGTCTCTTAATATAAGTGATTCATCTTCCTTTGCGAGCCCACAAAGTCTCCAAGTAAGGGAATCCTTAATATTAAGATTGAATTTTATCATGAAGAAAAAGAGAGATACGAGAGAAAGATGAAACTTTATTAGTTCCAACAGTATGAATATCATTTCATACCAGCCAAAAAATAGAACGGAATTGATTTTTTTGATATCGGCCAGAGATATCGTAGGTAAATACCGACTGATACCTTAAATTTGAAAAAGAGTAAGGACTAATTTGCAATTTTTTTAAATTTTAACCCTAAAACCCCCTCTCTACTACCTCACCCACACCCAAAGAACTCTGCTTCTTTTCATTTTTTTCACTCTCCCTCACCGACTTTCACTTTCACTCACCGCTATTCTCTCTTCGTCTCTCGTTCTCCTCTCTATCTCTAGCAGTGCTACTCCTTCCCCGATGACTATCACCTTCCTCCTCAATCCACGCTAGCATCAAAGATCCTCGACTCCTCCATGCGAAGTCCCTAACATGCTATCATCTTCAACCCTCCTCCACGAAGACCACCGCATCATGTCGTCCCCACCACTAAATATCTAAAGTAGGAGAGAATGTTGCTGCTTGCCTTATATCTAAACTTGAGTCCCGACCCATCACCTAACCCAAACACTCGAAGCTGTAAATTGGTTTTTGGGTGTGTTTTTTGAGATTTCAAATTTTCCTGCTTAATTGCATTTTGATTGTGAATTGGTTGGAAACTTGGATGTTGAAAGTTGGAATTCAATTTTGTGAATCTGTTGGAACTTGGTTTTGTAATTTGTATGGGTTGGATTGGATATTGGAGTTGAATGATTCATGATTTTGTTTATTGATTTCTGGTATGGTTTTGTGGATTGTTTTAACCGGTTAAGAGAAATTTATGATAAGTTTTTTTATGAATGAAATGCATAACATGATGTGAAGATGTGGTAATGTTGATGATGTGAATTGATTCAATTGAAAGTTTGTAAGTTGAAGTAACTTAAATAAAAATTTTAAACCAAAAATGTTAAATTTGCAAACTTGCAAGGACTTAAATAATTAATTGACACATTCTTATAATTTGTGAAATGCTATTTCATTTGTAGTGTTTGGGTATTGGTTTTAAGTAAATAATTAATTTAGAATAAAATTATATTATTATAAATTAATAATAATTCGGTTTTAGTTAATGATAGTATTTGGGTATTGGCTTTGGATAAATAATGAATTGAGTATAAAATATGTTGAATTATTTGGTAATATATATATGTGAGCTATCATAAATATTTATAATAGATAATGTGTGAAAGTAGATGTAACTGTATCCAAAAGGAAATTTTTTTCAATGTGAACGTGTTGTAGGCTCCAACCACTTATACTTAGATTTATTAATGTTAATTAAAAATCATAAAAGCAACTTATATATTTAAGAACCAAATATAGAATAGTGTATATAATATTATTATTTGTTAGAAATTAAAAGAAGATTCAAGACTTTAAATAAGAAAAAAAACATTTCTAAAGAAGTTATATCCTTCAACTTGATCCTCATGTTATGAATATATCCTTCAACTTGATCATCATGTTATGAATAGATGTGTATGAACAATTGTATAAGATATGTCATTCATTATTTGGCGATTATGTAAATAATACCCTTCAACTTAATCCTCATATTTGAAACTTTGAATTGAAATTGTTCGAATTGTTAGAAATGGAAATTGTTTATGTATGTTTTGTGATTGTTAGAAATGGAAATTGTTTATTTATATTTTGTGATTATTAGAAATGAAAATTGTTTATGTATGTTTTGTGTAATTATATATGTTGAATAATTGAGTTGTTATTTTTAAACTTATAGTGAATTTTGTTCGATGAAATTGGATTTTGTATAATGTAATCATACAAAATGGGTTATATTATATAAGATGGACATGCATATTGTTTAATGAAATTATGTGTTATTTATTTTGCTATACGCATTCATTTATTTTTATAGATAAATGGAAGGAAGTTCAAGTACTCCTGATCAACCCACTTTAGGAAAATACAATGATCCAGCTTGAGCTCATGTTACATTAATTCCCGATATGAGGAACCATACTATTTGCTTGTTTTGTAACAAGCATTTGAAAGGTAGAGGAATCACCCGATAAAGAAACATTCAGCTGGGTTTAAAGGAGACGTAGAACTCTGTAAAAAAAGTAAGTCATCATGTGAAATAGCAAATGAAAACATTACTTAAAGAATATCAACATGAGAGAGATAGAAGGGAAAGGCTGAATTTTAAAATTGGTAGTGGAAGTTCGTTTTCTAGTTTCCGTGGTGATTGTAAAAATGTTGAAGGTGGGAGTGACAGTGGTAGTGGTATTGGTAGTGTCCATCCTAATCCCAAAAAGAAGTACCTAAACCTGATGTGAGGAAGAGAAAAAAACAGGTGACTAATTTTTTTGCACTACGAATAACTCCTAGAGCCCAACCTTCAATTCGTAGTGCAGTGCAATTAAGATATGTGACTCACAATGTTGATATGGCGGTAGCTAAATGGTGGTATGATACGGGTTCATCATTCAATATTTCTTAGTCTTATTATTATCAACCTATGATGGATGCAATAGCCTCTTATGATTCGGGGTACAAAGGTCCTTTTATTGGAGACTTAAGAGGTAAACTTTGAGTTGTTATGTTTTTGAATTAGAAGTTATTTGGCAGAAAGAAGAGTGAATTGGGCTACTTATAGATGTTCAATCATGTATAATGATCAAACAAATAGGAGACAAGTACCTATTATTATTATTTGGTGTACTGAGACTTTGTTTGTGATATTTGATGAAGTTTTTGCGATATTTTATGAAGTTGTGAATGAAGTAGGGCCAAACATATTGTTCAGTTTATTACTAATAATGAATTCGCTTATAAAACGGCAGGAAAAAGGTTGCAAAATAAGTATAATTCTTTTTTTTTGACTCCTTGTGTTGCACATTGCATTGACCAAATGTTGGAGAATATAGAGGATCCTAGATATTTTTCTGTTATTGACGAGACTATGCAGAAAGCTAAAAAGGTGACCAAGTTTATCTATAATCGTGCATAGGTATTGAATTTAATGAGAAAGAAATTTACCAATGATAGAAATTTGTGTCGTCCTACTGTGACAAGATTTGCAACAAATTTCTGATCACTTCAGTCTTTTATTATGATAAAGAAAGAGTTAAGACAGATGTTTACAAGTGATAAGTGGATTGCATCTCAACGTGCTAGGTCTAATGTTGGAGTAGAGGATTGTAAAATTATACTGGAAGAAAGACAATTTTAGTCTCAATGTTAATTTGTTATTCGAGTTTGTGAGCCATTGGTAAGGGTACTTTGCTTGGTTGATAGTAAAGAAAAGCCAACAATAGGTTTTTTTTTATGCCAGAGGGAGAGCGACGAAATAAATCAATGTCAATCAGAAACATAGGCCTTCTTTGTACACATCATATCTTTCAATCATTAATAAGAGAAGGGAGAATTATCTTCTCCGTTGTTTACAACTGAGACATTTTTGAATCTTAATGTCTATTTTAGATTCGATCTTATTAAGCAAGCTGAAGTTAATAAAAGAATGCTTTTAACTATTACAACAATTGTTAGTATTAACGAGGGACAAGATCTCTTAAGCTCACAAATGGAGAATTATAAGTTGTCTTATGGGAGATTTTGGAATATCGATTGCTATTCAACAATGAGGAAAACTTTTTTCAGATATTAATTGTTTCATTTTTTTATTTGTTGAAATTAATCATCACTTTATTTTGTTTATAATATTACTTTGTCATCTTACGACTTGCAGTTTGTTAGTGGGATCAATTCGGAAATAGTGTTTCATAATTGAAAAGGTTTGCAATTCAGATTTTTAAGTCAATGTTTGAGTGCAACAGGTTGTGAACGAAACTGGAGCACATTTGAATTTATTCACTCTAATAAAATGAATAGATTGTAGCATAAAAGATTGAATGATTTGGTTTTTATTTGTTACAATTTAAAACTTCAAGAAAGACATATTATTATCATTAATTTGATATAATTTCTTATAATTTTCTAATAATTAAATTTTATTGTTTACTAAGAGTCTTAATAGTATAAGTAGTTCAACTGATTCAATTTTCATTGATAATATTAATCTTTTGGTGGATTAGGTTTTTGAAGAATCGAATTTGATAGACGTCAATGACTTTGAAGATAATCTTGGATAGAAAAACATTGACATGCCATTTTGTGCATTAAATTTGAATGATAATGATGAGGAAACTCCTCTTAATGATGAGGATTTTGTACCAAATGACAACTGAGATTAGTGCAATTATAGTGGGTATCCCCCTGAAGACGATTGAATTGCGATCCAGATTTTTGTTTTTTCTCTTCTTTTAATTTTACTTATATTTGATGTATATGTTAAATTCTATATATATAATGTATTTGTAAATATTTTTGTTTCATGTTTAATTTCTACTTAATTGTTTCCTCATCACAAACTCTTGTTATAAATTGTAATAGTTTGAGAGTTAATGATATTTATTGTTCTTTTTATTGGATGTTTTGATGTAATTATTATTTATTATATGATGAAATTATATTATTGTAATATTTTAAATACTTTGTATTATTCTTAATTTTATATTTGTATGATGATAATTATGTTTTTCATATTAATTGTAGTTATTATTTATATGTAAAATATTTAAAAATTATTGTTATTTCATATTAATTGTGATTATTATTTATTATTATGATTTTTGAAGACAGGGTTGATGTAAACTTATTAAGTATATAGTATAATTGTACAATATACCAATGAACTATTTTGCAAAATTTTAAAAATTCATGAACAATTTTATAAATTTAAAAAATTATCTAAAACAGTACTCGTATTGACTAATACCAATACAATAATATATCAAAACCCAATCTGATACTAAATTTGGTACGGTATTCGTAGCTTTGATTAGTTCTATTTTTCTTTTCTACTTTTGGTTCTCACTTGTCATGCAAGGTATACATATAGTAACAGACCCAAAACAATACTGAATTTATTTTTTATAATAGAACAATGATAGAAAATTAAATTAAGATTTAAATTAATATTTGTGAAGTGTTATGGTTCTTTTTATATGTATTAAAATATTTTAATTTAAATTAAAATTTGATAAAAATATTATAATTTAATTGAACATTTTTTAATCTATTATTCTAATTCATAAAGGTTTTTTCCAAGGAGCAGGTTTTAAGAAATTCAGTATTGTCCTTCACAGCGTAAATCCTCAACCATAGCGTACGATCCAATGTAAAGTAACATAAATTTAGAATTTATTTGGCGGGACTAGTGCTGACAAACCGTGTTAGTTGGATGAAATGCGTCCATGACGTGGAAAGATGGGAAACAGAACTGTCAAATCCAACGGTCCACACTCCGCTACCATTCCGAATCTCATGTTACCACTCGTACTCGATATGATATGGGCTTCGTAATCTTTGCATTCTTTTTCCTTAATTTAATAAAATTTAATAAAATTTTCTTTTTAAATAATTTGCTACATTTAAGTGAAATCTTAAATTCATAAACTCTTATTCTCGAGTAGATATCACCAACTATTAAAACTATTCCTTCAGCTTCAAATATCCTCCTCTTTGCGCTGGAGGAAAGAAGCTTCTTAATTGCCTATTTGTCTTTTTTTCAATTATTGTTTTAAGGAGACAAGAGCCCAATCCAAATTTAAAATAAAAATTAATGCATTCAATACTAATTTTGCACTTCTTATCAAATAGAATTATCCGCTTAAATGATTCCTTCATATTTAAATAATTTCTAGTTCCGGATGCCTACGGCAGGAAGAACTGTCGTTGTACTTGTTAAGGCATATTTTAAAGAAGTTAGCTCGGATTAATAAAATGGTTATTCGGTACCATGTTTATCAACAAACAATAAGTTCTCTTGAGTCTTGACTTAAGGGGGTAGACTACGACAGGCACGCCTACAAGTGGAAATATCAATTTTAAGCGATCAACTGGAGTAAGAAGTCTACTATTCCCATTTATTGCGTAAAAATAAGTGTTGGAAAATCAAAAATTAGCAAGTAAGGCTAAAAACTCAATTTGAAATTAAACCTTTATAACAAAATACAGAACAAGTGCTTAAATTAAACCAAATATTTTTAAAATATTTAAAACAGATTATAAGTAGACAAAAAATTTAACCAAATTAATTCTTTATCAATTAAATAGCATATAAATATTAACATGCTATTTTTTATTTTTAAATAAAAAGTAAATCTAATTACTACATGTTAAATAAAATTTATTATCCGAAGTATATAATAGTGAGAATCTGATTAGTTACGGTATAAGTATTGGATTTGAGCAAATAGCTCTTGCCACAAGAAAATAATACTTTTATTGAAGAGTTAAGAAAGTCATTTATTATCGTAAAGAGAAAGAAATGAAACTCTCCGTTTCTATAAATTGCAAATAAAATATCATTTATAACTAATACTTTGATTAATTTTTTAAAAGTTAATTAGGTGGTAGTGAAATTTATTTTTATTTAAAAACATAAAAACAATATTGTGTCAATATTCACATAACATTTAATTAATGAATGTTTAATTCTATAAAAAAATTTAATTTATTAAAAATTTGATTTGAATATTTTAAAAATGTTAAGATTTATATTGAATATTTTAAAATGTTGAAATTTAAGTTGTATCTTACAATTTGATCATAAATGTTAGAGATTCAAAAGTACGTATACTTTTTGGTCGTAAATTTAACCAAACATATGGCAGTGGGGTAATCTATATTTGTCTTATTAGGGAAATCCTTCCGCTCTCGGTAAGTTATGAGGTGAAGAGAATTGCATACGCTTGGACTTTGGTGGAAATTTTCCGCAAAGCTTTTTCCACTTTCATACTTTGATGATTTTCTCACTCATACTCTCAAAATCAAGGGCATTGTTTCCGTTTGATTGTACAAAAATTTAAAATTAAACTGATTGATATTATTTGAGTCTGGCCAGTGGGGTCCAGATCATAAAATTTTTGACGGGTCTGGTAAGGACTTCACAAGAACCGCACAGCTATAATTTGTTACGTTTAATGAACATTTAATTAGTATACCGGCTGACGTAGGACATGACCTAATTTAGATGTCTCTCTGTTTGTTTATAATTAATGGCAGGTAGGTCCAATTCACAAAAACCATCCAATTTAAAGTACCTTCGACATGTATTTCAGAGATTATATCCCACCAAATATCAAACATATTTGTTTAGTATTAATAATTCAAATAGTATATTCAAATTTATTATCAAAACTCATAATTGTAATACTTAAAAAAAGAATAAGTAAACTTATTTATACGTAATAATTATATAAAAAATTATATTACACGAAGTTTGTAAACTATTACATGCATTCAAACATTAAAAATAAAAACAGAATTAAGTTATTAACGAAAAAATGATCAAACTTACAGAATTGAAGTTCCAACCAATACATATACAATCGGGAAAATATTGACCCGCATTGATTAGCTTTAAAGATAAAACAAAAGCAAATGATATGATGACATAGATAGCTTTCAAGTTGTTGCTAACAACTTTTTTCTTTTGAAACTTATCCCAAATCCAAAGGAAAGAGGCAGTTAGGTTTGTTGATAATAGCACCAAATCCTGAGGACCAAAGAAGACAAATAGCGGTGAGAAAAACAGGGGCTTGTCTGGAGGGAAACCGGTTGAGATGTGGATTTGGGGGCTTTTCACGAAAGAGGTTTGTTGTCCTTGGATTCCAATTCAGCGTACACATAGATAAAGCCTAACTCTTTAAGGGTAATATTTTGATCTCTAATGATCCTTACTTGCTAATGGTAATGGCCAGGGAAAACCGAAAATCTCGAGAGTCACTCATGCGTCTTTTTCTCTTAGATTTTTTTCTGACACAAAGTGTATAAAAATGCCCAATTGCATTACCGCTTAGTGAATAGGGTATAAATATCGTATCATTTAATTGATTTTCAAGTTTTGATCCCCGTCTTTTGTTGGATGAAATTTGGCAAAGTAAACCATACCCGAAATTCAAGTCCACGGGTCAATAATCAAATCCCATAGTCTCTCAACTTCTCAAACACTTCAAGAACTTCAAGAAGGACGTATTGACTCAACTATGACATGTTATATAATTAATATATGTGCATGTTACATAATTTACATCGCAAAAAAAAGTTATATTCATTGATTTTTAAAAATCACGGTGAGTTGTGTTTTTAATGCATTCCTCCCCGCTTTCTTTTTTTTTTCCTAGTTTTTTAAAATTTTTGCACGATTGGTGACTTTCAAGCGTATAGAAAGGTTATCGTTAATTTAATTTCACAACAAGAATTAGGTTTAGTTCTAATGACAACATATTTAAACTTATAAAATCGATCGCCAACCAAATCAACTTGACTTAGGTTGATCAAGCTCCAGAAGCCATCTTAATAATATTTAAAAAGTGCTGAGTTGTGTGATTACATTCATTGAATTTTGTCTTCAATTCTTTAGCATTAAGTTAAGATGTGGGGACACACAATTCATTAGTTTTTCCTTCTGTTTCCTTCAGCTATTTTGGATATGGACCAAACCGTACACGTAAATTCTCAAGTTCAACTTCAACCACAAGAAATTAAAGAAAAATAACAATAAAAAGGGAATACAAAGATAATTGACTTCCTGGAGGCACGGACACGATAGCTGTTCTCATTCAATCATTATACCCTTGTTAATTGTCTAATTTAACATTTTTAACATTTCAATTGAATCATACTACAAAATTAGGGCTATAGAGACCCTCCAAATTTTTTAAGGGCTTGGATTTCTTTGATTTGTTCATAAATGTCTTGTAATATCTAATTTAATAAATTATTAACGGGTCCATCAGGCAAGCCCCGGCCGGCACGTAGACATGTAGACGCAAACTTGCCTTGATAGGCAAACTGATTTGGATATATTTTTTATAAAAATACAATTAGTTTAACTATATTAGGTTGCCAGCTGTGATGTACCTAACGAGTTTAGTCGATAATCAATAATTGTCTAACTAATGAAACATTAATCATAGTTTTTCGCCGACGACTCGGTAAAGGAGAGTAGTAAACGATTGATGTTTATTAGACACGTAAATGTCATTTTAATTATATGATTAGTATGACATGATTGATTGCTGGAGTTTAACACTTGGCTTTTTCGTGGTACCACGTGGGCGCTTAAAAACGGAAATTTAATTTTGAGGTGTGGATAGTGGGTCCCGTGTCAGCTTTTAGAATCGAAACCACAATATAGAAATGATTCCCAAGGGGCAAAAAACAGTGACTTCAGCTATGACAAGAAGTGGGCCCCATCTAGAAAATGCCTTGTAGGTCTCAACTGGTGCTTAAGTCTAGGAGGCCTTTTGTCGTATTGGAGGAAGCGCTCTGGTAAATTGCAGTATCGGAATTCAATTGTATGCTTTCGTTGAAGTTTAAGATTGAGATCGTACTGTCGTGCCATCTTTCTGCTGGTCATGTTAGACAGCTAAAGATTCTTGAGTGTGATTTCTGGCCCTTTTACTATTTGGTTGAAAACTTCGAAGCAAGTTAGATTCCAGAACTGGATGTTAGGCTAGTAAGTACTTATTTATTGTTTGTTTATTTCACAATGAACTAACTAATTTATCCTTAAAAAAAAGATTCCGAGAATATAAGTTTTAGTATCTTTTTTATGAAAAAGAATACTAAAACTCGCATACCTGGTTTATGTTTCTTTCCCTTAATTATTATTCAGAGAAAAATGATATGATTTCCTTGGCGACTTGCTCTGCTTTCTCCTGCGGTATAAAATGGTGGCCCTCGATGATGGTGGCCCTCGATGATGATCAGTACTTGAAATTTGGGTACTACAAGGCTCTTGAAAGCT
>JANVCQ010000232.1:43855590-43876144 GCA_025531925.1 Erythroxylum plowmanianum
TAATAAGTGGATTTATTTTATAACTTAAATGCAACCTTTAGCTATGGGTAGAAACTTTTGGTTTAGAACAACTTGTTTAGCTATGGGTAGAAACTTTTGGTTTAGAACAACTTGTTATGGAATTTGCTCTTGATAATGTCTAAACACTGGTGTGCTTAGTTTACTTGGAAGAATGATAATAAGAATTATAATGAATACAGTAAGGAATGAAAATATATATGACTTCCATTTCTCACTATATTGGAGGGTACGGAGTATTGGCCCAAAAAGGGATATAACACACTGTTCATTTAATCATAATATATTACTAAGCATCTTTTTTCATTCCTTATCTATTTTTTTCTTCACATACCGACTAACTAAGCACCTCCTGAAGTTACAAAAAGCTAAGCAATGAAGACCACAGGTGGAAACCCAAGATTTAGGGAGTAAAGAAAATGATTAAAAGGGATATAACACACTGTTCATTTAATCATAATATATTACTAAGCATCTTTTTTCATTCCTTATCTATTTTTTTCTTCACATACCGACTAACTAAGCACCTCCTGAAGTTACAAAAAGCTAAGCAATGAAGACCACAGGTGGAAACCCAAGATTTAGGGAGTAAAGAAAATGATTATTCATAGAGGCCAAGCGTATTTCCTACGAAACATGAGAAGTATAAGAAAAGAAAGTACAGAGTTGAGGATACATCAGGGAAGAACTATGAACCAAGTAAAAAGAGTAGCATGGAAAATGTGATTTCTTTGAAAATCTAAGAAGTAAAAAGAAATAAAAGAGCAACTTAGAAGTGAGAACAAAACAATCACTAGAAGATAAATTAAAAGGCAAAATACTTGGGTGAATTGGAATGGCAAGGTTAAAAAGTCATATTAAAATGACATCATAGTTGTGTTGAAAATTTTAATGGAATTATATATATAATATTAACAATTATATATTGTGGACTATTATAAGGTTTACTCTAAGATAAAAGTGTTTTGTTAAGGTTTCAATTAATGAATTTAAATAATCTAATTAAATATATGTACTTAATTTATGATTAACAAATTAAAAATAAGTAGTGTATATATAAATAAGTGGTTATAGTCTTAAGAGAACATTAAGGTTTCTTTTTTGATATCTCATTGTTAGAAAATGTAGATAATCTATACCTTTCTCTTAGAAGGTTAAAAGCCAAAAGGAGTCATATGAACTATACTATGCCTATTTCTATATATTCAAGTATACTATTGCAATTAAATTTATTTTTGAAAATTTGATACAATTAATTTGTGTTCATATTATAAAATTTATATTAGATCTAATAAGATGTATCATAAGTTGTATTATATTATATTATTGAGATTAAGTTTATTTTTATGATTATATTTTTTATCCTTAAGATTTATAAGGTTTTAATTTCTCTACGTACCGATCTAAAGTATGGTTTTGCAGATGATAAATAATTTGATGATGTATGATAACCATAATGGCTATTGGATCTTGTTTAACATCTAAAAGACAAGGTTGGCAGAGTATCAACGACATCAAAGACTTTATAGAAGGAAAAAAATTGTTAGAATTCTTAAAAAAGATTTCCTGGAGTAAAGAAGTCATACAAATGTCATCTTTATAGAAAACTTGGACATTATGCTAAAACATTCTAGCATATAGGCTTAATATTGGACATAGGCATGTTAGATAAGAAAACAAACCCTTAATAATGGAAACCAAATATCTTAAGGCTTGCCTTTTAAAATACTATTTTAAAGTTATCCTTTAATATGACCTTAGTAAGATCATATAGTCTGATATTTGTTAATACACAAGTTCAATCTTAAAGAGGCAAGTGTAGAACATATTAATATCTACCTGTAAGAGTGATACTACTAATGACTCAAGCTTTCAGGAGAGAAGGAAGTTTGGAAGCTATGGAGGAATAACTAGTGTTATTTCTAGTTTTCCTTGTTGCCCTCATCTAAAGGTAACGGTTTGCTTATATAAACAGAGGAGGTTGCGAACATAAAGTAAAGTAATTTGGTTTAGTAGAGCCATTGTCATATTATGTGGGTCGATATACATATAGGCATGTAATAGTACAATAATTTAACTCAGTATAATAACTTACTAATAAATAATTAATGGACATACATTATGGAGCAATACACATAATAATCATATACGATAAGGCCCTATTTATTTTGATGGTGGATCTTACTTATTCTTCCATTGGATAGGCTTATCCAATGGAGACAGATTCTCTTTATCATCTATGATGTGTCCATATCTTTTGAAGACATGCTTATAATCTTCTTCGTTGAACTCGTGTATACGTTCATCAAGATCTTAGGAATCTTGGAAGTATGAGGGAAGAGATTGAGATGGTCCTTTAAAAGATAAACTAAAGGTTGGGTCAGTCCATCCTTTTAGGAAATCTATTTATATCATTATAAGTTCTTTAGGGCAAGGCCCAAGGGAGGTACATTTAATATGAGAATGCTATTTAGGAAAATTATTAAGATCATATAAGAACATCTTAAGACTCTTTATGACCATGTCTATGCTTAGGCCATTAAAGAGAAGTATGCTAGAGGTGTGCTTGGTTAGGTGTGCAGAAGAGACCATCTTTTTCTAGGTTGAAGGCCTATTAAACACGAAAAAGCAATGTGTGCTTTGCTTGTTTAATAGAACGTCCTATAATCTATATTGATTAGTGACTTGGGATAACTTCTTTCTCCATCACATTAATAGTAAATTCCATTATAAAAAAGTCTACAAGGAAAAAGATTCATTATTGCAATCAAAGTTGCGAATACTGTACTAGACTTAGTATCGAATCGAGTTCTGGTATAGTACTGTATCGATACTAGTCAATATCGGGTACCATTTCAGGTAATTTTTTAATTTATGAAATAATCCTTGAATTATTTTAAATTTGCAAAATAGTTTATTAATATATTGTACAATTGTACTGTATACTTTATAAGTTTACATCAACCCTGTCTCCAAAAATTATAATAATAAATAATAATTACAATTAATATAAAATAATAATAATTTTTAAATATTTCACATATAAATGATAACTACAATTAATATGAAAAATATAATCATCATACAAATATAAAATTAAGGATAATATAAATTATTTAAAATATTACAATAATACAATTTCATCATATAATAAATACATAAAAATATTCAATAAAAAGAATAAATATCCTTAACTCTAAAACTATTATAATTTACAACAAGAGTTCGTGATGAGGAAATAATAAAGTAAAAGTTAAACCTGAAACAAAAACATTTACAATTATATTACATATAGAATTTAACATATACATCAAATATAAATAAAATTAAAAGAAGAGAAAAAACAAAAACCTGGAACGAAATTCAATCGTTCACTGGAGGATACTCGCTATAACTGTACTGACTCCAATTATCATTTAGTATAAAATTATCATCATTGAGAGAAGCTTCATCATCATTATCATTCAAATTTAATGCACCAAATGACATGTCATATTTCTTATCCAAGATTATCATCCAAGTCATTGACATTTACCAAATTCGGTTCTTCAGAAACCCAACATGCTAAAAGATCAATATTATCAATGAAAATTAGACCAGTTGAACTACTTGTATTATTAATACTCCTAATAAACAATAAAAGTTAATTAATAGAAAATTATAAGAAATTATATCAAAATTAGTAATGATAATAACATGCTTTTCCTGAAGCTTTAAATTGTGGCGAACAAAAACCAAGTTATTTAAGCTCCTATGCTCCAATTTATTCCTTGTTTGGAGTGGATAGATTCAAATGTGCTCCAGTTTTGTTCACAGCTTGTTGCACTCACATATTGACTTAAAATTTGAATTGCAAACTTTTTCAATTCTGGAACACTATTTTTGATTTGATCCCACCAAGAAACTGTAAGTCATAAGATAAACAAAAAGTAACATTATAAACAAAATAAAGTTATAATTAATTTTCAAGAAATAAGAAAAAGGAAACAACAAATACCTGGAGAAAGTTTTCCTTTTTGTTGAATAGCAATCGACATTTCAAAATTCCCATAAGACAACTTATAAAGCTCCATTTTATGAGCTTAAGAGATCTTGCCTCGTGTCAATGCTAACAATTGTTGTAATGGTTAAAACATTCCTTTATTAGTTTTAGCTTGCTTAGTAAGATCCAGTCTAAAATAAACATTAGGATTAAAAAATGCCACAGCTATAAACAACAGAGAAGAAAGTTGTCTTTCTTTTCTCTCATTAATGATTGAAAGATATAGTGTGTACAAAGAAGGCCTATGTTTCAAATTGGTCTTGATTGATTTCGTCACTCTTTCCATGACATAAAAACCATTCTTGGCTTTTCTTCACCATCAGCTAAGCAAAGCAACCTTACCAAAGGCTCACAAATTAAGATAATAAATTAGCATCGAGACCAAAATTCTCTATCTTTTAGTATAATTTTACAAACTTCCACTCCAACATTAGACCTAATATGCTGAGATTCAACCCACTTATCACTTGTAAATAATTGTTTTAACTCTTTCTTTATCGTAACAAAAGACTGAAGTAATAAGAAATTTGTTGGAAATTTTATCACAACAGGGCGACACAAATTTCTACCATTGGAAATTCCTTTCTCATTAAATTCAATGCCTTTAAACAATTATAGATGAACTTGATCACCTTTTTAGCTTTCTGCATAATCTCATTAATAATAGGAAAATACCTAGGATCTCATATATTCTCCAACATTAGGTCAATACAATGTGCAACACAAGGAGTCCAAAATAAAGAATTACACTTAGTCTGCAACCTTTTTCGTGTAACTTTATAAGTGGAATCATTGTTAGTAATAAACTGAATAATGTTTTTTAGCCTTACTTCATTCACAACTTCATCAAATATCACAAACAAAGTCTCAGTATTCCTAATAAGGACAGATGCATCAATAGATTTAAAAAACATAGAGCCAATTGTAGGATAAACCAAAAAGTTAATAATAAGCTCTTGTCTCTAATTTGTCCAACCATCACACATGATTGAACAACTATAAGTAGCCCAATTCACTCTTTTTTTTGCCAAAAAACTTTTAATTTTAGAAACATAACAACTCAAAAGTTTCTCTCTTAAGTTATCAATCGAAGGACCTTTGTATGCCAGACTATAAGAGGCTATTGTATCCATCGTAAGTTAGTAATAATAAGATTGAAAAGCAATGAATGATGAACCTGTATCATACCACCGTCTAGCTACTGTCATATCGACATTGTGAGTCGCATCTCTTGATTGTATTGCATTATGAATTGAAGGTTGGGTTCTAGGAGTTGTTTGTGGTACAAAAAAACTAGTCATCTATCTTCTTCTCTTCCTCACATTAAGTTCAGGAACTTTTTCTTGGGCTTAGGATGGAATACTACTAGTACCACTACCACCTTCAATATTTCCACAATCACTACAGAAACTAGAAAATGAACTTCCACTACCAATTTCAAAATTCAACCTTTCCCTTCTATCTCTCTCATATTGATATTCTTCAAGCAATGTTTTCATTTGCCACCTCACAACATGACTTACTTTTTGACAGGGTTTCGCATCTCTTTAACCCTAGCAACATATTTCTTTCATCAGGTGATTCCTCCACCTTTCAAATGCTTATTATAAAAATAAACAAATAGTATGGTTCCTTATACTGGGAACTAATGCAGTATGAGCCCAAGTTGGATCATTGTATCTTCCTAAAATGGGTTGATTGGGAGTGCTTGAATTTCCTTCCGTTATCTGTAAAAATAAATGAATGCATATATCAAAATAAATAACACATAATTTTATTACACAATATGCGTGTTCATCTTATATAAAATAACTCATTTTGTATGATTATATTATACACAATTCAATTTGATCGAACACAATTTACTATAAGTCAAAACTAACAATTCAATTATTCAACATATATAATTACACAAAACATACATAAACAATTTTCTTTTCCAACATTTACAAAACATACACAAACAATTTCTTTTTCTAACAATTTCCATTTCCAAATTCCAACATTTTCATTTCTAACATTTTCCAACAATTTCAATTTAACCATTACAAAACATACATAAACAATTTCTACTTCCAACAATTTTCAACAATTCCATTTTTAACAATTTAAAACAATTGCAATTCAAAGTTTCAAACATTACAAAACATACATAAACAATGTCCATTTCATGAAATATACATAAACAATTTCCATTTCCAACAATTTTCAATAATTTCCATTTCTATTAATCACAAATCATACATAAACAATTTCCTTTTCTAATAATCACATCACATATATAAACAATTTTCATTTCTAACAAATTTCAACAATTTCTATTTCCAATAATCACAATATATATATAAAACAATTTTTAATTCCAATAATAAGAGAACATACATAAACAATTTCTATTTCTATCAATCACAAAACATACGTAAAATTTTTTTCCTTTCCAATAATCACAAAACATACATAAAATAATTTCCATTTCCAACAATATCAAAACATACATAAACAATTTTCATTTCAAACAATTTTCATTTTCAATAATTACAAAACATACATCAATCAATTTCCATAAACAACAATTACAAAACATATATAAAACAATTTCCACCTTCAAATTTTAGAAGTGTGGAACTCAAAAATGTGTTTACGTATCAAAATCTCAAAGTATTGGAATATAATTTGGAACTAGAATTACCATAAATACCTTGAATAATATAATTAAATATTAAAATTAAGGTAGCTGTATTATGAAACCCTAATTTTTTTTTGAAATTGGACCCTCAAAATGTTTGTTAGACTTTTGCAAACTATACCTTTGTAAGAAAATTAGGTCCAACAATGTAAAAAATCTAACGTGTATTTAACAACATTAACCGGAAGACAACTATCTCACTTTAACACCTTATATATTTGTATACATTACTTTTGAGTTTTTTTTAAATATAAAATTGATGTTGAATCTAACGCATACTAGTTATACTTAAATGATGTAGTCAAGTTAGTTGAGTTATATAAACTTCACTTATAATTGGTAAAAGTTTAACTTTTTTCAAATGAATTATATGATATATTTGTAAGAAAAGAATAATAAATTGATTTCATTCATACTTAAGTATAGAGAAATGCTAAATGAAATTGGTATAGTAAGCAAACATTTAACTTTATAATATCAACCCTTTTGAAAAATTAACAAAATTGATTTATAAAATATGATTTTGTATCTATATGTCTATTAAGTATTATCAAAATTGATAATAATCAACAGTTCAATCAATTAAACACATTTCTATGTTCCACTCCACATTAACAGAATCACAATCCACTCCAGACCAATTCCACACTTTCATAGTTTCATTCCACATCCACATTTTGGATCTATATCTCTATTAATAAATTCAGTAAATCAATTTACATTTTTCACTTTCATACTTCCATAATTCCATTCCACTCCATAGTCCATATCCACAATTTCATTCCACTCTACAGTCCACATCCACATTCACATCCACAGTCCACAGCAACACAACAACAAATTAACATATTCCATTCCCAATTCACAAAAAACACCAACAATTCCATTCACAATTCTCAAATACATCAACAATTCCATTCACAACAATTCATAAAAAAACACATAAAGTTATAACACAGAAATTCAACAACAATTTTAACAGGTCAGGGTCAGGCAGATCTGATGTGGAAGAGGAGACCTAAGAGTGGCCGAGGTTGGTGAGGTATTATTGGTGATTTAATGGCGTCGGTGGTCATGGCAAGAGGTGGGCGTTAGTGGTGGTAGGCGTTAAGACTGGAGAGAGATAGTGAGATGTGTGTGAGAGAAATAAAAGATTAGGAGAAGTCAGAGATATGGGGCGCTGGTGGTGGTGGTGGTGGCAAGTAGTGGGTGGGTGGTGGGCATCGATGGTGGGTCAAAACACTCTAGAGAGATAGTGAGATGTGAGAGAAAAAGTCAGGTGTAGGAGTGGGATGGCAGGAGGAGGACAACAGCGAGATGGGCGTCAACTGTGGTTATTAGGTCGGCCGCATTGACGGTGAAGAACATAAGAATTGTGAGTGAGGTGCATGAGTCAGAGTGTGAGGTGCGTGAGTGAGAGTGTGAGGAGATGAGAGACAGGTCATTTATAGAAGATAAGAACAAGAATGCGTGCATGCATAAGTAGTTAGGGTTAAAATTTTTATTTTTTTTACAAATATACCCTTACATTTTTTTAAAATTTTCAGTATTGGCCAGTATTATAAAACAATAAGTACTAGCCTAATATCGATCAGTACCACATGAAATACGCTGGTATAAACTAGTGTTTACACTCGGTACACACTACCCCTTATCTCATACCGCTCCTATTGGTGTGGAATAAAACACAAATCTGTGGTTGCGATTACAGAGATAGTTATATACTTATAGAGGAGGTACTACAATAATGCTTGTAAAAAGAGCAAAAATGCCTAAAGGTACCACATAGAGGAGGTACTACAATAATGCATGTAAAAAAAGCAAAAGTGCCAAGAGGAACCACATTGCTTCATGTGGAAGAGGCCTAATAATGAAGAAGACAACTAAATAGGAGGTTTGTATATCAAAGTAAGAGGGACACAAGGGCAATTTTGACTTTTTAAGACATGATGAAGTCAATGAAAGATGCTTCTTTTTGCCAGGTCATTGATTTCCTCAATGGTTGTGGGTTCTTTTGCATAAGGATGAAATGTTCTTTTAATTTTTGCTACCTTAGGAAGATCAATCATCAAGAGAATCAAAAGGACAACAATGGCAGGAGTAAGAAGCTGAATGTTTTTTTGAGGTTGAGAGAGGTAGTCAGTAATGGTGTTTTGGTTCCTTTTAATGTGTCAAACTAATAATTTATAGTGAGGGAACCATAATTTCCACCTAAGAAACTGACTATTTGGACTGGTCTTTTTCTTGGGGTATAACACCTTTAGGAAAGATGTGTTGTCCATTAACAATAAAGTGATAATGAAAACTAAAATTTTCTATCCTCATTTTACTGTAAGGATTTATCACATGGTAATATTTTTTGATTCCTAAAATTGGTCACTATCATGACCACAATAGAATCTTTTACTATGTAATTCTTTTATTAGGACTGTACCTTAATATTCTTCACTGACATTAGTCTATAAGATTAGTTCTCTTTTGTCAAGAATTTTAAGTAATAGTGATTTAAAAAACTTTCTTTAGGTATTATACTATATGTGTCTATTTTATCCCCTATGATGGAGGATTCTTTTTTAAGGGCTTTAATAACTGACTAGTCTAATCAGCAATATGAGGGATAAAATCTGAGATATAATTAATACTACCCAAGAGTAGTTAATTTATTTTGTCGTGGGCTTCTCATAAGGGAAGTTGGATAATTCACTAGCAATTTATGGGCTTAGTTGATAATGTCCATCATGGAATTTCATACCCAACAAGTCTATTTGGGTAGTACCAATTTGACCTTTTTGGGTTAAGAGCATTATATCATACTTGATGGTGATGGTCGTAAACTTTTCCAGTAAGGCGTTATGTTCACACATATTTTTTGAGAATAGCTAGATATCATCTATAGAAACTAAAGCATTGTCTAGTACGGGCTCATAGATCTTTAACATTTCGTTATGGAATAATGAGGTGGCCAAATTGAGGCCGAAGGCTATGAACCTCCATTGATATTGGACATTTGGGATGCAATGTTGTCTTATATCATTCTACAAACTCTATCCCTCTTTGCTAAAATCCGATGTTGAGATCAAATTTCAAGAACACCTTTGCCTCTTTCAATAATCTTATTTTTATCGCCCTTTTCTCCATATAAAATGCTTGATAAGCCCAGTTAAACTTAGTAGGTTCAATTAACTCTTGTCATAGTAGGATGGCACATTCTTCTCTTTCGAGAGCCAAATCTTCTGGATTCATGCTCAGATGGGTAGCCTTAGTGGGATTGATATTCTCATTCCTTTTGAAAGGCAATTGGATGAAGAATTATAGGTTTCACCATAAAGGATTTGGGTGATCAAATGTATCATGGCTTTGAGGATAGTGTTGCATTAATTGGTCTCTTATGCTTTCATATTCCTAAGAAACTTCCAAGAGCCCAAACATATTAGACACATTAGTGTAGGGACAAAAGAACTACTTAAATTTGATACCATGGGGTAGAATTTGCATTTTATTTGTTTGGAAATAAATTTCTATCTCAATTAATAAATCTGGCCCCATAAGGTTACTACTAAGAACTTTTTTCTGTACGATGTAATGCAGGAAGAATTTTATTCCACTTTTTTTAATGATTATGAGATCAATCTTAAAAGATTTACCATCTGTAGTCTTCAGGGGGTAGGAACTGAGGCTTGATTATAATTCTACAAGAGCCTGTGTCCATGTATCCTATAACCTTGATAGGTCGATGGTACTTGCTTAAGGTGTATTTCCACACAGGGCTTGATGTATAATGTAATATTGGAATTTAGTTTTAGGCAAGACTCTTTTATCATAAACATGTAATTTTTCTCTCTAGTATCTTCTCCTACAGAAGAATCACTTTCATCACCAGACATATAAATAGGGACTACAAATTGATTGTCTTTATGTTCATTTGGTTGCTCTTTAAATACAAACTCAACATCCCCATCATTCATGATTGGCATAATAGCCTCAATAGCTTTTAAAAGTTTCATGGCTCTTTTGGATTTAATAAGACATCTTTTGACATAATGTCTAGGTTTTTTTTATAAAGATTGCATTGATCTAACTTCTTTACTCTAGGAAATCTTTTCTTAAAGAATATGAAAGTTCTTTTTTTTTTTTTCCTTTTATGTGGTCTTCGATGTTGTTATTATGTCAACCTTGTCCTATAAAAATGAGACTTTTTCTTGTAAAAGCATCCTACCATTTTCTTATATTTTTTCTTCAAGTGGGCTTTTTATGGGCCTGTGTGAAGTAGGTTTTTTTATATATCATGGTCTTAAGGAATTTCTATTGTGCATATAGTTTGTTAAGAGTAGCCAATGCCTATTGGTATAACTCTCCTAATGAGATTTCTATTACGTGACAGTGCAAAGAGTTTATTGTTCTCTATAGCTTTGATTTGAGTTTATTAAGTAGAGAGGCAATAAACGTATATATGAGATTGAGATCATTAAACTTGTTTAACATGTAATATTTCTTAAGACATTTTTTGAAAATGCCTCTGAAGATCTCTCTTGTTTAGAGAATGACACTTCATTTCATAGTATTCCTGCTGACTTTGCATATCAATTAGTTAAAAGTCTCCATTAAATTTCTTATGGATCATTCCTAGTAAAGTTCCTACCTGATAGCCTGAAGCTTCTTGTATTCTCTTAAGCTTTGAAACCATTCTCGTAAATTTTCAATCATTCTGGAGACAAACTCCATTAGTATTTCTTTAAGGGTAGCTACTATCCTCATCATTTGTAAGTCTATCCATGCTTCAAATTGATGTAACCTGTCTCTCCATTTTGTGGGGGAATATCTTCAAATGTTAACCAAGGTCCTGAGGCTAGCCGGTTGTGATCTTTGAATGCTACTATATTGGTTTTGCTCCTAAAGAGTCCATATCTTCTACTTCAAGTTCTTTCTTTCTTTTCTAAAGAGGAGCATTTAGAATGGTCATCAAGATTTGAGATAACTGTAAGAGATCAACTATGTAGTTTGTGTCAGATATAGACTCAGAATATTGTGAGTCGAGTTAGAGAGATTAGTAAACATCAAATGAGGATGGATTGGTCAAATAGTAACCATAAATTTGGGTGCTCCTTCGAGATCCTATTCGTTTTAAGCTAGAAAAGATTGTTAATTCGAAGTGGGAAGGTTTTCTTTGGCTTTGGTATAAGTCAGAGTCCGATAGGCTTTTAGTCTCCATTGAGTCTTCAAGGTTTGAGGCTTTTTCTAGAAGGTCTGTCTGAATAATGGATATATCATTTTGAAGACCTTGCCTTTGGATATGATGGACTTGGATAGGAAATGGGTTTAAAGGAAAAGGTAGTAGGATAAAGATCATAAATAGTATTTGATTGATCTCTGGCTTTATCTGACTCTATTTTCCTTAGTTCTTCATGAATTCTAGACAAGTCTTTTTCTTTCTTTGAAAATTTTAAGCCATAATAGTGCTCTTCTGCATAATTTTTCAAGTCCAAATTAAGCAGTTGTGCTTGATGAAGTAATTTTTAGTGTAATTGCTAAATCTGGAATGATACCAAATCTATCTTGTTATGTAAATCTTATGTTTATGCATTCAAGCCTTTAAGCTTTGGATTAATACAGTGAAGTACTCTATTATGAGCAATGATGTTTTCAATCTTTCAATTTAGTACTTCTTCTATAGGAGTTATAGGTGAATAGGTGTCTTTTGGGGATACTTATGTAGGTATTGAAAATGGGCCAACTATCAACTTATTCATCTCATTTGTTGCTCTCTAAAGGAGGGAACTCTTTATTATATTGTTTCGATGATTGCGTCATCAAATAGGGAGTTAGATCTAGGATTTTTCTAGAATAATTAGGATGATTAGATTAGGTCTATATTAAGTATAGAGATAGCTATGTCCTGATTCTATTAGAAATTGATTTAATATAGCCATCTTCAAGTCATTTAAGGTGTGGTGGAGTAGTCATATGGATAAAGTAGTGATGAGGGGAATGAAATTCTCTTTTATAATTGATTATCCATTTTAAAGGCACGATTTCCTCTAACTCTTTTATGGGCAATTGTTCAACAATTGTATTATCTCCATAGGATCTATTTGCCACCATATATAAAGAATCAATGGTAGAGTTTAGGAAGTATAAATTTAGATTATTGTTCTGCAGACAAAAAATTGTTTGAGGATGTAAGGTAGCTATAATGGTTGTGGGATCTTGTTCAACACCTACAATATGGATTTGGACCTTCAATTAAGTAGAGGTGGTTAAGCCATTCAATTTAATGTTAAAGTCAGGTGTTATTATCAATATGACACTTCTATTGTTACGAGTGGTGAGGAGAGTGCCAATAAAAGTGTTATGATACTTTGTATATGTTGTATCCAACAAAGATATTCAAATAGTAGCTGGAATGCCTTTTTTACCATAGAGTGTTAAAATTAGTCTTACCGCTCCCATATAAATATGAGTATATTAGCTCAGCACTAACAAGAAGATCACACTGGTCCAACTTGGAACTTTGAATCATCTTTTTTAATCATGGTCTTTGAGTAGAGATTAAAGACCAAATATTCTAGTAAAAAGTGCAGGTTCAGTGATAAAGACTATAAGGACTAAGTAACGAAATCTATGTATCATGTATTTTTGTTTCTTTAAGGAGATGAGTTATTTCAACATGATTCTCAATCTTGTTAGAGAGTGTTCTTTCTACAAAAGAAGGAAGATGAATTGGAGAAAGCATAGAAGAAAGAAGGACATGATCTATCATAAAAATGGTGGATGTATTCATGGTCAATTAGAACTTTCCATACTAACTCTTATCATTAATAGTCCTTTTCTTTTCTTTAGTATAGGGCATTGTTAGAACTACACCATTCTTAAGGTAAATGACTTTAAATAGTCCTTCAATCCCTGATCCTTAGGACAACAATCCAGCAGCTAATAAGGTTTCTAGCTAATATAATAAGCAACCTCATGCTCTAATACCATATTGCTTTGATACCAATAGAGGACATACTAGGAGATATGCTTAATATGGCGCATATGTATGCTAACTGAGAAAATAACCCCCTTATCATGGACACCAATTATATTAAGGCTTGCTTCTTAGATAACCAATTTTAAGTTATCCTTTAATATAACTTTACTAGGATTGTATGGTCTAATATTTTCTAATGCACAAGATCCTCTTAGAGAGGCAAGTGCAGAGCATACTCATATCTACCTGTAAGAGCAAGGCTATTGATGAATCAAGCTTTCAGGAGAGAAGGATGTTTAGAAGGAAGTCATGGAGGAATAGATAGTATTATTTGTTCTCAACTAAAGGCAATGGTATGCTTATAAAAGCCAAGGAGGTTATAAATAGACATGTACAATAGTTTAACTTAGTGGAGCCATTGTCACATAATATGGGTCCACATACACTGACACACATAATAGTATAATAATTTAACTTACTATAATAATTTACTAACAAATACTTAATAGACACATATAATACATAGTGAAGGGACATACATAATAATCATACATGGTGGAGGCCTACTTTATTTTGATGGAGAATCCTACTTCTTCTTCTATTGGATAGGCTCATGGATGGAGACAAATTATTTTCATCATTTGTGATGTGTCCATATTTCTTAAAAAGATGCTCATATTCTTCTTCGTTGAACTTGAGTGTATCTTCATCATAATCTTAGGAATCTTAGAAGTATAGGGGAGAGATTGAGATGGTCCTTTAAGAGATAAACTAGAGGATAGTTTCGTCCATCCTTCCTTTTGGGAAATCTATTTTTGGCATTCTGGGTTCTTTAAGGTAAGGTCCAATGGAGATACATGTAGTAGGAGAATGTTTTTTAGGAAAATTATTAATATCATATAAGAACTTCTTAAGTCTCTTCATGAAAATATCCTTATGCTTAGGCCATTAAAAAAAAGTATGCCAGATGTGTGCCTGGTTAAGTATGTAGATGAAACCATCTTTTGCCAGGTTGTAAGGCTTATGAAGCATAAAAAAGCAATATGTAGTGGGAATGTCCTATAATCTATATAGATGAATGAATTACGAAAACTCCTTTCTCCAACACATCAATAGTGAATACCATTCTAAAAAGTCTATAAGTTAGAAGATTCATTATTGAGATTTGTGATTTCAAAGATACTTATACATTTATAGAGGAGCAACTGCAATAACACATGCAAAAAAAGTAGAAAGTGCCTACATTGCTTCGTATGGAGGAGTCTTACTAGTGAAGGAGAAAGCTAGGTATGGTGTTTGTATATTAAAGTAAGAGGAACATGAGGGTTATTTTGTCTTTTATGAGAAAAGATGAAGTTAATGAAAAAGGCTTCTTCTTGATATGTCATTGATTTCATCAATGTTGCGAAAGGAGGAATGTTCTTTTAATTTTTGCTATTATAGGAAGATCAATCGTCAGGAGAACCAAAGGGATAACTCTAGTGGGATTAAGATATTGAATGTTGATTTGAGGTTTAGAGGTACACAGTTATGGAGGTTTGGTGGCATTTTATAGGTCAAAATGAGAGTTTATAGTGAGAAAACTAAGATTTTCACCTAATAAACTGACTATCTGGAAGGGTCTTTTTCTTGGGGTTTAACCCCTTTAAGAAAGACGTGTTGTCCATTTTAACAATAAAGTAATAAGGACTTAAAGAAACCTAAATTTTTAATCCCTAGTTTTATTGCAAAACTCTCTTTGTTTATTGTATGATAATGTTTTTCTAATTCCTTGAATTGGCCATTAGCATGACCATAATAGAATTTGTTACCATATAATTATTCTATCATAAACAAACCTAAATATTCTTCACTAAAATTAGTCTGTAAGATTCATTCTCCTTTATTAGGAATCTTAAATGGTGGTGGATGATGAGCAATTTTCTTTAGGGATTGTAATGTATGTGTTTGTTCTATTCTCTATGATAGAGGATTGTTTTTTAGGAGCTTTAACAGTTGGCTAGTGTAATAAGCAATAGGAGGGATAAAATCTCATATATAATTGATAATAACCAAGAATTGTTGAATTTGTTTTTTCATGAGCTTCTCATAAAGGGAGTTGGACAATTAACAGTGTGGGCTTGGTTGATAATGTACATCATGGAATTTCATACTTAAGAAGTCTATTTAGGTAGTACTAATTTGACTTTTTTATGTTGAGAGAATTATACCATACTTCTTGGTAATGTCTATAAATTTTTCTAATAGAACCTTATGTTCACACATATTTTTTAAGAATATCAAGATATCATCAATATAAACCAAAACATTGTCTGGTATGGGTTCTCATGATCTTTATCATTACCTTATGGAATAATGAAGGGCCATATTAAGCCTGAAGGGCATGATAGTCTACTGATATTAGGCATTTGGAATGTAAAATGCTACCTTGTATCATTCTGTGTGCTCTATCTATATTTGCCAAAATTTGACCTTAAGACCAAAATTTGAGAACCCTTTTGCCTCTTTTAGGAATATTATTTGTATATTAATTCTGGATAGAGGGAACTTATCATGTTGCCCTATATTGAAATATAGCTTCTAATGAGCAAATACCACCGATCTATCAAGGCTATCTTATCTTAAACATTTAATTTCCCTCTCCTGTATCTTCTTTCATAGAAGAATCACCTTTTTTAGTTGACACATAATTATGGACTACAAATTGAGTGTCTTCATCTTCACTTATTTGCTATTTGAATACATGCTCAATATCCTCATCCAAGGTTGTTCAGTACATTGGTTGAAAACCTTATCACATGCTTAACTATTGTCCTAAGGCTCAAGTATCGGAAGACTCATTTACCTTTAAGCATAGTGTAAGTATAACAACACCCCATACTGAATAAAGGAGAAAGACTATTGATGATAAGATGTATTAGGGAAAATTTTAATTGACCATGAGTACATCCACCATCCACCACTTCTGTGACAAATATTGTTCTTTTTTTTTCCCTAATACGCATTCTCCCATCCACCTTCCTACTTCTGTAAAAGGAATTCTCTTTAACAAGATCGAGAATCTTGTTGAAATAACTCATCTCCCTAAAGAATCAAGGATCTAAGATACACAAATGTTGCTAAGTCCTTATAGTCTTTATCATTGAACCTGCTCTTTTACTAAGAATATTCAATTTTTAATCTTTACTTTGAGACCAAGATTAGAAAGGATGATTCAATGTTTGAAGCAAAACCATGCTCTAGATCTGCACTTAATAAACCCCATAACTGATGCTTTATATATGATGGCAGATAGATCTTATGGAGATAATACTATTGTCTAGCTTCCCAAACAACTACCGAGAGAATAGCTAAAGGAAATCATGCCCCTAAAATGGATAACCAATTATGAAAGGGAATTCAATTCCCCTTATCTCCACTTTATCCATATGACTACTCCATCACTCCTAAGACGAAATTGAAGACAATTATATCAAATTAGTCTATAGAAGGTCTGAGCAAGAAAATTCTTAATCTACTAGACAAATCTTGATGACATCTTTAAAATTTTCATATAAAGAAATAAAAGGCAACCTTTTGATTCACATTGTTTGAAGAGATGGGACATATTCTTATGTTGGTCATATGAATGGTCATTTCCTTTGAGATATGGATCCCTTTATATGTCATCCAAATTGCAGATGTTGAGAAGATGATTTAGATAAAGGTTTTGAAGAAGAAGATTATTATACTCAAAGGAAAAAAGGAAAGCACAACTGCAGACCCCAACAATGTCCTCAAATAAAAAGACAATTTAGGGATGATGATAATGATTCTAAGTACTAAATTGGTATCAAAAATCCTAAACCAAGACCAATAACCTTTTAACAAGAAGAAGGATATAACCATTTCTAGATTTCATCTAGACTTAATTTAGTCATCTTGACTAATAAAAAAAAAACTGGAATTAATTCCTTTTTTGATGATGTAGCCATCGAAATAGTATGATAAAGAGATCCCTCCTTTAGAGAGAAAAACAAATGAGATGACTAGGGTGATAGCTCACACAAGTAACCCTCAATTCACTTACTCACCTATGACTCATGCAAAAGAAGTATTAAATTATCAAGCTTAAAACACCATTTTCCAAAATAGAGTACTTCAGTACGTTAATTTGAAGCTTAAAGGCTTGAATACAGAATGCAGGATTTGCTTATTAAGATAGATTTGGTATCATTTTAGATTCAGTAGTTACTCCAAAAGTTGCTTCATTAAGCATAATGACTTGATTCAGGTTTGAAAAAATATATAGAAGAACACTATTATGACCCATAATTTTTAAAGAAAAAGAGTTGTCCATAATTCATATATAACTGAGAAAAATGGAGCTAGAAATCAATCAATGATTATCTATGATCCCTATCCTATTACCTTTTATTTTAGAACCACTTTTTACCCTATGCCATCATATCTAGAGGCCTCAGACTATAGAAAGGTCTTCAAATTTTCATATCCATTATTCAAATAGACCTTTGAAAAAACTCCCAAAGACTCAATGGAAACTAAAAAACAATCCAAATCCATCTTATACCAAATCCAAAGAAAACCTTCCCCTTTCAAATAAAAAACCTGTTCTAGCTCAAAAAGAAAAGGAGCTTGAAGGAGCACCTAGATTTATAGCCACTTTTCAACCAAAGCATCCTCGTTTAGTCTTTACTGATCTCTCTAACTTGACTTTACAATATTTTGAGTCTGGCACTAACACAAATCAGATAGTTGACTTTCATAACTATCCTAAATCTTGATGGCCATTCTAAATACTCCTTTATAGAAAAAGGAGGAAGAACCTAAAATGGAAGATGCAAAATCTTTAGGAATAGAACTGATACAATAACATTCAAAGACCATAACCTCGACTAGCCTCAGGACCTTAGTTTACATTTGATGATATTCCATCCACCAAATGGAGAGACATGTTACATGAATTCAGAGCATGGATCGACTTACAAATGATTAGGCCAAAAGCTATCTTTAAAGAAATACTAATAAAGTTTGTCTCTAGAATGACTAGAAACTTGTGAAAATGGTTTCAAAGCCTAGGAGAATATAGGGAGCTTCAGGCTGTTAGGCTTCTTGAGGCAAAAAACTCCACTAAGAATGATCTATAAGAGATTAATAAAAGGTTTTCAATTAATTGACCAGGAAAATCATTAGGAACACTTAAACATGAAGTGTTATTCTTAAAGTAAGGGAGATCTTTAGAGGCAATTTCAAAAAATGTCTTAGAAATATTACATGTAAAAATGTTTATCAATTTCAATCTCATGTATAAATTTATTGCCTTTATTTTTAATAAACTCCAACTAAAATTACAAAGAACGATAAACCCTTTGTACTGTGATATGACAAAAATCTCATTTGAGAGATATAACAACTAGTGTTGGCTACTCTCGATAAACTATGTGCATAACAAAAATGCTTTAGGATTATGATGTCATGAAAACTATACTTTACATAGGTTTGTAAAAAGCCCTAATTGAAGACTAAATTTAAGAAAGCAGCAGGATGCTCTTGTAAGAAAAACTCTCATTTCCATAAGACAAGGTTGGCAGAATATCAACAACAAAAGGGACCTCATAGAAGGAAAAAGAAGAATTGTCAAATTCTTTAAGAAAAGATCTTATAAAGAAAAGGAGTTACATCAATTCTATCTTTGTGGAAAAACCTAGATATTATACCAAAAGATGTCCTAATAAAACCAAAAGAGACATAAAATTTTTAAAATCTATTAAAGCTATTATGCCAATCAAGAATGATAAGGATGTTAAGTCCATATTCGAAGAGCAAATAAGTGAAGATGAAGACACCCTATTTATAGTCCCTGTTTATATGTTTGCTAAAGTAAGCGATTATTTTACGGAAGAAGAGACAAGAGAGGAAAATTACATGTTTATGATAAGAGAGCCTTGCCTAAAAATAACTCCAATATTACAGCATACATTAGGCCCTACGTGGAAATACAACTTTAATGAGTAAGTATCATTAACTTGTGAATACTATATGATATATGGAAACATACTCTTATAAAAGTATAACCCAGCCTCAGATCCTATCACTTGAAGCACGGAAATCTCATAAAGAATATTTCACTTTTATATATGGTAAATCTTTTAAGATTGATCTCATAACCAGAGAAAAAATTGGAATAATATTCTTTCCAAATTGCATCACATGGAAAAAAAAGTCTTTGACTACAACCTCCCACTGCTAGATATATTAATTGGGATGGACATTTATTGCTAAGAAAAGAAATTGCAAATTCTATCCTAAGGCATCAAATTTAAACAGTCTTTTCGTCCCTAAACTTATATAACCAATGGCTCTAAGAAGCTCCTTAGAAATATGGAGGTAAGAGACAAATTAATGCAATAATGTCCTTAAAGCCTGCTGATTGAAAAACAATTTCTTGTTTTATGCTAAACTCGCAGGTATACAGATCGTTACTTGTAGTAAAAAACAGATATTGAACTATAGAGATTGTGCTTAGGCATCACTTAATTCAGGTTGTGCTTTGTTTAAGACTCAAATTTGAATATTAAACTGGAAAGTAAACTAAATCAAAACAAACTAGGTGTAGCGCCCCCTTACCACAGGGTACACACCGGGACGCTCAGAGGTCATTCCGGCACATATCCTACGATAAGGACACGCTACGTTCGATCACTACATTCACTTTATATGGCATGGTATCATAATTCACTTATAAAGTGTCATAAGAAAATCAAAATATTTTAAAACCAACTTTTTCCTCATTTCATTTCATAAAAACCCGATTGTCTACATTGTGACTTTCAACAATCTC
>JANVCQ010000232.1:43876244-43892804 GCA_025531925.1 Erythroxylum plowmanianum
TGGAA
This sequence comes from Erythroxylum plowmanianum, assembly GCA_025531925.1. Lineage (NCBI taxonomy): Eukaryota > Viridiplantae > Streptophyta > Magnoliopsida > Malpighiales > Erythroxylaceae > Erythroxylum > Erythroxylum plowmanianum. The sequence continues at coordinate 43,876,250 of JANVCQ010000232.1, forward strand.
CTTGCAAAGTAGGTTAATAATATAACAATTAAAACTAAGACTAAGTAGGCAAGTGACATGTGTCACTTGCCATTTGTCCTAGTTTAAAGCATTCTTCAGGTCTTTTTCTAAATACAATTTAATTTCTAGTCCAATTCGTCTCCAAATTTCAATGGCTCAAAGATATAAATCCTAAAATCATGTATCTAATTTTTCAGTGCCATTGGACAATCATTTCCAGTACCGAAAATCTAATCAGTCTGCCACCTGGCAATTTTTTCGGTCCGAACATTGTCCCCCAAAAATTTCAAAAAAACTCCTAAAAGTCCCTAACAATGTAAAACACACAAAAATTCACTCCAATTCCATGTTCAAGCACAAATTCATATTTTTTCACAATAAACACATATGCCAGGAAACTGTCATGAATGCATGTACACTCATATGTATGTGCAAAAATTACCATTCATATATATATAGAGGCCATATAATGCATGTTCATGTCGAGATATGTTTACACACGCCTAACCCATCCCAAATGACCAATTTGCCCTTCCCATCGATGATGGGATGTTACAAGTATAGTGGAGGATGATCCAATCAATTTCTATTAAGCCATTGAGAGTTCTAATTCTTAAAAGTGGATTCATGCCATGAATGGGAAATTAAGTCCATTAAAGACAATGATGTTTGGGATCATGTTCCATTACCTAAAGATGTAAAGCTCATTGGTTGAAAATAGATATTTAAGACCAAAAGGGATTTAAAAGGCAATATGGAAAGATATAAGGCTCTTCCTATCATAAGGGGTTGTAATAAAAGGATAAAGCATCAATTATATAGAAACTTTCTCAAAGATTTCTTTGAAAGATTCTTTTAGGATTATATTAAAACGTGCGACAATCTTAAGTTATATCAGAAGGACATGAAGATAGTGTTCCTCAATGGTGCCATTGATGAAACAATTTATATGGAGGAGCCTGAAAAACTTTGTTTCTAAAGATTTAAAAAGATGTTTTCAAATTAAAGAAATACTTTTATGAACTTAAGCAAGCTTTAAGTTAAAGGTATTACTTACAATTTTCATAAAGTTTTTTACCTCTTTTACTTTTGATATGAATTTGGTTGATGACTATATATATCATAAGTTCTATGAGAGTAAGTATATTTTTCTAATTTTATATATTGATATCATACTACTTATTCGCAATGACAAGGCTTGTTGCACAAAACTAAGAAATTCTTATCAAAGAATTTTGAGATGGAAGATCTTGGTGAAGCCACTTTTATCCTTGAGATTCAGATACATTGAGATTGGTCTTAAGGTATTATTATCATAAAAAGAGCTATCAAAAAGGTATTTAAAAGATTTAGCGTACAAGATAATAAACTAGATGATAACCCTATTTTTAAAGGAGACAAATTTAGTCTAAATCAATTGCCAAAGAATGATCTAAAAATTAAAAAAATGCAAAAGATTCCTTGTGCTTCAGTTATAGGATGTCTAATGTATATTTAGGTATGTACATGTCTAGATATTTCATATATTTTTACAACGTTTGACATATATTTAAGCAATCTAGGAATTGATTATTGAAAAGCAGCCAAAAGGGTTATAAGGTATCTTAACAGAATAAAAGATAACATGCTCACATATAGGAGATAAGATTAGTTAAATATCATTAGATATTTTGACTCTGATTTTGTGTGATGCTAAGATAATCATATATCAACTTCAAGTTATATCTATTTGCTTACTATAGGAGATATTTCTTGGAATAGTGCGAAGTAGACACTTATGTCTTCTTCAACCATAGAAGCTAAGTTTATAACATGTTATGAGGCATCTAATCATAAGATATGGCTATAAAACTTTGTCACTAGCCTGTAAATTATAAATGATGTTGAAAGACATTTTAAGTTATTTTGTGTCAATAAGCCAACAATGTTGTATTCTAATAAAAACAAGAGCTTGTCAAAATTAAAACATATCCACATTAAGTTCTTGGTTGTTGAAGAAAGAATTCAGAGTGGTTAAATGTGTATAGAACATATTGGGACAAATTATATGATTACGGATCCATTAACTAAAGATTTACCATCCAAGGTCTTTCATAAGCACACTGCCCATATAGGTGTTATGTCGTTTGATGATATATTAGTTTAATGGAAGTTTTTATTTACAAATACTTATGGTTATAGACATGTTGTATGTTTTTTGTGATTTAATATAATAGTATAAATGATTTTGTGAGTTTACACTCTAATTTTGTTTGATTTGATCTTACTAAGGAATAAGGTAGGACCAGTTGAAAATAAACATATTAAGACCACTTGATATGAAATTTTCATGCTGCACATCCATATTTGATCCATTTCATTAATTATATCGATGCATATGATCATTGATGACTTTAGTCACGATAATTGTGATGAAGATTTCTTTAATCCTATATAATATGATTGATGGATCGTATTTTTTAAAGATAATTTTATAATAATAGTAATCATAAGGTTTATTATGATATATAGATACTAGTAGATCTGGACACCATCAGGTATATCCTTTGATTATATTTTATTTTTATTTATTTATGTATTTATTGTATTTTATTTCCATAAGTATTTAGAATGCCAGTTTTTACTTATTTACTCTTTAACCTGCATCATTCTTTTATTGTCTCATCTGCATGTGCGTCTACTGGAAACAGCCTCTCTACTATGTATGGATAAGGTTGCGTATTATTAAACCTCCCAGACCCCACTTCAATGCGAGACTTTGGGGTATGATGATGATGATAATTATAAGGTATTATGTACATAATTATAAGGTTTGGTTAAGATTAAAAGTGATCTATTAAAGTTTCAAATTAACGGGCATAAATCATCTAATTAAGTATAAGTTATTATATATGTAGAAACTCTAAATTACATGTCTAACTTATGAAGGGAAAAATAAGAATAACCATTATACATATAAATAAGGGAAAATTAAGAAAACACTAACTAAAGTTCGGCTTGAAAGAAGCACGTAAGAAAGTCGTATGGCTCCTGGCAACGAAGCAAAACTAGTGTGGCCACCTTTTCTCTCACTAGGAAGTTCAGAGGACACACGTGCTTTCTTAAGCAATGGGCTGGGCCAGAAGCTCAGCCTAGGACTTTTTATAGGATCCAAAACTCAAGCCCCCACTAGATTTAATTTTAGATCTATTGGGCCTACCCAAAAGTCCAGGAAAGGGCCCAGAGGACCGCAGGGAGGTTTTTCTCACTTGACCCGAGGGGGAACCTCTTGGGTTAGTGGGACCCAAGACAAGAATTCAGACCGGGCCCCTAGCTTTCAACTTCAACCCACCATCCAGGACAATAATGTCGCGGTCGAAATTCCCTCCCACATTGAAATGGTGTGTGATCCCCAACTCCTGATGGACCGGGGCCTAGAAGTCCCTGATCGGCTCTAAATGATGGACGAAATGGAGTCCCAAGAGGAGCCTCTCAACCTTGGGATTTTCTCATCCTCTCAACTGTCGGACACTCATGAGGAAGTGGGCCGACCTGATCCGCCGAATGCCCCGACTCAGATGGACAATATTGAGGCGTCGACTCTGCAGGCTGCGAATAATGAGGCTCCGATCCCTCCAATCCGAGGTACGGAGTCGGTTTAATTCTTCAATTATTTCTATCCTTATTTGGAACTGTCAAGGGGCCGAGGGGACTAACTTCCAGGTCGTCATGTGTAACTATATTAGAATTTATAATCCTAGTATCCTAGTTTTGTTGGAACCTAGAATTAGTGGGAATCAGGCCTTGAAGGTTATCTGTACCTTGGGGTTTGATTTTTCCTTTAGAGTCGAAGCTGCTGGTTTCTCAGGTGGGATTTGGTTGTTGTGGAAAGAAGTGGTTAACCTTACTATCCTTTTAGCGCATTGACAATTTATTCATACTACCGTCAACTATGATTCTTCCTGTTTCAAGTTCACCGCTGTTTATGCCAGTCCTTAAGCATTGACTCAGAATCACCTCTGGCCCGCGTTGGAGTGGGTAGACAGATCTGTCCAAAAGCCTTGGATTGTTGGAGGCGATTTCAATGCAAAATTGGAATTAGCAGATAAAAGGGGCGACGTCAGAGCTATGAGGGTAGTGAACAAACACTATCAAGATTGGGTCCATAGGAGTAGCCTCCATGACCTCGAATATGTGGGTTCCAAGTATACGTGGCGTCGCGGAATGGTCTAGGCTCAGCTGGACCATGTCTTTGGCTCTACGGCTTGGCTACAAACCTTCCCTTAAGCAGTCAATTACCACTTACCTTTCCTCGGATCGGATCACCGACCTATGTTAATCTGATTCAATCTTCGTCCTCCTCATCAGTTCAACCCCTCGAGTTTCTAATTCCAGAATGCCTGGTTAACACATCCGAGGTTTGCTGACATTGTCGACCTACATTGGAATCCTGTCGAGGAGAATATGCGTACTTTATTAGCTCACCTTGGCCAACACCTTGCGCACTGGAACTGTACAGAGTTTAGAAATATCTTTCACCGCAAGCAACGCCTTCTCGCGCGACTGCAGGGCACCCAAAGGGCTATGACCGAGGCTAACCAGGAACACTTGCTAGCCTTGGAGGAGCATTTGAGTGGCGAGCTGTTGCAGGTGCTATGTGAGGAGGAAATCTATTGGCATCAGAAAGCCAAATGCGACTAGATCTCGAAGGGTGATAGGAACACAAAGTACTATCATATTGTTACCCTGTCCAAGCGTAAGAAACTAATGATTGCAAGCCTCACTAACTCCCAGGGGGAAAGCATATCTGACCAAACCAGGCTTGCCAGCTTAGCTCGCGATTTTTTTGCCTAGCTGTACACTTCTGAGGGGGGACCTTACCATTGTTTCCTAATCTCACAATCGTTCGCTCCCCTCTCAGATGACAGTCTCCGCGACCTAACCTGACCCATCCATCCCATCGAGCTTAAGAATGCGATTTTTGGCATGAACCCTAACAAGGCCCCGGGGGTCGATGGCTTCAATGCCTTATTCTTCCAACAACAATGGGGACGACTCGGACCCTAAGTGACCGCGTTCATCCATGCAATGTTTAGAAAGGAACGTTGGGAAACAGAGTTAAATCACACCATTCTTGTATTAATCCCAAAAACTCCCTCCCCTATGAAAATCACCCAGTTTAGGCCGATTAGTCTCTACAATGTTGTTTACAAGATTATCTCCAAAGTCATAGTCAACTGCCTGAAGCCTTAACTCAACCAGCTGCTGCAGGAGACACAATGCAGTTTTATTCCAGGCCTCCAGATCACAGATAATATTATCATCGCTCAGGAAGTTATCCATTCGATGCGCAACAAGAAAAGGAGGAAAGGTTATTTTGCCATCAAAGTTGACCTGAAAAAAGCCTATGATCAGATTCATTGGGATTTCATCGAAAATACTTTAGAGGACATATGACTTCTTAAGAATCTTATTTGGGTCATCATGCAATATGTGACTGCTGTGTCTATGCAGGTGAACTGGCAAGGAACACTCTTGGATCTTTTTAAGCCTTCGCGAGGCGTTAGGCGGGGCGACCTGATTTCTCCTTACTTATTTGTGTTATGTATGGAACGGCTCAAACATCTTATTTCGAAATCTGTGGGCCAGGGCCTTTGGTGCCCCCTGAAATTGAGTCCGTCGGGCCCCCTATCCCACCTTTCCTTTACCGATGACCTGGTCCTATTTGTTGAAGTTACGGTTCCACAAGCTGAAATAATTGTTAGGACTATAGAGGAGTTTTGTAAGGCTTCTGGGTAGGTGGTTAACTTAGAGAAAACTAGATTTTTTTTCTCCAATAATGTCCCTCCGAGCATAGCTCATCGTATCTGACAAGCCTTGGGCATTCAGAGTACGACTAATCTAGGGAAATACCTCAGGGTCCCGTTGTTGCATGAGCGTACCACGCGTCACACGTATCAACATATTCTGGACGTTGCCCAACAGAGACTCGCTGGCTGGCTAGCATGACAGTTGTCTCTAGCGGGCCGAGTCACTTTAACCCAGTCATTTCTGGCGGCCCTCCCGATCTACACCATGCAAATTGTAAGACTGCCGAGGTGACTTTGTGATGATTTGGAGAGAATAATGCGCAATTTTATCTGGGGATCTACAGGAGAGCAGAGGACGATGCACCTAGTCAATTAAGAGGCAGTCTGTCAGCCTAAAAAGGTGGACGGATCTACTTCTGACTGGATGATTGGGCCAAGGAATGGGCCCCCTATACCAAGTGGCCATTACTCCTATCCCCGATGCCTCTCTGTATGCGACAGTTGCAGATATGACAAATGCAGATGGATCCTGGAAGTGGAATTTGTTTCAACATTACCTCCCTTCCTAAGTCTGTCTGGACCTAGCAGATAAATGTTTGCATCCTGCTAGCTCGGCGAAGGATATCATGACGTGGGGTCCAGTTGCTAATGGACATTTCTCAGTCGTGTCTGCCTACGACGTCATTGAAGGAAGCACCACAGATAACAATGCTAGTCTGTGGACGATCATCTAGAAATGGCCTCAACGGATCTGTGCGTTTCTTTGGGTCATGAGCAAGTAGAAGCGCCTGACCAACCAACAACGTGTGGCCCGTCACCTAACTACAGACAACAGGTGTTCCTTCTGTGGCCAGGAAGAGTCAACAATCCATGTCGTCCGTGATTGTCCGTGGGCTTAAGCATTCTGGTGGAAGCTCCTCGAGCACATGGGCGATACGGAGTTCTTTCAACCCGAGGTGACCATCTGGGTTAAATCTAACCTTCTGGTTCCGAATCACGGGTTACATGGACCGTGGGCTACTACCTTCGGCATCGCCTGCTGGATGCTTTGGGGTTGGCGTAACAAAAGCCTCTTTGAAGCAGAATTTGAGTGGCCAGAGAATAGGTCGAGAGCGGTTTTGGCTTATGTAGAGTGGATAGCCAGGGTACGAGTCGTGGAGAACTGTGTCTTTCCGACTCCGAGTCTATCGGTCGGTAGGTAGACTAGTGGGGTGGTCCAAACCATCGGAGACTTGGGTCAAACTCAACACAGATGGGGCATATCATCCCGAGTCGTCCATTGCTACCACAGGGGGTCTAATTCGTGACTGCATCGGTCAATGGTGCGGTAGATTTATGCAATAAATTGGAAGCGAATCACCGCAAATTGCAGAACTCTGGGGACTCCACTCGGGACTCTCATTGGCATGGGCCATGGGGTATCAACGAGTTATTATCGAAACAGACTCCCTAGAAGTGATTAATATCCTTTCTTCTTCACGACCTGATCTTACTGAGCATTTTTCTTTGTTAGCATGTACCAGGGAATTACTCCAACGAGATTGGGAACTACAACTCCAGCACGTGACACGGGAAGGGAACCAGTATGCAGACTTTCTGGCAACCCTCGCTTTTCATACCAGCCCAGGGATACGTTCTCTTCCGGAACCTCCAGTGTCCATCATGACGCTCCTCCTTCAAGACAAATAGGGAGCTTAGTATTGTATAGCTATCGGCTAGCTAGTTTTTTAAATATTTTTTCCCTTGTAACAAAAAAGAAGGGAGAAGAAAGTAAAAAAAGAAGAGAAAGAACCAAAAAGAATAAAGAATACTTGGGAGGTGATTACGTGCACAAACTTGATGTGCTGGTTGAACTATATAGGTCCAAGTTCTCAAAGCCGAGTTCTGACAAGCCTGGTGGTAGCATACAAGTTACTGAAAAACTTAAGGGACGGTTTGAATTCTCACTGGTATTCACTTGGCTTTGAAACAAATATATATATATCAGTTCCATATGTTTTCTACAACCTAAAATTTTGGCAAATGCGAGGCATATGTTATCCTTAATCAACCCATTTAGTAGAGAATGCATGATTCCGCTGTACGTTTTCCTCTTTCTGTATATTTTTAACATTTGCAATGGTTTTAATGTTTATAATTTGATTTTAAGATGTGGTTTCAAAATAGTTATTATGTATAAAATATATTTTATGTTAATTTTATTAAACTGGGTTATTAAATTAAAATTAACAATTTTCATTTTTAATCATAATAGGAAATTAATTTTTAATAAAGACTAATTTATTATAACTAAACATAGTTTTATGCTAGTTCACTATTAATTTATTTTTCAAACTTCCCTTATTTATTTGTCATAAAAAATAAATATAAACATATAAATTTAATTTAGGTATAATAAACAAATAGAACAAAATATTAATATAAATATTGATCGGGTCCGTCCTTATTTATAGTTTTCTAATATAGGTTATATAATTTTAATTTATTTTTATGATAAAAATAGTTTTCTATTTTTATTTTTAAAATAATTAAAAATAATTTAATTATTGAATATTAACTATTAATACAAATTAGAATTAATAAAATTTAATTATTTAATTTTTCTAATATTAAAATTTTGAGGAAAAACTTCACGTGAGTTGTAATTTCTAAAATATAATTTTATAATAAAAGAATAAATATTAATTATTTAAACTTGGAAAAAAATATTTGAAATGATGTTCAATATAAGTTAATACCGAAACTACATCAAACAAAATTGGAACAAATTTTGGGAAAGTATTAGTGTACTAGGGTCAGCCCATAATGGAGAAAGACTAAACGGCAACGGTTTTGGACACCATTTTCAGAATCAATTCAAGTGGATATTCTGGGCAGTTAACTTGTTGATTACGGAGTTGTAGAATAACTCTTCCTACTTTTCCCAATGCAGCCTGCTGCTTGATACAGAGATTGCTTCCATGTTGATGTTGTGTCTTGGTTCTTTGATTTCCAAGGTGATGTTAACATAAGCATATATAACGAAAAGGGTTTAATCTAAGTTTACTTGCCTATCACTTTACGTCGAGCACTGGAGACGTTAGCCGTTGGCCCCATAAATTCTCCATAATTACTTGTTATTCAAACATTGATGTTGTGATTAACGGTACTATGCGTTTAAGGACAACCAAATTGCTTTGGGCTTACTTTTCATAGTATGAACGTTACGAAATCTAAGAGACAAATATATCTTCTATCAATAATTGTCATGTGAAAATTACTATAGTAATTATATGTGATAGCTCAACCACGACAGTGATGTTTAACAAGAAAAGGCTGAAAAAGAGACATAACATTGCTAAAAGCACCTCTGTTTTCAGCTTTTCCTTTGAAGTTGCAATGTTGTTGTGCGAATTCCACTACTTCACCGGTCTATCTCTACATTGTCCCTTTCTTATTTTAGTCGTCATTTGATGAATCGAGAAAGACCAACTTCAGAGCCATATCTCACACCATGCCTAAAGTTTGGACTCGTACCTAAATATAACTTTTTAATTGCGGAGTCTCGCATGGGTATTTACTATTTACCGTCAATTATGGTTGGTGGGTCACAAGCAGGTGTCCATCTTTTTCTAAAAGCACTTGTTGCCATACATGGACCAAGGTCGTAATGTTACTAGTAAACTAACGGAATCCTATGTGTAATATCACGTCTTTGCTCAAGCCTCACGCAATCTTCTTTGGCTCCCTATCGGTTATGGTGCCCATAAATTAACCACACTATTAATGCTGTCAATACCTACTGAAACATGAACTTGTTCTTTCTTTTTTTAATGAAAGTTAGGACACAATACGATGTGTTGACATGTTTTTGAGCAGTAATAGTTTGGAGCATGAGGATTGCATCATTATATACACGCCAATAATCTATACTACATGTATAAATAAGCATGAATTTGCAAACACATATCTTGTGTGATTTGATAAGAAAAGTATACCTTTACATGATCTTAACTTCACGTTATGTAGACTGGTATGAATATAGAAGAATTATATCAAGAAAATTCAATCTCATTTAAGTAAATTAACTATTCTGTTCTATGGTTATCTCTCTAAAGCACAGCTAACGCCCCAATAACATCGTTCTTACAATTACTGTGCTCTACTTATAGTCAAAGCTTTAATTCTAAAATAATGCCTGGATAGTTTCAAAGACTGTGTAAATGGATAGCTTTTTTCTTTCAACATATTCTGTTCTGAACAAACGTTGGTATTTTGTTTTGTTCAGTCAGCAACTTTTTATCAAAACTCCTGAACTGAACATTGTGTTATGCATAGAATCCGTAACTTTACCGTCTCATAACTTTTTTTTCTTTGCTCATTCTCAGTTTATTTACCTGCAACTGCAAATAGTCACATAGGCCAACTGTGAACGCTTCATGACAAATAAACCTTTGTCTTTCCTTCATGAGCGATCCACTATATAGCTACCTTTGATTCTCTTTCTTCCCACATGTTTCATCTTTTCTTTTCCTCACTTCCCTTAAGCATCTTTTACTTTGTCACTCTCTCTCTCTCTCTCTCTCTAAACAAAAGAAAACATGGAAGCTAGCTCAGTTACCATGTGGCTTGCTCTCTGTACAGTGTTACTATGTTTAGGTCTCCAGTTGACAAAGTGTGATGTTACCTATGACAGGAAAGCTCTGATTATTAATGGGCAGAGAAGAATTCTCTTCTCTGGCTCCATTCATTATCCCAGAAGCACTCCTGAGGTTAACTCTTTCTCTTTTTGTTTTCATGAAATATTATCAGCAATGTAAGGTTTTAGTGCATTTACTAACATTTCGTTATTCGTTAATTACCACCGTTTTCATTTTCAAAAAACAAAAACAAAAGGTTTTAGTCCATTTATGGCCATGCGACCATCTTTATGCTATGTAGCTACAAAATGCAGATGTGGGAAGGACTTATACAGAAAGCTAAAGATGGTGGTTTGGATGCCATTGACACTTACGTTTTTTGGAACCTCCACGAACCTTCTCCAGGACATGTAACTTGCTTTATCTATTTGCTTTCTTCACTGTTTACCTTTGTTTAATCCTGTCGTGTTTCACTGTTTTCTTCACGACTAATTTAGTTTTCTGTTCATGAATGATCGTTTAGTATAATTTTGAGGGGAGAAATGACTTGGTTCGGTTCATTAAGCTGGCTCACAGAGCTGGACTTTATGTGCACCTTCGCATTGGCCCTTATATATGTGGAGAGTGGAACTTTGGGTAATGAAGCAAACTCATTGTTGAGATTTTCAGTAGTTTTACTTTCGTGCTCTTCAAATTATCTTTTCCTTAACAATGTTTTATTTTTCTTCATTTGTTAGAGGGTTTCCAGTTTGGTTGAAGTATGTTCCTGGCATAAGCTTCAGGACAGATAATGAACCTTTCAAGGTCTCTCACTGCTTCCCTCTTCCTATGTGTGTCTGTGTTTGGAGGGTGTATTTCACAATGCTGAATTAAGAAAAAACTAGAAATTGGTTAAGTAATTATATCTGCAATGAGTATTATCTCTTTCAATTTCTTTAACAATAAGCAACTTGACCACTTGTTTATGTGGATTTGTTCTTAGTATCTTACAGTCTCGATATTTATTGCAGCTTGCTATGCAAAAGTTCACTAATCGAATAGTCCAAATGATGAAGAATGAAAATATGTTTGCATCTCAAGGCGGGCCCATCATCCTCTCCCAGGTGTGCTTTCTGGTTCCCATGACTTTATTCTGCTTATTGATTTCACTCAGATTTATGACTTCACAGAAGTGCTTCAGAATTACAAAACTCAATGGCCTTCATTGCTTGCTAAACTTCTGTTGGATGCACTATGTTTGTTTTCATGATTTGTTTCCGTTCCATTGTGCAGATTGAGAATGAGTATGAGCCTGAAAGCAAGGCATTTGGTGCTGCAGGTCGTGCATATATGACTTGGGCTGCTAATATGGCTGAATCAATGAAGACTGGAGTTCCATGGGTTATGTGCAAGGAATCTGATGCACCAGACCCTGTGGTAAATAAACTAACACTTCTTTTCTTTAAGCTATTTACATCCTATACATATTCTTTTCCTTTCTCTTAATATTTTCCTTCTCTTGCTCTTACTCTTTTATCTTTTTGCCTTGGGAACATCGGAGAGCTGTTTAGGTGCAGGCATAGAAATTAAGCAGTTAGTACCCATCAAACTACTTTTATCATTGAGTGGAAAAGAATGAACTATAGGATTTTGTAATTAGATTAAGCCTAACTTCAGTTTGACTACAAGAAAATGAATATCTGAATCATGCCTGTGTTTCATTTGATAGATCAACACTTGCAATGGTTTTTACTGTGACTACTTCTCCCCAAATAAACCTCACAAACCTACAATATGGACTGAAGCTTGGAGTGGCTGGTGAGATTGCATCTCCTATCACTCAGTCTCCAGTTTCCCTAGGAATTTAGCTGACTTGCAACTTCTTTCTATAGGTTCACAGACTTTGGAAGTCCAATTTACCAACGCCCCGTTGAGGATTTAGCATTTGCAGTTGCTCGGTTCATCAAGAAGGGAGGCTCTTTTGTCAACTATTACATGGTAAGTTTACAAAACTGCTTAAAATTTGGTTCAGCTCTTAATTCATTGTAGTAAATTTGTACCCAATACTCATTTTAGGTACCACAAGAAGGAAATGTTAACTGTTTCACTAGTTACTTTTGTCTTTAATTATCAAAGATAAGAAAGGTCATCACAACTTGCTTTATTCTGTCCTTGAATTTGAAGGAAACATGAGTATCTGAGCTTTACACCAGACAGAAGTTTAGGTCCTCGCGGGAACTCTACAGCCTATCACTTAGTTTCTGCAGGACTTATTCCAATAATATCACTTATTCATTGAGGGCTTCTGTTTCAGTTTCCTGAAAAAGGAAAAAAAAACAGAAGAAAAAGGTTACTATAAACTAATTGCATGGATGGGGCATTTTGTCCTTGTGGACATGACTTGTGGAATGGGGCAGCCATTTGCAAAGAGAGTTCAAGTATACAAAACAATCTGATTCCTTTATTGTTCTTTATAGTATCATGGAGGAACCAACTTTGGAAGAACATCTGGAGGCCCTTTCATTACTACCAGCTACGACTATGATTCCCCCATTGATGAATATGGTGACTAGTCTAAATAAAGTTTCAAAGTTAAACTAGTGTGTCTTTATTGGATTTCTAACTAATAACGATTTGGTCCTCCTTTGATAGGTCTGATTAGGCAACCCAAGTATGGTCATTTAAAGGATCTTCATAATGCTATTAAGTTATGTGAAAAAGCACTGCTCAATGCTGATCCTATTGTCACGCCTTTGGGAAATTATGAGCAGGTATAATTTCTAATCCCAGTGAAGGCCAGAGGGACTTATTGAGTATTGTTGCAGAATCACAACTTAAAAGCACCTTTATACTGAAATAATTTTAGATAATAGACAATTCCATTGAGGCCAATGATAACTTCATTACTAGCTGTCTGAAGATATCTTTCATAAAAGATTCTTTACATTCAAACAAATCGTTAGAAGGACTTGAACTTAATTTGTGTTTTCCAGGCGCATGTATTTTCTTCAGATTCAGGTGACTGTGCAGCTTTTCTATCTAATTACAATCATGGATCAACGACAAGGGTGAGATTCAACAATATTCTCTATAGTCTGCCTCCTTGGTCCATCAGTATCCTTCCTGATTGCAAAAATGTTGTTTTCAATACTGCCCAAGTAAGTGATTTGAACTTAAAACAAATATATGACAATCTCCAATATAACAAATAAGAAACATAAAATGTGTCAATCTCACAATTTTTGCAGGTAAAACAGAAGACTTCTCAAGTGCAAATGCTGCCCACTGATAACCAAATTCTCTCATGGGAGACCTTTAATGAAGACATATTATCAGCTGATGATGACGACATGATGACTAATGCTGGTCTCTTGGAGCAGTTGAATATCACCAGAGATACAAGTGACTATTTATGGTACACAACCAGGTGAGCTCCAGTCAATTTGCTCCACCTTAAGTTCTATTTGTTGATCATAATGAATAGATAAATTATATGTACTGTCATTGTATTTCTACCATCGTACGGTGATCCCAGCATCGAGATAAGTCCGTCAGAATCATTTCTAAATGGAGATAAACTTCCCACTCTCTCAGTGCAATCAGCTGGCCATGCAATGCATGTCTTCATAAACGAACAGCTTTCAGGTACATCTTTCAACTCCAACGTACACCAGATACAGGTAGTTTAGGGGAAGTGCAAACGCCAAGAACAAATTAAAGGAAGAAAGAACAACAAAGGATATGTAGAGTAAACCGTGTCTCATTTTGATAAGAATGTGTGGTTTTGTGCTCCTATAATGCAGGATTCGCATATGGCACTCGAACAAACAGGAAATTCACTTTTACAGGAAATGTGAAGCTGCACGCTGGAAGAAATAGAATCTCACTACTCAGTGTAGCTGTTGGATTGCCTGTAATTTCTCCATTCCCTACCAAGTTCATACATGTATTTTGATCTTTGAACTAGTTTAGCCAGTTTGTATATTGAAAGAATTATCAAATAACTGGATAGAACCTTCCTGTCCTGTTTTTGGATTATCATCATTCCCTGACTTGTAAGAGACTGAAACTTGGTTTTTCCCGCTTTCTTTTTTTCCCTATTGCCAATCTTCTTGTCCATCTCTAATTTCACGCTCTCAATGGTTGAAGAACAATGGTCCCCATTTTGAGGCATGGAACACTGGAATACTTGGACCAATCGTTCTCCATGGTCTAGACCAAGGGGGCATGGACTTAACTTGGCAGAAATGGTCCTACAAGGTACAAATACGCCGGTCTCTTTGATATCTTCATTCCCAGTTGTGATTCTTCTTCTTTCTTAGTCTTTGTCCCTAGTAAATTTTCTTTATTCCATGATTTCCAACGCATACATTCCTCTTTGTATAGGTTGGTCTTAAGGGAGAAGAAATGAATCTAGGATCTACGGACTCAGTATCGTCAGTTGCTTGGATTCGGGAGTCCGTTGTAGGCGACAAACAGCAACCTTTGACCTGGTTCAGGGTAAGCCAAAGAAAACTTGTCCATAATAATGCTCCACAGAATATCCAAGATTGGATAATCCTATGTTCTGATTGAACTTGCAGGGATATTTCGCTGCACCCAAAGGAGATGACCCCTTGGCTTTGAGCATGAGTGGCATGGTGAAGGGTCAAATATGGATCAATGGGCAGGGTATTGGAAGATATTGGACCGTCCCTGCCAGTGGAAATTGCACTGCTAGTGGTTGCAGTTATGCAGGCACATACAGGCCGCATACATGCGAACTTGGCTGTGGCAGCCCAACTCAGAAGTGGTCAAAACTTTACCATAATCAACTAGCTATGAGTCTAAATTTGAAGATATTACGTGGGCAAATTCTAACATGGTTTTGACATTTGGACATTTGCAGGTACCATGTACCAAGGTCATGGTTGAAACCAACTCAAAACTTACTGGTAGTGTTTGAAGAAATTGGAGGTGATGCATCAAAGATTTCTCTTGTAAAACGATTGGTGACGAATAGATAAAATATTTGTTCTTTTCCAGTAGTACCCCATGAAAAAGACATTGCCTAAAGCACAGCGATATGGCTCTCGCTCATCATTGTTAATGGAAAAGTTAGAATTTCTTCCTAGTGTGCCGAATTCTTACCTTTTAAAACTAAAGCATTGCCAAAGAAGTAACCAAACTTTTTGCAACAAAGGCAACGCTACAATCTAATACTAAACTTAGGTACTCCAAAAAACAATCTTAAAAGAAGATTGGAATTCTCTACACCATATCTCCTAATTTGACATGTAATGCCCAAATGCTCAGAGTATGCCAAATGGTTCAAAGGAATGAATACTAAAATACATCATCCCACATGCAAATAAACAAACATATCATTGGCTTCAAACTAACACGAAAGCTACTCTTCCCTCATTTCTCGCTCCAGAACTATCCTCCCATTTTCAGCTATTTACAATCACCTAGCTTTCTAATCACACGCTTCATCAAAGCTCTCAGCAAGAAACTGCACTTTCTTTGCTATCCAGATTTTAACAGCGGAATCTCGCGGAGGAGCATATCATGTACGCGATCTCCTTATATATATATGACAGCAAACAAACACTTCCATGGGCAAATTGAAAGCACAAAAGCGCCCTCTAGACTCCTGCACTATTACAGTGCGTTTGATTGATGTCTGCGCTAACACCAACGAAGACGGATAACAGGACACAATAATTTTGTGCCTTGCATGTTTGCTTGTTATTCTTACTTATTTTTGTTCCGTCTACATAATATAATGACGTAAATTTTTTGTTCTTTTTAAAAATGTAGTACAAAATTTTTTGTTCCCGGGAGAAAAACAAAATACATAAGAAAATGTTAGAAATACCCCTCCTTCATATAAGCAATTTTTTATTTTTAATTATATTATTAAACTCATAATAATAATAATAATAATAATAATAATAATAATAATAATATAATTAATTTCATATAATAATAATAACAATAATAATAATAATAATAATAAGGTCAAAATTTATAATAAATAATAATAATAATAAATAACAATAATAATAATGATGATTATTATTATTATTAATTAATCATTATTATTATTAATTATTGTTATAAATTTTCTACTTATTATTATTCTTTTTATTATTAATATTATTATTTTTATTAATTTTATTATAC
>JANVCQ010000232.1:43892904-43903114 GCA_025531925.1 Erythroxylum plowmanianum
TTGCAACCAAATAATTTTTGGTTGCAAAATGTATATAATTAGCAACCATTTTACTATGGTTGCTGAGAATTTGGTTGTTGAAACCAAATTTTCTTGTAGTGTTTCTTTAATCTTCTTTGCAATCTATGATGAGAAAAGTTAGAATGAAATTAAATAAGATACTCTTACATGATCTGGCTTGTTATTTTATAGGGTATTAAATAAATAACTGTATGACATTACACAACATCCTCTTACATAATCTTGTATGACATTAAACAAACAATTATATGAGCTATTTTATAGGCTATTTTCATGTTTTTTTATAGGAAATTTTATGGACTTAAAATATGTTAATGTAATTTGTAGCTAACATATGTGCTTAAACCCCTCAATCACTAATAGTCTTGTATATATGTTTGTGTGTGGTGTGGTGTGGTGTGGTTGTGTGTGTGTGTATGTACGCACGTGCGCGTGCGTGCGTGCATGCGAGTGTGTGCATATGTGTTTACTTTCCATTTTTAAGTCATAATGCCTTAGTATAGAAGGTTGAAGTTATATTATGGTGAATATTTTAAGAAAAATCTTGATTATTAGGATGGATTGTCAGGTTATTTTGATGAAGTTGATATTGACATGTTAGTTATAAACAAATTTATGAGATGGGGAAGGAACTTAGATGCCTATAGGTTGTCATGGCTTATTTCAATGTTCCAAGTTTTAGATTTATTGAATCCAATAAAATTTGCATTAAGTTAATTAATCTTTTGATAATAAATTGGACAATTGATGTGTATATTACACATAAGCTTGACATTCTAATTATGACTTCAAATTTTTGGCTATAATAAGTAATGATGTGGTTTTGTTCTCTAATAGGGATTTGCATAATAATGAAGTTAATATAGATATTGTTAACAAAGACAGTGGTAATGATGAGGATGTGGGCACTAATGGGAATAAAGTTGAAGATGATAATGAAGTTGAAGTCGAAGATAAGTACTGAAGTTGAAGGAGCACAAATTACATTTAATATGTCAATTCCAAATAGTCACCAACTAATGGGGATTGACTCTAATGAATATGGAAAATTTATTCACAGTGATAAGTACCCTAGTAGATAGGAGCCTAGGAAGCCAATTAAAAGATCTAGTATAAGTGTTAAACATGAACTAGGTGGTGGTACATCATATTGGATATTGGGTATAAAACTTGGCAATGCAAAATAGTTCAAAGATGTTTGATTATTCAATAACAATGGGCATTAACATTAGATGGAAAAAATTTGAGTATAAGTGGATTAAAGTAAAACGTATTGAAGGATGCAAGTGGGAATTGTATATAACCTATGATAGTAAGGATAAAAATTTCAAAATAAAGACATGTAGGTCTAAACATATATGCTTCACAACAAACAAGCTTAAAATGATGCGATTTTTTTTTTATAGAAATTTCTGGGACAAAATTCTAAAAAAGCCTAGCATAACCACTATTAAGATCATTAAAGAATGAAGGGAAAAGTTGAATATATTTATGAATTCAATTATGTTTAGAGCTATGAAGGTTGAAGTTAAGGAATGAGAGAGCATTAAATTATGTTTATGAATATTACAAGTTGCAAGGTTATATCCAAGAGTTGAAACATATCAATTCTAGTTTAATAGTGGAAATGTAATTATTAAGGAATTAAGAAGCCTCTTGTTATAATCTCATAGGTTATAAATTTATTTTGCAGCTATAAAAGAAGGATGGAGACATTTGAGGTCCATACTTGGGATGGATGGTTATTTTTTGAAGACTATATTTTAAAGACAACTAATTAATGTAATTGGAAGAGAAGGAGATAGAGATATGTATCTTATAGCATAAGTAGTTGTTAAAGTTGAAAATACTAATTTATAGAGTTCCTTCATGTCACTCTTATAAACTTATTTGGAGTTGGAACATGGGGATGAAGTCACAATAATATTTAACATGCAAAAGGTACATAAATGTAAACTTTTATTTATTTGAAATGTTATTGTTGTACATTTGATTTATTGTTTTACATTTGACTTATTGTTTTACATTTTACATTTGAGTCAAAATGTCTAATTATTGATGACAATATGGGTGAAACTTTCAACAGATATATCTTACCAATAAGGGATACTCTAGAAACCACAAAGATAATGATCATAAAGTGACGTGTTAAAAGGATAGCATATGCATTTGTATAGAAATTTAATGTTGCACCCGCTATTATCAAAACGCTTGAAAAAATAAGGAGACAATGCAAAGGATGATTATATGGAATGGAGACAAAGCAAATAAGATCAGCAAAAGGAGGCCAAAAAACATATTATGAGACTAGGAAGAGACAATAATTGTAGTTTCAGACCATGGGACATATAGTTACCCAAATAAATAAGCTATTAGTGCTACCAGTTTCTCCAAATGAGAACTAGAAACTAGAGGCATTTGTCAATGACTAGTATAAGAAGAGTACCTTTTAAGAGTGTATGATTAAATCTTGCAGCCTATTAAGAAAGTGATCTTTTGGCTATTGGATGATTATGAGCAAATACCTACTAGTCAAGAAGGTGATCCTAGGAAGGCCAAAAGGTAAGAAGAGATAAGAATAAACCAAAGAAAGTACTAAATGCAAGCAAGGTGTGACAAAAGTGTCAAAACTAGAAATGTGAGAAATATGGTGCTTTTGAACGCAACAGTAGAAAGTGTAATATAACAAGACCGAATGAATAACTTGTCAAAGTAAACAACTACTATTTTTTTCTATTTAATTACTGATGCTAATGTTATGCATATTATTTATAGATTAAAATAACTTCAATAGTAGGGATAACAACAAAAGAAGTATCATAAGTAAGAATATATTGTTTTCTCTTACAAAACAATGATTATATGAAATAAGCTACTCATTTAACCTAAATTTTATTTAGCATTCAAAGCAACATATTAGCTATTGATGAATGTCAACCTAGTCAATAAAGCATCAAATTGAGTTTAACATGTACTTAGATACTTGTATATATGCTCAATATTAAACCCATATGCATGTTGATTAATACGTTAGTTCACAAGTTACTAGTTTTACAAATACAAATAAAAGGACATATAAACATATTTATCTAAGATGTTTCAAACTGTTATTTAAACTAGGAGGTCTTAGGTTTAAAAGTAAATCTAGCATCACTTTAAGATAATAACTAAGAAAAGAGTAGTAATTGGGACCAATGCCCAACAAGTTGACAAACCAGACAATTAGTATATTATGTAATTGGTAAATTAATGTGATTAGTATATTATTGTATTATGTAAATCAATTTAATAAACAAGTTTGTTTTCTACTGTTACAATTGATGTTTTCCTAGAATCTATGGATTATATTTGGAGTATTTTGTAACTATATTTTATAAACTAACTGAATGAGAAAGTTCATTTGCAAACTAGTTGAATTAACAAGTCTATTTAATAAACCAACTTAATGAAAAGGTTTATTTTGTAAACAAACTAAATTAACAAATTTTATTTTGTAAACTAATTGAATAAATGTTCTCAATGATTAAGCAATTCTAAAGAATTACTAATAATAATAGATAACTTTTTATTCAATAATGAAAAAGAATAAGCATATTATACTATTCATACTCAAATTTTACAACCATATTGAGGGTGAACAATAAAATAAAAACTGAAGTGAGTCCTACAATATTGTTAAATAACATCAACCTCAACTTTTTCTTATTTCATAATTTTTAGTTGCTCTTCATGTCCTTTGTTTTATGTATGCTTCTCCTTGTTTCAAACTCCTCCTTTAGTACATATATATCTTTCCTTAACTTTTGAATTATAGAGATAACTCCTTCAAAAATTTTCTTATCATACCATTGAAAAAATTCACAATTACAATCATTGGGACATATTAAAAATATTATGCCTGAATTATTATTACTCCATAATGTCCTTAAAGAAGTATTCAGTCCATAAAAGAAAAAACTTATTTATATTATTGTAATTATAACTGCCAGGTATGGAAAATTATATCTGTAAGATTATCAAAAAGAGTTCCATAATCAGGCACTTATGACATGATCCTTCATATCGTATTCAACTATAAAAAAAATACTTCAAAAGAAAAGGAAGGAAACATGTATGCTAACAAGTCAACAAAAGAAATGGTACAAACCTAACATTTACTTAAATATAAAAAATTGTATGCTTAATCAACAACATGATTATTTCAAAAAGGACAATTAATAATTCCATCTAAAATGTAGAACTATTTTACATATTAGATGCAAAAGAAAAAGTAAGAGTTAAAACATGACTAGTTGATATGTTGCATAATTCGCGAGATACTTAGATAACATAATGCAAAAAAATTACAATGCCAAGAATTCAAAATCAGGAAGTTTTATCTAAAATATGATGGGTTGATATGTTAAAATTAGTTTTGCAGCACTTATGCAATATTTAATTATTTAGACATACCTAATAGCTCATTTAAAATTTGCATGGTAAAAAAAATAAGCATAACATAGTTGTAGTGGAAGCTGTAACATAATAGATTGTAGTAACCTGTAGTTTCTTCATGACAAACTTGAACTTGTAAGTTCTAACACAAGGCATACTAGAGATATAGCAAAAAATAAGACAAAAAAAGTTTGAAATTACTTTATAACATAGGTTGTCAACAATATAATAATAAAAAGTATTTAATTTTAGAACTGAGTGGCTTACGTAAGTATGATAACATAATTCCATTACCAAAATATGTAGCAATTTGAGTACAATTACATAAGTTTTGGAAAGTTGGGGCAACAATGAATGGGTTGAATATACATCCTTGTATTACTTATAATGTGAGTAACAACATAAACTTGTATTTCTATTAGGAAAAAAAATCAAGGATACACAATAAGTTTTATAAAGTGAATTTTATATATCTTTGTGACCCTTTTGGTTTAATATGTGGTATAAGTAGAAAGTTTAGATTATAAGCAGTAACTTGAATTTTTTGCTAGGAGCAAGAATGCAGCAAGAAAATATAACGAAGTAAGTCCCAGGCATTCCTACACTACCTTAAATGCATTGGGGTTTGGCATATCATGTATTATAATTTACAAAGTATAAAGGAATATAAAAGAACATAAATCAGCAATATCAAAACAATAAGCAAAGAACATCTACTAAAGACAAGAGTGGAGGATCGCCAAAGGGATACAGAATATAAGAAGTGTAAATTAATGATTAAAGATTGTAAATAATAGACGAAGGAGTTGGCCAGGCGAAAGATTAGGGATTCTTAAAAGAGGAAACATTCCAGAGCTAGGCAATAATGTTTAATATTATTTTTACTTATTTTTTTAGTTCTCGCTTATTATGTAAGATGCACATCTAATATAGGAGTCCATAAAAAAAATAAACAATGTTAGATAAGATTTCTATAATAAATACTTGACTAAGATGTTAAGTTAGAATTTAAATTGATCATTTATAAAAGTTGAAATTCTTCTTGAATGATTTAAAACACTTTGATTCCAATTTGATTTTGATAAAAACATTAAGATATACTTTAACCTTTTTTTTTATCTTTTTGTATTTTTATGCTTATAAAAACGATTGTCTTACTTTTTCTTATTTCTTTTTGACGTATTTAGTTAGTTTTAACTCATTCTAAACTTTTTTTTGTTTTCATAATCATAAGATGTTGATTCAAACTATTCATAAGTTCCTTTAACTTTAAACCTTTTTTGTATTCATAATCATGAGGTGTTGATTCAAACTATGCATAAGTTCCTTTATGTATTAGTAAGTTCAACTACTCGCTAAAAGTTTATTAAATACTTTATTAGATACCATTGCATTTCTTAATGCTTATATAGTTTTACAACATTGTTTTCTAGAGGATTTCTAATTTTTTGGTTAAGTTTGTGTTGGTATGTTTCTAAGATTTTTGTTATGGTAGGTATTGCAAATGTGAGATGCCTTATAATTATAATGACCTTATAGTTTAGTGCTAAGGCTACAGTAGCTAGTAAAAAGTACAATATTTGATACTAATTAGGTCTTATGAATTGCTCTTGAACTATCTTCCTCAGTGAACCAAAAGGTCATCCAGATTGTAATAGCAAACCTAGGCCAATATGTCACTTGTTTTAGGTTTCCTTAGATTTTGGGTTTCTTTGTCTTTCTCTCGAAAATAATTCCTTTTAGGGATACAGTCTGACCAGCTTATCTCATTGCTCAAAATTTGAAACCATTCACCTATATCTTAACTAACTGCTAGAGAAGATTCCAATTGGTCTTAGTTATCTGTCAAAACTTACAAAATTAAACCTTGGCAACTTGTAGGATAAATTTTGCCTTTTTTGGAAATCTTTACATGCTAAATTTGATGGAAAATCGGGCTAAAATTTGATCCTACGTATAGCGAAATAGTGATAAAATTTTTTCGTATTTGATTTCTCGAAAGCAAAGATCATTAAAATTCTATAAAAATAATTAACACATAAATCTTAATTCATACCTTATTCCAAAACTTGATCATATTCTTATCTTAGCCCTTGAATCGTTTTTGAAACTGGTTCATCTCAACCACGATAGCCACATAAATGTCCAATCTCTAACAATATTTACAAAACAAGTTGAGAGAGCTCTACAACTGTTGAAGAGAGGGTTAAGCAAGGAGTGGTAGCTCTATTAGAACTTAAGTCTATTTATAATAGATTTTTGGCCATTTTAGTAATTTAGTTAAAATTAAATTCTATTCTCAATTAAATTGTAATTAAAAGTACAAATAATTCTAATTAATATCAATTATGTCCAAATAAGGTCTAATATCTTATGTTGATTCTTATTTATTAAATATCTCATATTTAATTACAAACTTTCTCAAACTTTACAATCAAGTGCAACTTGATTAAAATATATTTGATCTCTTCAATCTATTTTTAATTTGTGACTCAATAGGATCTTAAATATGTTGACAATGGATACAAATTAAATCATATTTAGGATTAGATAAATTAAAATCCTTTAATTTGTCTTTAATTCTCAAACAATTTATACTCATAAATTAAGATTAGTATCTAGCAACACATCATGACCAACCAAATATTTAGGAAAGTCAAAGTGATTTTGACTAACATTTTCGTACATGATTTTTTTTCGTATAATTTAATTATTTCATCATACAATGTTCCAATTGGACAACAAAAATTAATAATTTTTAATCTATTTGAATCCAGTCATATTAGTTCTCCACCATTAGATATTGATTCAATTAATGACATTTATAAACTATTTATAAAATGTCATTCTACCTTAGCCAAGGATTTCTCGAATCAATACCATTTGAAATAACAGAAGATTCTCCCTAATTACCTTAAAATCTTATCTTGATTATTCAATTACCTCCATATAATTTGTGCTATATATAATGACTACCGACTAAGCTATCTTTGACTAGAATTGGTCATAAGTGGTGTTAAAACATAACAATCTCTATACAAAATAACTTTGAAGATCTCAAGTTAAATGATTACTTATACAATCATTATAATGAGAATTTTCGTAGACATACAAGAAATGTTCCAGATGAATTTCTCATATGAGGTTAGTTCAGTGAATTTCTTCTCTAACAAGTGCCCAAATTTTTGTTTAAGTATCTTCATACTTTAGTCTATAAGATCGATTTCTTCCTTCATAAGAAAAAACATAATATGTGTTTGTCTTTTTACATTATATTAATGTTCAATCTTAATATAATAATGCAATGTTACAAATATCATACCGGACTTAGTACCGCATTGGTTCTGTTACAGTACTGTACCGGTACCGATTAATACCGAGTACTATTTCAGATAATTTTTTAAATTTATAAAATAGTCCCTGAATTTTTTTTAAAAAATTTCAAAATAGTCCATTGTCATATTGTACAGTTGTACAGTTTTAGATTATATATATCTTTATTATATTCTAATTATTTCTATGTATAATAGTTATCTATATATAATAATTATCTAAATATAATAATTTATTGTAAAATAATGAAATTAATTCAAAATTTTGAATTATTAATTATTTTCTATTTTATCAAAATTTTGAATTATTTTTCTAAAATTGTTGTTTTCTCATACTCTATTTCATTTTACATTTAATTAGACATAATCACAATTTTAATTTAATATATAAAATTAATTTAATAATTATTAATAAATATAATTAAATTTAAAATATATTTTTAAAATATATAAATTTCAAATAAATTTTGATTTAATAATTAAAAATATATATAATAAATATTAGTTTATAAATAATAATTTTTAAATTATTTATTTTAAAAAATAAAATATTTTTATCAATAATTTATTAATAAATATTATATAAAATATTAAAATAAATTTAAATAAAAATAAGTTATTAGTAATAAAAGTAAAAATAAGTTATTTTTAAGTTTTATTTAATTTATAATTATTATTAGTAATAAAAATATTTATTATTGTTTTTAAAACTTTGAAAAAGGGGGAAGAAGAGGCAGGAAAGAGGAGGAAAATTTTGAAAATTTTTTAAAATTTTGCAAAAATATCCTCCAATTTTTTAAAATTTTCAGTACCGGTCAGTATTTGGACGGTTATAGCTGAAACGGGCTGGTACCGACCGGTATTTAAACCCAGTACTAAAACTCAATATACCATGCCGGTTTTAGTTCGGTACAGTACGTACTGGCTGGTATCGAGTCTGGTATCCATAACAATGGAATAATAACTAGGAATAATTTAGAAATAATACATAAAAACAATATAAATCTCACAATTAAAATCTCATTATAATTTCATTTGCAATGTATAATTATCCATGAACTTTGTTATATACATCTAAATATGTATATGATAAAAAATGCTTTTAAATTATTTTGTCACTTAAGTATAACCAACTAATTGGTTGTAAGTTATAAACTAACATAATCATCTTTCTTTAACAAAAAAACTATCTTCAAAGGGACATTCCTGTTGATCTTGGATGTTTAACCAAATTAATACACTTGAACCTTGCCATGAATAAGTTGTCTGGTATGATTCCTTACCCTATTTATAACTTATCTTCCTTGTCACTTTTTAGTGTCTCTTTAAACTCATTATATGGACAAGTTCACGATGATTTGGAAATTAAAACTTTAAGTCCTCTAAGGGCTTTACTTTGTAGCCAACTAGTTCTCAAGACTACTTACATCTTCATTAATCAATGCTTCGGGACTTGTAATCCTTAAGCTAACTGATAATTATTTCAATGGACGAATACCAAATTTAGGTAATCTACAATAGCTATAGAAACTTAAAGCTTATAAAAACAAGTTTGGTGTTAATAGTGGCAACAATCTAAGCTTTACTAATTCATTGTGTAATTGTACTAGCTTAAAAGTGCTGGAATTAGGTGAAAATTACCAACTTAAAGGAGTGCTAAAGTTAACTTTGGATTTAAGTCCTGATGAAACTTATAATAAGTTAACATTGAGACTCAAGTTTGCATTGTTTGGATTCCAAAAATAAGGTCTTATTATTTTATTATCCATCTAAAACTTACACCTAGAAATAAAAACCTAGGCATAAAAATGTGATCTGACAAGGAGAGAGATGGGTAAATAGGAAAAAGATAGAGAACATTACGTTAGGTAAGGTTTTTTTTAATTTTCCTTAATATTAATGAATTTAATTTTATTATAATTTGACGTGAAATTTTACTTATATAGCATCCCATATGTAATTTAACATGGCTAATGTGACTTGTTACGCCAACTCTATTAACTCGAATCATTTTTGCAAAAAATTAAAAGTTTGAGCATTTTATTACTATTTTTTAAAGTTCATAATATAATTTATAAAATTATGCAAATTTTGAGATTTTTTGGGTAATTAACCCTTAGATAAATGCAACGTTTAGAATTTCGTACCATACTAGCCGATACTGGCCGAAAATCGGTACCGGTACGGGTGTAGGTGGTACCGGTGAAAAATACCGGTCGGTACTGGCCAATTTCGGCTGTACCGGCCGGTACCAGCCGGTATTCAAAATACTGGTCAAATATTGACTGGTACCGGAAATTTAAAAAAATTGAGGGACTTTTTTGCAAAATTTCAAAATTTTCCTCCCTCCCTCCTACCTCTCCTTCCCCCCTTTTTTTTCAAAGTTTTTAAAATAATAATAAATATTTTATTACTAATAATAA
>JANVCQ010000232.1:43903214-43914417 GCA_025531925.1 Erythroxylum plowmanianum
AAGATTTTTGAAAGCATGGTTGATGTAAACAGTAAACTAGTAAAGTATACAGTACAACTGTACAATATACTAATATGAACTATTTTGCAATTTTTAAAAATTTCAGGGAATATTTTATAAATTTAAAAAATTACCCGAAACAGTACCGAGTACCAGTACAGTTCCGTTCCAGAACCCAATCTGGTACCAAGCTCAGTACAGCATTCATAACTTTGGATAAATGTAGTAGCATATGACTAGTGTTCTAATATTAGATAAACTTCAAAGTACAAGCTTTGTTCGTTTTTCAAAATTGTAAGTTTGAGCTTACCTTGTATTTCAATTATCAAATATGTATAACTATTGAGTAGGATTGACAATATTGGTATGCTCTACTTGAAATTAACGGGTTGGATCTGAGTTGACCTGATTTTAGGTTGAACTCAAGTTTAAGGTTTAGCTTAAAACTCGACCTAAAAACTCAAAAGACCTAACATTCTGTTATTAAAAACAATTTTAAGTTGAACTCAAGTTTAAAATTTAGCTTAAAACTTAACCTAAAAACTCAAAAGACCTAACCTTCTATTATCAAAACGATATCGTTTTGGTATAACTAAATAAAATAATATTTTTTGGTTAGTTATACTAAAACGACGTATTCAACATTAGGAGTGACAATGTATTTAGGATGACACCTATTGCTAACAATCTGATAAACTTAAATTACATCAAAATGGCATCATTTTGATATAATTGACTAAAATAATGTCGACTTAATTATTTACACTACAACGACATCTTGAATCAACTCCACCACTGTAACCTATATTATAAAGTACCTAACAAACAATTACATAGCCCAAACTAAGTCACGCAAGGCCACTTGAAAACACACAAACAAATGATTATTGTCAAAGATTGAATTAAAGGATTCCAACCTTCAAATGTTGACTCTGATGTCCTTGAAGAAAAAACCGAGTCCAGGGTTAAATGGTCATAGCCTTAGCTAAACTTGGAAGGTGAAGATGTTCGATGTGTCACAACTGCATTGAATCCATTTATATGCTATAGTAACTATTTGGTGTTCAAAACATCTACTGTTAGACCCTTAAGTCCTAATTGTGAAATTGTGCAAGCATTGGCAAACCTTGACCAATGTTTGACACTCAGGGTGACAAAATAAGGCAAAAACTTGTACATAGGCAAGGAAAATTGACATTGTCGATGAGTTAGCATGTGTGGTGCACATTGGCAGAAATATTTGACAAGATGCAAGATTTAGATATAAGACCAAAAGATAGTTTGAGATGAACTTTAGGTTAAAGATTAGCTAGATCACATGCATGAGGGAGACATGTGACAACTCTAAAAACTTAATATGTGTTCAAATAAATAAACCACGACTAATGGACTTGACGTGGCTAAGCATTAGACTAGACCAGTGTGCTATGGAAGGTTTTGGGCTCAAATGACTCATTATCTGTAATAGCTCAGACCACCCGCCCATAGATATTGTCCGCTTTGGGTTGCTCCTAGGGTCAAACCCCTCACGGTTTTGCTCTTTCCACCCTTGGAAAAACGCATCTGAGGGGGAGAGGTATCCATACCCTTATAAAACGTACTTCGTTCTCCTCTCCAACAGATGTGGGATCTTATACTCTCCACCTCCTTTAAGGCCCAACCCTCTTTAGGGCTCAGCCTAGCTGGCACAACAGCTCGGGTATCGACTCTGATATCATTTGTAATAGCCCAGACCAATCCCCCATATATATTATCTGCTTTGGGTTGCCCCTCGAGTTAAAACCCTCACGGTTTTGCTTTTCCCACACTCAAAAAAGCGCGTTTATAGGGGAAAGGTATCCATACCCTTATAAGGCATATTTCATTCTCCTCTCTAATTGATGTGGGATCTCACACTCTTTGGAAGAGCAAAACCGTGAGGAGTTTGGCCCTAGAGGCAACCCAAAGCAGACAATATCTATGGACAGGTGGTCTGGGCTGCTACAAATGATATCAAAGCCAGGTTATAAAGTTATAAAACATATTAACATAACTAATCTATTAAAAGCAGTAAAACAATTCATGAGCTACTATGCAACTAAAGTGCAAAATAGAAACTACTCACGTGCGGTAATATCCCAAAAATGTCAAAAGACCGCATGATCCACTAAGAGCTTCAAGTTCACTAAATTAACCTGCAAAGTTGGAAGGCAGAGGGGGTGAATACACTATGTACTAAGTGAGCAGGAATAACATATATCATAAATATAACTCGATAAACACCAAGACGGTATACTTAACCTATGAGGTGAACATATATTATATAGAAACACATAGGCCTAGCCTATGACCAATATATACTGGTTAGGAACCATATAGGCCTAGTCTATTAATCAATCATTTGGTGAATATAGGTTCCAATTCCAGTACACAAAAGTAGAAAAATATCACATATATAAATCAAATCTCGTTAGAAAACCAATCCCAGAATAAGCCAAAATAATCATGTGTGACACCATTAGTCGGCCAAACTAGTGTACACATCCACCGATCCTCGATGTTGACTCGACTTTCATCCATGGTAAGTCTGGACTACAGTCAACAAGAATGTTATGACCTTGGGTGATGACCTCGTCAATGTCCAGATCTTATATGTGAAATCACCCGCAAGTCCTGTAGAAAGATGTCGATACGGGGACTCGACTTTTATGTATCAACGTCAAGGATACGAAGTAGCTTAATCTGATGTGCCCAGCACACGATTGACCAATCGTTTTCTCACTAATTACAAAAATCACATACAAAATTAAGTACAAAAAATCAAGTAAGGCACCATGCCTTTATTTATCTATCAGACCAATAAAATGAAATCGTGTCATGGCTCTAAGCCAAAAGAAAACAAATACATGCGTCATATATGACTCGATTATGCATATGTAAATTCGAAAACATTAATTCATGTAATAAAAGTCATCTTTTGCACTCCAAGTGCAAAGTTGTTTTAAAATGTAGTTTCATAAAATAAAACATTGTCTTTTGCACTTCAAGTATAGGTTTGTTGAAAACAGTATCATTTCTTAAGATACTTAATAAAAAACATCAGTTTCAAAATAATGTCATTTATTAAATACACAAGTATACTAGCATCTATTTGAGATTTAGTTCTACTATGTATTACCTAGGTTCAAATTTTCACATACAAGTCATCATGCATGTCTTAGGATGTTCTAATCCCATTTGAGAGATATAGTTTCCCCAACTTACCTCAAAAGAAGGTGTACACTCTCTTACCTTCAAAAATTCTCGATACGAGCTCCTTTATTCACAGCTCCTGAGCCTTTATACATAAAAAATACAATGTATTTACTACTTAAACATAAATTTCATATTTATACACCATCACATAAATGTATAAAACACAATATCACTCTCTTTAAGCTATAGGATTCAACCATTAAGCTTCTCACATGGTTACTACCTTATTATTCACATTAGCATTTTTTTGCATTTTCTAAGGCACTTAATGCCTTTAATTCAATACTTACTCATTTTAAAACATAATTAAACACATTTTTATCCAAGCACATTAGGCCATTATTCATCAATCTAAGCAACAATTCAAGTTTACTCTAAGTAAATATGAACTTCGCTTTCAATGTATATCATTACGAATCCTTAAATCCTAAGCCAAGTCCACTTAGACATTTTATCAAACACCTAATGTGCATGACTTTCAAGTCATATTTTCAAGGCTTTATCATAGTAATTCATGCTCCTATCTTGTTATATGACAAATACTTCCAATCAACAACACATTTTACCACTCCATTTAATCCAATTCTCTTCATTTAAGTCATATTTATTATAATTGTACAACTCATCACATTAATTCATTCCTTCTTCCATCATTTCGGCCAAGCCTACCCAACATTTTCATTTTTCATCATCAGTTCACATTATACATGTACAATTAATACCATAGAATTCATTTAAACTATCAATTTTAAAAGATATTCAAAAATTCACAAACTTTAATTATACACTTCGGTTTTGACTTAAAGAAACTTCTCCATGACATATTTCATTCATCTAAACCATGTTTCATGCATATTCAAGCATGGAGAACATCATATCTTAACAACAAACTCAAAATCCTAATGTAGAGAGAGATGAGACAAAATTTACCTAAACCTTCATTTAGTGATATATTCAAATCCTTTGAGAATTTCTCAAATCTAACGATAGATTTGAGTTCCTTAAACCCAAATTAGCTTAGAACAATTTGATTTGGGTTGGAGAATCAAAACAAAGGATAGGGTTTAGTGAATAGCCAAAAATGGTCTTCTCCTCCTCTCTTCTTCTCTCTTCTCCTTTCTTTTAATTAAAACAAAATGGTTTAAGTCTTAACAATGAACTGCGCGGCCCCACATAAGAAGGGTCTAGAATTTTGGCTCTTTTTTGACCAAAATATGGTGAAATTATCTTTTTGTCCTTAGGTTATATAAAATTACCATTTTGCCCTCCAAACTTTTCCTTAATTTGTAATTAAACACAAAATTTGAGAATGACCAAAACTTTTATTTTCATTTTGGTACTAATTAAGCCCCTTAACTTTATAAAATTATAAATTGGTCCTCCAAGAATTGAAAAATTACAATTAAGTCCTTTATGTACATCAACTTTTTCAATTAAGCTTTCTAAGTGTCCAATAAGTCTATAAATCATATCTAATCACCTCTAAGGCATTAAAACACATTTAATTTAACCATCATGGTCATATCCATCCAATGGACTTAGTTTTGCACACTTAAAAGCTTACAAATCAGAAATCTCCAAGATTTCACATACCGATGAACTCTAAGTTTATGTAAAGGCATATAATGTTTTATATCACTGGCATTCGTACCAAAAGGATTCAAATACATCTTTGAACTCATCTATAACCATGTATATATCAATATACAGTAGTATCTCCAAATAAAGGATAATACAAAAGAGCTCAGAAAGTCCGGCGTTACAAGTTCTCTCCCCCTCAAAAGAGTTTCGTCCTCGAAACTCCTAAATCAAGGACATAAATAAATGGGGGTACTAACATCTTATAGTATCGTCAAGTTCTCAGGTCATCTCCTCGACCCTATCACTCTTCCAAAGAACTTTAATCGTGGGTACCTCCTTGCTACGTTATCTCTTTATCTGTCGATCCAAAATCTGAACTGGTTTCACCTCAAAACTCAGGTCTTCTCTTAGTTCTACTAGAAGTGTCTCCAGCACGTGAGATAGATCCGGTAAGTACTTTTTAAGCATCGAGACATGGAATATATTATGGATCCTATCCAAGTTTGATGGCAATTTCAACCGATACACCACAGTCCCGACACACTCTAGGATGCAGAAAGGTTCGATATATCGAGGGCTCAGCTTCCCTCAACATTGAAGTCTAATAACACTTTTCCATGGTGATATCCAAAGAAAATCCATGTCACTAACTGCAAACTCTATTGGTCGTCGCTTCTTATCAGCGTAACTCTTTTGATGATCCTGGGCGATTTTCATCTTCTCTCGAATGATTTTTAGCTTCTGAGCGGTGACTTCTATCAATTCGGCTCATTTGATTTTGGTTGTACAACCTCATCTTAACATAGAGGTGCCCTGCACTTCCCCCTATAAAGTGCTTCATATGGTGGCATACAGATA
Source organism: Erythroxylum plowmanianum (assembly GCA_025531925.1). Lineage (NCBI taxonomy): Eukaryota > Viridiplantae > Streptophyta > Magnoliopsida > Malpighiales > Erythroxylaceae > Erythroxylum > Erythroxylum plowmanianum. The sequence continues at coordinate 43,908,888 of JANVCQ010000232.1, forward strand.
CTTGCCTGATAACTATTGTTATAAGCAAACTCTATCAAAGGCAAGTGTCAATCCCAATTCCCTTGGAATTCCATCACAGATGCTCTCAGCATGTCCTCCAATGTCTGAATGGTCCTTTCTGATTGACCATCAGTCTAGGGGTGGAAGGCAGTACTAAACTTTAGTTTAGTCCCTAAATATTCCTAGAATTTTGGCCAAAATCATGAAGTGAATCTCGAATCCTTATCTGATATTATAGAAACTGACATCTCATGCAACTTCACAATCTCATTGATATACAGCTTTGCCAATCTCTCCAATAAGTAGGTTGTGTGGACAGGTAGAAAATGAGCAAATTTCATCAATATATCCACTATAGCTCAAATAGCATCGCGACCCTTCAATGTACAAAGTAGTCCAACTATAAAATCCATTGTCACATACTCCCACTTTTATTCCGGAATAGGCAAAGACTATATCATAGGCAAAGACTGTATCATACCTACTAGTTTCTGATGCTCTACCTTAATATGTTGACAGAAAAGGCATCTGGCCACAAATTCCACTATCTCTCTCTTCATCCCTAGCCACCAATAATTCTCTTTAAGAGTTTGATACATATTGGTGCTATTAGGATGCATAGCATAAGCCGAACTGTGAGCTTCTTCCAAGATAACTTACCTGAGACCCTGATCATTCAGCACACAAACTCTGTCTCTGAAAACTAATAACCCACCTTCTCTAAGTTTGAACCCCTCTCTCTCTTCGGATGGCAATTTCTCCCGAATGACTCTTAACTCGAGATTGTCAGCCTGCGATCTTCTGATCTCATCAAATAATGTAGGCCGAACTTCAAACCATGCTAGCAATGTTCTGTCATCCTCTGCCACTGAGAGTCTAACCCCAAGGCTCCGGACACTCATCAAGTGTGTCATGTAAGGATCTTGCCTAGCAGTTACTATCGAATAAGACTTACGACTCAATGCATCGACTACCATATTTGCTTTTCTCGGATGATAGTCGATTATTAAGTCATAATCTTTAATCAGTTCCAACCATCTCCTTTGTCTGAAGTTTAGCTCCTTCTGTGTAATTTGATACTTTAGACTCTTGTGGTCAGTGTATATACGGCAAGTCTTCCCATAAAAATAATGTCTCCAAATTTTGAGTACAAATACTACTGCTATGAGCTGTAAATCATATGTAGGATAATTTAGCTCGTGCTTTTACAGCTGTCTAGAAGCATATGCGATCACTCATCTAGCCTGCATAATTACATAGCCAAGTCCCTGATGACTGGCATCACTGCACATCTCATACCCAACCCCCTGGGTAGGTAGAGCGAGCATTGACGAAAAGTCAATCGCCTCTTCAACTCCTAGAAACTCGCTTCGCATTTGTCATCCTATTGAGATTTTATTCCCTTCCAAGTAAGCCTCGACAAAAGGACTACAAGTACTGAGAAACCGTCAACAAATCTCCGATAATAACCAACTAATCCTAGAAAACTACAGACTTCTGTCACAGTCTTGGGTTGTTCCCACTCAAGTATAGCTTCCACTTTCTTTGAGTCCACAAAAATATCTTCCCCTGATACCACATGCCCAAGAAATCCTATCTCCCTCATCCAAAATTCACACTTTGAGAACTTCACATACAACTGTCTTTCGGGAAGTATTTGCAGCACAATCCAAAGATGTCTAGCATGTTCCTCTTCATCCTTAGAATAAATCAGAAGATCATCAATGAAAATTATGATAAACTGATCTAAATAAGGATGGAACAACCTATTCATGAAATCCATAAATGTTGCAAGTGCATTTGTCAATACAAACAACATCACCAAAAATGTATAATGTACATATCTCATCCAAAAAGCAGTCTTATACACATCATTTTTATCAATCTTCAACTGATGGTACCCAGACCTGATATCTATCTTTGAGAATATTGTAACTCCTCTTAACTGATCAAACAAGTCATCGACTCTAGGAAGTGGATATTTATTCTTGATGGTAACCTTGTTTAGCTACTGATAATCAACACATAAGCGGAGGGTCCCATCCTTCTTTTTGACAAATAATACTAGTGCTCCCTACAATAAATGACTTGGTCTGATGAAGGCCTTGTCCAATAACTCTTGTAATTGAATCACTGATAATCAACACATAAGCGGAGGGTCCCATCCTTCTTTTTGACAAATAATACTAGTGCTCCCTACAATAAATGACTTGGTCTGATGAAGGCCTTGTCCAATAACTCTTGTAATTGAATCATTAACTCTTTCAATTCTGCTAGTGCCATGCCATACGGTGATATAGATATTGGTCCGATAGTAAAATCAAACTCTGATCAAGTGGCAATCTAGGTAACTCCTCTGGAAAGACATCGAGAAACTCACATACAATAGGGACATCTCTCAGTTCGACCCTCTATGTTGAAGTGTCAATCATATGAGTGAGGTATGCCTGGCATCCTTGAGAAGTCAACCTCTTAGCCTTGATTACTGATATTAATCAACCCAGGAATATCCGTCGGTCACCAGAAAATTTAGTCGAGACTCTACTCTAAGGGTCAAACTCCACTTCTTTCTTAAAACAATCAACCTTGGCGCAATATCTCTCTATCTAGTCAATCCCCAATATCATCTCGAAATCCAACAGATCGAGGAGAATAAGATCTACCTCTAACACAGCATCGCCTATCTTTATCTCATAAGTTGTATATACTTCATCACGAGCCACTTACTCTCTAAGAGGAGTGACTATAATAAGAGAGGGATCTAACGGCTCCAGGGGATGACTAATATCCTCTGGCTTGGGTCACAAAGGTCCAATCTTGCGACGACTTCCCCTTCCTCGTCTAACCATGCTATCACTATAAAATCAAAGAAAAAGACATTGTTTAATAAAATAGATTGGACTAAGTCTAGCTTATCTGATATCTCAAACATCCCAAGGAATGTCAACAAGTACTCTGATCGAGGTCGAAATCATCCGACCGTTAAAGACGTCAACTTAACAATCCGAGACTCAGCTTCTCAACCAAAGGCTTTCAACACCTATACTCAACTCCTGAGGCTTATGAATTTTTTAAAAATGAAAATAACACTTTTAAAAATGTAAAAACCATGCTCTAATACCATTTGTAACAGCTCAGACTACTCGCTCACAAATATTGTCGGTTTTGGGTTGTCCCTAGGGCCAACCTCATGATTTTACTCTTCCCACCTTTGGAAAATCGCGTCTAGGGGGGAAAGGTATACATACCCTTATAAGGTGTACTTCGTTCTCCTCTCCAACCGATGTGAGATCTCATATCATCAACAAATAGAGATCAAGAAGAGATCTTGAATGATGTGATAGATAAGATCACAGTAGATATACATTATCCCTAAAAGATAAAGACCATGTGATTTGATCATCTGAAGATACATGAATGTATCATTCCTAGTTAAATATAATATATTATCTTGTTGGTAGTGATGTTGATAAATCATATAAGATAAAGTCCTATCTGGATGAGGATGTCATCCAATTGGGTAATGTGATGTAATCTGATAAGAATAAAAATGATCTAATTAGTTCAGTTCAATTAGGATTTTGAATTGTAAAGCCAAAAGTGCCGATAAATAGCTTATTTAAGCCTTGCTTCAAAGGAGAGATAGAGAGGAAGGGAGTACGTTGAGAGAGAACATTCTTCAATATACTGGGCAATAATAAAGGTTTGTTTTTATGATAGCTCTTATATGTTTATTGTTATCTATGATTATTTAATACTTTCGTAGTATTATTACTCACGTGTGACAGTTAAATATTTGAAGGGTCGTAAAGTGTTCAGGAGCAAGGTTTTATTGGTCGATAATCATGTGGGAAACCAGAGTTTTGCTTATACGGACCTAAGTGAGATTGTCATATAAAAGAGTACACGCGACTTCAGTATAAGTTTGGTGTCTAGAAAAACCTTTGTAATAGCTAGTTTTCTCTTGCTTTGATAGATTAGTTTGAAAATGAAATTAATCCAATAAATACTTGATGAATCATCATTAACCAATTTCTACAAATATACGAAGAATTTAATTTGATTATTATGATGTTGATTTTTTTAACTTTAATTATTTAATTTATTTATTATAATGTATCTACAAATTTGACATTGACATATATTGTGTTTACTTTAGAATTAAAAAGAGATATATTTATAATATATTAGATTTTATGTATTTAATTAATATAAAAATGAAATAAACGTTTTAGATTTAAATTATAACTTTCCTTTATATTTGCATATAAGAATAATGTGGTTATATGATAAAGATATCACATGTCATTAAAAGGCCTTAATATTTTGATTTTTTCTAATATTTATTTCATAAGAGTGAACAATTACTTATAATCTTATATAATGCAAATTGATATGATTATGTAAATGTAAACAATTTAATTTATTGATTTTTAATTACTTTGAATAGTTTGTCACTTAATTTACATCCATATCATAATTATTTCTGAAAATACGACTAATAACTATTTAATTATTTAATTATTTAAGGCTTATCTTCACTCGACTATGCCAAACGTCATATTTCGTGAGGTAGTTCTATATATATTGTTACATTTATATGGAGAACATGTATTATGCTTAACGTGTAAAAAATTATATTCCAGTAATAGTATGATAATGTAACAATCAACATATGAACATCAAATAAAAATATAATTGTTTTTTTTTATAAATCAGAAGAAAATATATATATATATATATATATACATATATTTCAAAATATAATTGTTTTTGAAAGGATGTTGCATTGAAAAGTGCTTCAAAGAAAAGCTGGAAGATTCAGCCGTCTTTAATCGTTATGGTTTTATAAGGATAGAAAGAAGCTTATTTCATTTACATAAAACAAAGAAAAGAATTAAGATTATGACACGAGTTTAATTGTGTTTTCAGTTTCACAAATGTTTTTCAGAATACGTTACACGGGAAAGTGCTTTAAAAGATCTTTATCAGGTTGTTTTGATCAACACTATATTTGTCGTATGAACAAAAAGGCATTATCCATATATTTCATTTACATAATCAAAGAAAAGAATTAATAATGGATCTTAAAACATATGCCGACAAAATTATTTCTAAAAGAAGCAACTTCAATATTGCTTTCTAATTTTTATTACCAAAGACAAATATATTATCATTATCAGATTGTAAAAATACTTTCATATTGTACACCCAACAATTCAGTAATTAAATGATTGTAGATAAACTAAGGGGGCGGTTGGTTTGTATAGAGGAATGGTAATAGGAATGGGAATGAATACAGTGAAGAATGGGATGGATATTATCATTATAATTATGATGGTTGATTAAGAGGAAGGAATAATTACCATTACCATTGATAATGGTTGGTTTGTAAAAAATAATGTAATTAATTAGAGTATTTTAATTAATGAATAAATTATATTTCAATTAATTATATTGTAACTAATTATAATGTAATTAATTAATTAATTATAATATTTTAATTAATTATATTGTAATTAATTAATTA
>JANVCQ010000232.1:43926101-43938149 GCA_025531925.1 Erythroxylum plowmanianum
ATGATAGTTGTGCCTTTTCTCTTTGTAACATGCATCACTCTTATTATTGTCTCATTTGTATGTGGATCTACCAGAAATAACCTGTCTACTTTGTAGGGATAAGGCTGCGTACTATCAGATCTCTTCAAGCCCTGCTTCATTACGAGACTTCGGACTGGGTGATGATGATGATGATGATGATGATGATGACATAGTTAAAAGTGTTGGGAAATCGAGGCAAGATTCGATCTCGCATTCTGCGGAATAATTATGAAAATTTCTGAAAAGCCAAGATCATTCAAAATTTTATATAATGATTTTGACATATAAATCATAAAAAAGAATAAATCGTAATTAGTAATTTATTCTAGAACTTGATCCTTTTATTGTCGTATCTCTCGAATCGTTTATAAAATTTGCTCATCTCAACCATTATAGTTGCGTAAGTATTTCACCTCTAATGACATAACATGTTAAGAGAACTTTGTAACTATTACAAACAAATAGAGTTAGACAACAAGTGTTATCTCTCTTAGAGCTTAAGCCTATTTATAATAAGTTTTGGACATTATAGTAATTTAATTAGAAAGAGTTAGCAAAGAGTGTTATCCCTTAAAGATGGAGCCTATTTATAATAAGTTTTGGACATTATAGTAATTTAATTAAAATCAAATTATAATTTCAGTTACATCTTAATTAGATTTATAAAATTCTAAATAAATATCAATTATGTTCAAATAAGATCCAATATCTCATATTAATCCTTATTTAATGAATATTTCATATTTAGTTATAAAATTTCTCAAACTTTACAATCAAGTCCAATTTGACTAAAATATCTTTTTTTCTCTTTAACTCGTGTGTGATTCATTAGGTTCCTAAATATATTGACGATGGATATAGATTATAACCCTAAATCATATTTAGGATTAGATAAATTAAACTCCTTTAATTTATGATTTAGGGTTAGATAAATTAAACTACTTTAATTTATCTTTAATTATGTAATTAAATAATTTATATTTATAGATCAAGATTACCGTTTAGCAACGCATCATGACCACCCAAATATTTTGAAATGTCAAAGTAATTTTGTTGAATCTTTTTATAGACGATTTTATCATATAATTTTACCTTTTTATCATATAATGTTCCAATAAGATATAGAGCATGAAATTAATGTCTACTTTATTTGAGTCCAATTATGTTAGTTCTCTACCTTAGCAATTAATTCAATTAATGTCATTTGAAAAATATTTTCAAAGTGTCATTTCACCTTAGCCAAGGATTTTCCTAATCAATACTAATCGAGAACAATAGAACATTCATCCTAATTACTTTAGAGTGATAAATCCTATATTGATCACTGAACTAGTTCTATATAGTTTATGCTACATCCAATGACTACCGACTAAGCTATCATTAACTAGAACAGTTCATAAATCGTGTCAAAACATAGCAATCCCTAGACAAGATAATTTGGAGATCTCAAGTTAAAAGATCATTTATATAATCATCATAATGAGAATTTTCATTGATATAAAAATATTGTTCCCAATAGATTTCTCATATAGGGTCAGGTATTTTTCATATAGGGTCAGGTCAGCAAACTTTTTCTCCATCAAGCACATATACGTTTGTTTAAGTATGTTTATACTTTAGTCTATGAGATCGACTACTTCCTTCATAAGCAAAACATAACATTAAGACTAGAAACAATTTAGGGATAATGAATAAATTCAATATAAATTTCATAATTATAATCTCACCGTAATTTCATTTACAATGTATATTTATCTCATGGACTTTATCATATACATCTAAGATGAACAAGATAAAGAATACATTTTAATTATTTTATCATTAACCTACAACCAACTGATTGGCTGTAGGGCATTAACCAACAATTTTTCACTTGTACTAAGTCAATCATTTAAGTATCTTATATCATATCACCATATGACGAGCATGATGCTACTAGGATAGTGGTTTAGTGAGAGAATTTTACAAGATTTTCTATATTGAGCATTTGTTAAATGTTATAACTTTCATCTTAATTATCATCATAATTAAGAGAAACTGCCTAAACATATACTTAGATCTTTGATGAGACCTTTAACTCCTTTTGCATGTCCAATGACTTTAATATTCTATAGTATATTATTGTTTTGAATAATGCAAGGAACTATATCAAGTTTATTAAAAAACTTTTTTATCTAATTAATTGTTTCCACCAAATGAAAAATGTATTATGGCTTAATTAGTTATCATTGCTACATTGGAACCTTTCCAATCTTAAAATAATATTGTTCCAAGTAAAATATACCTTAATCAGGATTTACTTCTCAAATTAATATCCTTATAACGTTGAACTCAAATATCAACTTATACATAGAATAATAGATATCTTTAATACTTCACAAGTATCAAATATCTTAAATACTAACCAACTTTAGTACATTATCTATTTACTTAGACTTGAATAGGTAAGCAACTTGCATATCTATCTTTACTGATCTAATTCCCAAGATTAAGTTGTTACATTTCCATATCCAACAAGGTTTGTTCTTAGACAATTATATTTTTAACAATTGAAAATATAAATTATTGTTCTCTATGAGCAGTATGTCTCTACATACTCTCACTAAATAGGATAATTATACTCTCACTATCCTCTTTACAGACATGATAAATTCACAATCATCTCCAAAATAAACTATTTGGATATCTCATAACCTTTTAGTATCCAATTTAGTTTTTAAATTAATGGATAATATATGCTTCAACTAAGCATCACATCCCTAAATCATTATTTTGACCCTTTCAAAGTCAATTACTGAAGGTAAGTTATAATACTAGGCATAGCTATAAAAGAAATAAATATTGTATAATACAATATTTTATTGTATTTTCCTCCTTATATAAATCCATACTCTTATCGAATTTAGTTTTAAAGGCGTTTACTAAAGAATCTCATTATGTAGCATCCCACCCTCTCGAGATACGTACCCGACATCCAGAGTGATATCTGAATCCGTGCCCCGCAAGGGTGACCTGCTAGAACAGTGAACCACTCAAAAACTCAATACAAAATTTTTTTATTAGCACAAGCATATGCAGAAATCAGTAATCAAATCGGAGCCACTTTATTTGTAAACTTTTTCAATCACAACAATACAATCATCATAATTTCAATCACCATTTGGGCCCATTAAAAATACAAAATGCTTATAGTCATAATTTCATTACATTGCAAAATTATTTACAAACATTTCTAATTTGGGATGTTATTACAAAATAACACTGATCAATACATATAATACAAAAATTTAATGAAAATAATTATGTAGACGTGAACTGATCCTGACCTCTATCCCTTACTTGAGTGCAGTAAGTATACTCCCGTTTGCCTAACGGAGTACTCTTCTAAGCCTGAAAAATATTTGCAAATTTTGGGTGAGTTTTGCGAACTCAGTGAGTGACCATCCTTGATGGCTCACCCAGTCACATTCCACATAATTTACATCATTTATCTAATAATCACATTGGATCACATACACTTAATCAATCATTTCACATGTTACATTTTACACATTATAATCATTCATATCATGCATATGCAGTGCACATGAGACCCACTTTCTATTTGTTACTTTGTTGTAACCAAGCGCCTAAATTGTCCCGTATTTATTGTGGATACCGGGCTCATTAATAACTGTCCCGTATCTGTTAGGGATACTGGGCTCATTGATAACTGTCCCGTATTCGTTGGGGATATCGAGTTCATTTTACATAGTGAGCCTTTGGCTCTTAATCACTTTCTAAGCTCTAGGCTCTTTTTCACATTCTGAGCATTAAGTTCTTTTCAGTGGCTACTCTGGTTACAATTGCCTTTATGTTTCATGCATTCATGTAATGAAATGTATCACATATATTCAGTTAATTGAAAGTGCTCAATATAACACAATCATATTCACTATCACATTCTCATTCAGATTGTCATCGGACCTTAGTTCAGCATTCAACATTTAAGTTGAGAAAAGCACTTATTCCTTTCAATTTACATTCAATGAGCACTTCAACATCTTATTCATACATCACAATCATCGGACCTTCATTGTCCGGAATCAACAAAATCAAATCACATTCATATGATCATTCAGAAGTCAATCAATGCAAAAATTCAAAGCAGAACAAACAATGAAATGAGACCATTTAGATCGATTCACAGTACGCTCCAGATTAGCATTGACTTTCCAGTTCTAGAAACGTCTAAATGCGGACGTTTATCCTGCACATTCAAATTATACAATATACACATTGCACTCTCACATTAATAACTTTGCACAATTATAAGCATTCATTTATACACACATGTGGATATAGAATATGTACAATGCATGTTCATAACAATCCTGGGTATATTATCAAATTTTATATCTTATCCAAATTCTCATTTTATAACTCAATTACTCGCCATTTCATTTTTAGCATTATTTGCTCTCATAAAATCAAATTGTCATTCTCATTCACTTTAACTTTAACTTTAACTTGGTACTCATTACTCATTTCCTTTGAATCATAGCCACAATCATATAAACCCCTTCATTTCCATTATACACATGTCCTTGGCACTTTAACACCAACAATTCATTCACTATTGTTATTCTAACATTATATGATCATACAATATCCAAACTCTCATTTTTTCTTATAAATTCTCCAAAATTTCAGACCTTCGGGTCTATTTTCCATGATCAGTTAGACAATGCAAATAAGGTAATTTGGCAAAACATTCTTCTAATAACATATTTCCAATTGTCTTAAATTTCTAATAACACCAATATCATTCGATTTGGTTCAATATTCCAAACGTTATACTCTAAATAATTCGGACCATTCCTTAACTGTAACAATATTCTATACCCAAACTCAAGTCTAATTCTGGAACTATGGAGATAGAGTTTTCACTAAAAGATCGGGGTCCAACAGTTGGAATTTTATTTCTTCATAACAATTGTAGCTCTATGTCTCTATTTTAATCTAAATTAATAATCATTCCATTTGGATAACTACATAACAAGTTATGTCTAAAATACCGAAGTATATTCAATAAAAATACTCCAGTTATCATTTTCCAGAACTCCTCATCAATTCCGTCCCAAATTCATCGATAAATCTCTCCTCATTGATTTAAGATGGTTATAATTTTCGGTGGTGATGAATATCAATGTGTTACGAGTCCAATGGTTTAAGTTTCTTGTCATTTGGAGGTCGGGAGAAGAAGTTATGACCAAAAGAGTGATGGATGTTCACATAATTCCACTTCAACAAGCATTCAATGTCACGATAGTGCATAAGCGCGATCGTGAGATTCAAGTTGGTTTAATGACCATGAAAGATGGACCCAAAGGTTTGTTTTGAGAAGAAGAGAGAGAACATAGTGCGTGAATTTGGAGAAAAAAAAGGAATTGCACGATCGTGAGTCATTCTCTGTAGATAACTGAAAAGTTTTAAACTCACCACATCAATTTCATCAAAGTGCTTCAATATTCTCAATGCTTAATTTATACTAAAATTTAAATAACTTGAACTTTTCAAAATTTTTAAATCAAATTTTCATTTAATATATGTAATTATATTACACAAAGTCAAAGGTAACCTAATAAAATATAAATATCATCATTTTATGAACTATTATCACATTTAACACATCACATGTATAAGATTTAGCAATTCAATATCATCATCGTTCTTTCACCAAAAATTGATTTAATTTTTCTTCAACTCAATAAGTTTCACAAGTTGCATATGATTCATAATCAAAAGGATACATGTATCTTAGTATGTAACTTTATGATTCTTATTATGTTGATTTAACAAATATGATATAAAAGGATAGTCTCAATTATCTAACTTTGTTTTCTTATCACTTATATGAAGCATAAGTCTCCTTTGATCCAACACACACAAACTATGTATATAAACTTGGATCAACAACTTTTACTTAATAATGTATTTCTTATCATACATTGAACATAATTATAATGTTGAATCCAAATTCAGTATCAAATACTCAAAGCATAAAATAGAAATATTTATAATCTCTATCATATCACGTATTGGAAAGAAAAATCATGCAATTATTTCTTCTAATGATAACTATATCATTCTATAGAAAATGCCTTCAATTGTAGTCCACGTTTATACTTTTAGTAGGTTAAATGGAGTGGAACAATTCCAATAAAGTATATACCTATTAACTTTACTTAATGCAACTTTTTACATCTTACTATCATGATATTAATATATATCTTACATAATGTCATCAAAGTTTAAGAGACATTAGTCAATTTAAATTGTTAATACATTTTGTCATCTATATGATATTAACATATCTATAAAACTTTATTACTAATCTTCAACAAGGATTACAAATAAAATTGCATAATGGAAATATAATTTTTCTATCTTACTTTGGGGGAATTTTTCAAACATAACTTATGTCTAAGAAATTTAGTTTATTAACTTAGTATCAACAATACTAAGCAAGGTAAATTAAACTCAAAACGAAATATAAATGTAAGAAAAGCAAGTAATTTATTATATGTTATGACTAACAAATAAGATTAGGACTTTAATTACGTATTTAGTTACTCCACTATTTTATTCAAAATAATAACCCTCACTACTATTTGAGAAGATTTCTTTAATCTTTCTAGTGGGTTAGAATTTCATTCAAATTTAGTTGATCTTAAATTTGCTTAACAAACCAACTGAACTTTATTAGGTAAATAACAACTTTATTAATCACATCTTATGTGACTTCTAGATTTGTTAGGTGACAACTCTTGCCAAAATATATCTTATATGTGATTCCTAACCCTGTCTCTAAATTCATATGATCATGAGTTTGCTCATCTACATCACACAAATTTAGCTAAGTAGGACCCATCTTTATAAGACTAAATATATTTGGGTTAAAACGACTTTGAGTTTGTTCAACAAGCCTAACAATAAACAGGACTCTAGTTTATTCTTATAACAATGGAAAGTAACAATCATGTTTAAAACATGTATTTAGTATTTTAATGTGAGATTTAGTTTCAAATAGCCTCATCAAACAAAATTATTTGTAATAATATCACATATATAAAATATGCAATATATATATTATATCAAACAAATAAATAAAGTATGCAACTTATGCACTCATAATCAAATTATAAGCATAAAATATAAAGTTTCGTTTGATTCTGGTTATTGAACTTCATAATCTAAATAATATTTCCAACTCTTTAGAAAAATTAGATTAAACTCATTGATTCTTATATGTGCTAAATTCTTAATTTAAATAGAAATTTAATTTGATCTGAAAATAATTTTCAAATTCAATTAAAAACTATTTCCAATTATATTAAGTCTTTTAATAAAATTTAATTGAAAATTTTCAATAAATTATACTTTTTACTTATTATATTTAGAAAACTCCTTTTTCAAAATTTAAGAAGTAAGATATTCCAATCCAATTAGAAAATTATTTCTAAATAATTATAAATCACTTTTCCTTAATTAGAAAACTTTCTAATATTAAAAGGAATCTACTTTCAAAATTAAAAAATAATCTTAGTTCTAGCAGACGCAGAATTTTTTATTATGCTATACTAATTGATAAAATGAGAGCTAGGATTTGTTGATATAGATCATAACTCAAACAATAAATCTCATGATTTCATAAGCATACAAGATCATACGCATGTCACTAAGAAGGGTAGGATGATATACTAACTTGAAATGCAACGGAATAACTCCTTGTATGCTTCATGTTTTGCCTCCCTTGTGGGGATTCACTATGGCTTCTCCTTCTTCTTCAACCCGTCGCGGTTAGAATGAATGGAGTAGACCGATCTTGTCACAATGCACTAAGGTTGGAAGAGTTGCTAACTTGTAAAAGTAGTAATCCTTATGGTTCACCCACAATGCTCTTAATAAGTATAACAACTATTTTATGAGAGAGTGCTTAAACACATGAAGACTTGAAAGAAGTGAGTATTCTCGGCTCAAAGCTGGGGAGAAGAGTATAGTATTCAGCCAAAGAAAAAAACTCGCTCAAAAGAACTACGAAATTCCCTTTTATATGCCATCAAAAGGTGCCTTTGAAGAGTCATGACTCTTCCAAAAGTTATGTCTCTTGGCGAAACATCATGACTCTTAGCCAAGGAACACATCCTTTGGCAAAGAGTCATGTATCTTTACTTAAAAGTTATGATGGTACACTCAACCATTCATTCTTATACATGAACCTCTTTTTTGGCCAAATGGTCACAACTATTGACCGAAACAACACATCAGTTCATCCAAAGTATACACATACCTTGGTGAAAGGGTGTTATGTATGTTCATTTTAAGGCAAGGTACATGATGAATCTTCCCCATTGGCCGAATTCAACCTCCTAGCTAAATTCATGTATCTATATGGAGGCAATGAACTTGCACTCTAAGTGCATGCATGGGAAGATGCATTATGGCGTGCTACAGCTCATGGTACACCCTAATGTCTATTGTGCACTCAAGCACGCTAGATTCCTCCATCTAGCACGACTAATTTCTCTCGTTAAGCTTTGGATTTCAACTCCAACTCATGGTCCTTAATAAGCTCTTCTAGCTTAACTAATGTGAACACATTTATAGCTAGCTTCAATTCCCAAGAACCAAAGATGAGCTAGTGTAATTTCAATTGAGTCCAATTGAGCTTATCCCTAGCTTTTTAGCTATTAACTAGTTTTAATGAGCTCCCACGAGCTCACCTTAAGCTAGCTTTAGACACTTGAGCTAAGAGAAAGTCATATCAAGCCACTTATAGCTTACATGAGCTTCATTTAGCTCCTTTGAGTTGAAGGTTAGCTCCTTACACGAAACCCAAGCACTTTCAAATATATCTTAGTGCGTCAAATGAAATTTGTAGCACTTAAGCTATACAATTCCAAAAGAGTTACGGTTGAGGTGCTCGTTCCTTATCTTGTGCCGATATAATGGAATTGATAAGATCTGTGCTTTATGGTATTCAGAACTTTAAGTGTTATATCTTTCCCATTCCTAAGTTTGTGATTGCCAAGATTCGATCTATTTGTAGATCTTACTTGTGGAGTGGTGTTGATGTTAGTAAGAAAGTCTTGTAAGTTAGCAAATTGTTACTCTTCTGAGAGAGGAAGGTGGGCTTGGTTTTAAGGAATTGCTTGCTTGGAATAAAGGTGCAATGATTCAATGTTTAGTTGAGCTCTTGTCATATTATGATTCAACCTGACAAAAATGGGCTCATACAAATATTCTCGAAAAGTTTGTTGAAAGTCAAAGATGAATTGTTGCAATTATATCCTCAGACTTATGCAAATTTATTTGATAATATGAGGGGAAAATGGTAGACTAAATGTTGGTGTTGCTTATGATATGTTTCAAAAGAAGGGTCTAATTTTCCCAATCACCCAGAATATATGGCATGGTTTTCATATCCTAAGATGCTCCTTTCTTTTGTGGCTTACTAAAAAAGATAGGTTGTATACATAAGCTAGAATGCAAAGGTTAGGCATAGCTAATGATTTTCCTTTGGATTGCAGAATTTGTGGGCACCATATTGAAAATGTGGATCAGTTGTTCTGCCAATGTATTTTTTTCCTAGTCTATTCCACAAAGAGTAATGAACTGGCTTAGAGTTTTTTCATATTGATGACCTAATGTCTTGGTTGAAATGGCTTAATACAGGAACTAACAAGAGTATGATGAGAGCACCAGATTTTTCTGCTATTATTTATTATATTTGGTAGTTTAGAAATCAAATTATTTTTCACCAGAATGAGGCTTCTGTTGATAGATATGTTAAGGTTATTATTAACCGGCCAAAGCTTAGATGTAGTGTGTTGATTTGCCATGTAATAGGAAAATTAGGAGCTTGTGTAAATGTTTAAATATCTCTCCTAGAATGTTTGCTAGTTTATTTTCCTAGTTATGTCCATGTGTAATTGTTCTGCAACGCTTTTTGATGCAATGGATTTTAATTCACTTTGTTCCAAAAAATTGTAAAAATATTTTTAAATTTAATTAAGAAAAATCTTTACATTATTTATTCATTGATTAATTTCTTAATTAATTAAAAATTTTCTTTAATAAATTATAAAACTATTTTAAAAATATTAAGAAAGCACATTTTTATTAACTAATTAATTGAAAAACTTTTAAAATTTAACCAAGAAAAATACCTTGTTTAATTAATCAAAAAATTTATTATTCATAAATAAATAAAAATTTATAAATAAATTGAATAATATTTTCTAAACAAATAAGTCATAAATTTAATTTATTTAAATCACAGTGAAGTAAATAAATTTTAATTAATAAACATTTTTAATTATTTATGAAAATACTTTTTTAATTTTAAAAAATCTAATTAATTTTAATTTTATAAACAACTTTTTCAAAATTTAAATTAGAATCAATATATTGAAAATAATTAAATTTAATTTTATAAACAACTTTTTCAAAATTTAAATTAGAATCAATAAAATTATTAATATTAATCAAATTAAAAAAATTAATTACTTTAATTTTATTTTAGAATTGACCTTAAATTTAAAACTCTTTTTGATAAAGATGAACCCTAGTTTCCGAAATGAAAAAGTTGTCGCCAACCAAAAACTACCAGTCGTTACCATCGTTGCTACTACCGCTTCTGCAGGAGAACCTCGTCGTCAACCACCAGCCCCCAGCTGCAGGTGATACCACTAGCGAGTTTCTCCCGCCATCGACAGTTGCAGTGTTTGTAGCTCACCACCATTCTTTAGCCGCAGCTCCACAATCACGCCTCACAGAAGCGTCTTCTTGTCGGCCCGCATGCTGCCGTCAATTGTCAAGCCACCACCGTAATAACCTCTGTCTTCTCCAAGTTTAAATTATTCTAGCGTGTGCAATAGCCCATCTCATGGAGCTGTTAGTCACTCACCACCAACCGTAGAAATCCATACCAATGAACCATCTCCAGGACGTTTCCGATAGCAATAATGTCAGAACACAAAAGTTTCGTAAGCAAACAATCCCTAATTTCTAGATTCAACATGAATTTATTGCCATCGTCTTCTCCAACGCAAGTTTCGGCTTATGGGCTTTTACAAAGCCCGGATAATACGAAGGTTGAACTAAAGTTTTATCAACCAATAAGTAGCTGAAGGTTTCTAAGGTTTCAGCTTATTTTTTTATTTCGTAACATAAGATTCATAGGAAACTAATCTGAAACTATTTCAGATTTAAGTTGAATCTAATTCAATTTCAGATTGTGAGTTTTAATTTTCAATTACAAAATTATAATCAATAATAATCAAACAATTTAATCAAATCATATAATTAAAGTTGGCTTTAATATTACTATTAATAAATCATGGCAAGATTTGATCTGATGTATAATAGAATAATTACTAAACTTTTTTTATATTTAATTATTCAAAATAATTACGAAACTTTTTTATATTTAATTAATTATAATTTGTACCTTATTTTAAAATTTGATTATTTTCTTATTATATCTTTCAAAACTATTTATAAAATCGGTTCATCTCAACTACAATATTTACACAAATGTTCGACCTCTAATGATATCTATAAAATGTGTTGAAATAACTCTTTAACTATTACAAAAAAGTTTAAATAAGAAGTTAAGTTTTTAACAACATAGCAATATAATTAAAATTAAATTCTAATTTTAATTGAACTTTAATTAGAATTACAAATAGCTAAATATCAATTATATCCAAATAAGATCTTATATTTAATCATAAAGTTATTAAGTCTAACTTAGATTAAAATATCTTTTCTCTTTTCGACATATTCTTTGTATGTAACTCATTAAGTTCCTAATTATATTAACAAGAAATATAAATTATAACCCTAAATCATATCTGGTTCTGCCGGATTCAAGCTGAACGATGCGTTGCCGTTTGGATCCATAAGTTGGCAACCTTCTGCGCTGTTCTTCGATGTGAATATACCTGCGAAACAAGGAAGGCACGTCGGGGGTTGTGTCCC
>JANVCQ010000232.1:43938249-43984634 GCA_025531925.1 Erythroxylum plowmanianum
AATTACGAATAGTTGTGACCGTAGTTATAGTTCGGTTATTGTGACAATATAAAGTAGACACTAATTAATTGAATATTTACTGACAAAATTTTTTGTCACAACAAGTAAAATATTGTGTGACGATTAACCATTTTGTAACAAAAAGAAAAAAATATTGGTGACCAAACTATGTTTTGTCACAACAAATAGAAAATATTAGTTACTAATATATGTTTTGTCACAATTACAATTTATTCCCTCCAAAATTATTTTGGCGCCAAATTATATAGGCTTTTAATGACAAAACTTAGTGATAAAAGAAAAGTTGTCACTATTAGTATATTAATAGTGACAACTTAATTGTGAAAGATATTAAATTGTCACAATTACTATTGTATTAGTGACAAAAAAATAAATCATTACAGTTAATCCAAATAATAGTGTCAATCAATTATCTTGTCACAAAAAACCTCATATTTGTGACGAAACAATATTTAATCACAAAAAAATTGTCACTAAATATCTTAACTCTTGTAGTGATTGATGTCTACATCATAATTACCCAAATATTTAAAAATGTCAAAGTAGATTTGACGAATTTTTTCGTATATAATTCTACCTTATAATTCAATCATTTCATCATACAGTATTCCGATTAAACATAAAGTATAAAATTAATGTCTATTCTATTTAAATTCAATCATGCTATTTCTCTATCATTATTAATTAATTTAATTAATGATAATTGAAAACTATTTTTGAAATGTCATTCCAGCTTGACTAACCATTTTTTGAATCAATATTAATTAAGAACAGCGAACATTCTCCTAAATTACTTTATAGTGATGAACCAATATTGTTCACTCAACTACCTTTATATAATTCATATTACATCTAATAACTATCAACTGAACTATCCTTGACTAGAACAGTTTACAAGTAACATCAAAATATAACAATCCATATAAAAGATATTCTGAAGATCTCAATTTAAATAATTACTTATACAATCGTTACAATGAGAATTCCCATAGACAAACAAGTAATATTTCAAATGGGTTTCTTATATAGGATCAGTTCAGTGAGTTTGTTATCTAACAAATATTCACAAGTTTGTTTAAGTATCTCTATACTTTAGTATATAAAAAAGACTACCCCTTTCATAATAAATATATATAACATATCCTAATTTTTTTCGTTTTATTTATGTCCAGTCTTAATAAAATATTAACTATGAATAATTTAAGGATCGATAATACATAAATACAATATGAATATGATAATTATAATTTTATAATAATTTTCTTTGCAATGTATATTTTTCTTATAGAATTTATCATGTATATTTAAATTTGTACGAGATAACGTATAACTTAATGTTATATCGTGATCTCATACTGAAATCACATATCCCCGGTAGACAAGACTTACATCCATTCACGGTGCAAAACAGTTTTCACAATCCTATAACAATTTTCAATATGATCTCTGTAATAGGTACAATGTAACAAATAACTCTTTTAAGATTTACGTGTATTATGGTCTCATTTATTCAGAGGATTAAGTAGAAGTAAAATTTGCTACATCATGAGTTGGCACTAGTAGAATCATCAACAGGGTGCCAGTATCTGTTGAAGAACCACATTGAATCAGCCTCCACAGCATAGCCATCCTGGTTGCGGTGCCAACTGTAGCGAGCATGAGTTCGGTTCTTGATGTCGAAAATGGCTTGACCAAAACTGGCCTCGCGGTAGGCCGAGTAAGATGGCTGTGGTTCAGTCATGCTGCACCAGAAAAGAAAGATCAAAACCCTGCTTAAAAAGAATCCAAAATAGGAGCATATACTAGGAAAAGGGTATTTAACGGCCTTACTTGTTTGCTAAACCTTCAATATTCCCTCCATCACCGATCGTGATGTAAACTGGAGCAGATTGATCTTTGTTGGGAGTGCATTTTCCATTGATAATGTTGTATTCAACATTAGATATGCGTTCCTGGAGAGACGACAAATGAAAATTATGAGCAAAAATAAAGGAGCCCTGGATGATTGACGAAGAAATCTCTGAAATTCAAGAGTATCGAGTTTGCGTGGCATACAAAATGAATAGTTAAAGAGGTTTCATCTGAAATTTGCTTTGAGAAAGGCTCTCCTTGAACTAACTAAAGGTTCTGTGAGTAACCAAAATCAAAATTCTGTTCGGAACCCGAGTTGTTGTGGGAGAAATTCCACGAAATCACCACGAGAATTGATAAAAGACGTGAAAAAGTACGTAGGAACTAATCACAAAAGGTAAACTTACTGATCGCTCATAGGCATGAACATGGCCAGCAAACACCACATCTACCTTGTACTGTACAAGCCATGGCTCGAACATTACTCTCATGGTTTCTCCTTCCATATAATGGTAGTTATAGCTATTATACCATGGGGAATGCAAAAGGACAATCAACCACGGTGTCTCGCTTCTATTAACTTTTGGCAGCTCTGCTCCAAGCCAGTCATACTGTGGAGTGTATTTACCTAAGAAATGATAGAAATGGACAAGAATGAAATCTAAAATGTATAGAAGTCAGCAGTAAAGTCACTGATATCAGATACATCTGGACATTGTCAGGGAATTAGATTCTATAGCTTAGATTCCATTACTTAGGAACCATGGCATGACAAGCACCATTGCACGTCATTTCGTAAGCAATAGCTTAGAGGAATTTAAATGCCTGAGATGGATTCAACTGCTATAAGACATGCAATTTAATAATATTTGTTGCTTAGTATGTTAATCTATGAACTATTAACTCTTACCGCATGCGGAGTATGACGACAAGACAATTATGTATGCAGAAGCTCTCTTAATTGAGTACCAAAATGGAGCTGAACTGCCTGATGCCTTGTAAGGAGTGCGATACCTGTGAGAAAATGGCTTGAATGGTTTTGTCTCACCCTGCAACAATAACACATGGAGTTGAAAAGCATAGATTAGATCCAAAAGCTTTAGCTGTCACCTTTTTTCTTTTCGCCCATACACATTGTAAGAAAAGACTTAGTAATGATAGAAGGTGAGGGATGTAACTTGGGGAGTGCTTACAATTTCAGGGGCAAAATCAATTTCATGATTTCCCACAGTCCATATCCAAGGTTGATAAGCAGCACTTCTCTCTACAAACCTTCCCCATGTATCCCATCTCACGTTGTCATGGTTTGGATAATTATCTGCATACGAGAGGTCTCCAACAAACAAGACTGTTTGGCCTTTTTGTGGGCTATTTTCATAGTGAGTGAGTGTTCTATTCGAATCAAAAGTCTGACCAAGGTCACCTGCAAGTACACTCCAATAGTGAGCCTATAAGTACAAGCTCTTATGTAAGAATCCTTACATATAGAAAGATCAACCTGCCATATTCTCATAAACAAAGAAACTCCAAAAAAAAAAAAAAGTTGGCTACCGTTTTATGGCATGAAACTTGTAGAATTCATAGTGGGAATAAACTAGTCTTCTCATAACCACGAAGCCGGTAATCTAAGCAAATCAGACATTAGCAAGATCATAACCTATAAGACCAAAGGTGTAGGGGACATCAGGGCCAACAGCAGCAGGGGTTGTGAACCAGAATTGGCGCTTAGTGTGAGAAATACCAACTTCATAGTAGTATTTGGTGTCGTGCTGTTTAAAAAAAAAATTAAAAATGAACCAAATCAACCAAAAGTAAGCGCCTAAGTATGGTCCATATCAGAAAGCACAGAGATCAACAAAAGGCCTAATTAAAAGAAAGGAAAAAAAAAAAAAGAAGGAACAACAGAAAAGCAGGAGATGCAACAACTTTCTTAAAACTTTACCTTCAGATTTTTTACGGTGGCATGATGAATATAACCAGAAGTATAATTGAAGAATTTATAGATATAATGTTTGCCTTTGGCCGTTTTCTTATGGTTGCTACCTTCACTCCAGTAATGCACTTTACTTGAACCTGGTTTGTCCTGAGTCACCCATGACACTATCACTGCTTTCCCTTCGTGATCACCTTGTGTTATATGGACCTTAATTCAAAAGCACCGAATGCCAATAAACCAAGTAAGAATTAAAACACACCTAGACATTAGACAAAGTTCTCAACACCAAAATGAGAGGTATCAGCAGAGAATCTGAAAAAAGATCGAATCTTTACTACTGGTAGTAACTTAATTCACAAGATCCATCCTCAAAAATCACAGAGAAATGTACGCAAGTACACCAGAAACTTCAGTACTGAAAGAGGCTAAAAGAGGAGATAACAATAAGAAAACATTGGAAAAGAGACATACATACACACCTGTTGGGGAGCATTGTAGCCAGCAGGGACCCTGAAAACATCACTATCAAGTGGCATATCCACAGTTTTCCCCACTTTCCTAATATAACTGCTGGTTATGCCTCCATTGCACAACACTGCCACCTTCAATACAAAGCCTAGGACAACAACGAAAGATAACAAATAAGAAGCGCCCGGCTGCTCCATCTTCAAGCCGTATCCACCTGTGTGCTCCACAGGCTCTTAAGCCTTCAGTTAATAGGCTATTATGGTAGGTTTGTATATATGTTATTGCTTCTTAAACCATTAAATATGGTGATTATTCAGGGATTAATTATGCCAATATATAGATGGGATTTCGACAGAGCTTAAAAGCTTGGGAAGTATACTACCTTGGTTGGAAACGTATGGCAGTCTAAGAAAATTAATGATGTGATCGTGTAAGATATTCAAAGCTATCGATGAACATTGGTAATAAAATGAAGTCGACTCGCTTTCTTTTACTTAATCCAAAGTGTCAACATGTTAAAACAGTAGGAGGGATCTATAGGACATTCAAATAAAATTACTACATAGGTTTTATCGCAAGTTATCCGAATTCTCTCAAGATGCAAAAAAGTGAGTTGTCCTCCTTACTTTTGCAATAATCGAAATCCACACAAGAGTATCAAAATCACACAGAGATTACGTCTTCTTATCAACGATCTCCTTACTTGAACCATATCTTTTTGGTTTCTTTTCTGGCCTTTTTTGTCTTCTAAATCACGTGGGCTGCTACCCTGACTTGCCTGTTCTAAGCAAGGCATAACGGGTAAGCAATTACTCTTTTCTTTCTTTTTTCACATCTATGATGAATTGATGATACTATGTTTTCGCTTCCATTTTCCTAATAAAGTCATGTCAAGTTGGTAATCTTAAATCTTGCTGAGTGTGAGCATAACAAGCAATATATTTTCTTCTGCAGAGCAATTTCTTAATCGGTGAATAGTAAGCCTAAAGTTGAGAAACTGAGACAGAATTTTGGAATTAAATCAGTAATCACGTTACAACCAACGTGTTGCTGTCCTAGCTTGAACCTGTCGAGAATCTAAGTGCGTGACGACCTATTCTGCAAAGGTCGAAACCTCTTAAGAGAGCTGTGATACATAGACGTCAACATCAAATCTCCCGCCTGCCTGGATCAATCTTCCAAATTTCTGTTTTTATTCGAACTGATGAATTAGACATCCACAAGGTTGGCTCCTACCCACATTTATTTTATAATAGGAAAATTTACAATCTTTAATGAATACTGGAGAGTAGATTACATGTCTTAGGCAAACCATTTGATACGTTAAGTTAGAAATCCTTAACAGGAATTAATTTCATAACCACATTGCAGATAAAATATTAAAGCTATTCCAATCACTTGGCTATGCCAATTGTGTGGACTGCCGCCTGTGACCTTCCTTTTACTTGTGTATGGCCTTACTGCACGTGCAATACTCTTCGTTCTACGATAACTTACGGCTAAAATAAAAGAAGAAACCACGAAAAGGACGGTATGTGAACTGTAAAATGAGATAGAACCAAAGCACTGGATTAGATTCTCCCCATTGTCCAGTTATATTACCTGTCTTAGGATAGAAGCCAAACTTTGGGGACTTTCTTTTGTTGGCTAAAAGCCCAAGTTGAGGCTTAACTATTTTTGAATTTGATTAGTTTAAGACTTAAACTTGTAACTTATTAATAAAAAGTTTAAAATTTCACGAGTCTGCTCAATTTAAGATTTTTTTTGACAGAAATTAGAATGTGTTTTACATGCGCTATTACATGCAGTTAGTTAGTCTAATTTCTTGCATGGATAAAGAATAACCCCTCTAAAACACAAGATTTCTTCTCCATACTTATATTTAGTCAAAACTTCAATTAAAACAAATCTTTTGATCATTTACAATGCAAGTAATTCATCCTTTCTCTATATTACTTGCTGAGAAAAGAGTTATTGTTGATCATCATTTTTCATATTTTTGTGCTAATAAATTTTTTTGGTGAAAAAAGAAGCATTGAGAGCTTCTGTTATTTATTTAGTTCCTTAATCATAATCTAAAAAAATGAATACATGGTTAAAAGAATTTACCACCAAGATTCCTGAAAAGTTAGTCTAAATAGTGTAATAGTTCAACATGTTTTCTGATGTATATAAATTCTTACAAGGCTCTATGTTATACTACTATGGCCCATTATCTATGGTGGGATTAAGATGGATTTTTGTTTGCTTGGCTTTTTTTCTTTGCTACCTAAGTTTAAAAAAGATTAGCTAATAGCTCGTCAAAGAGAAACCTACAATCTCGAAAAACCAAATTCTTGATAAATAACTTCTCCCCTTTGGCTTCATTGCTCTTAAAACATTCCATTAGGTACACATTTCAAGGCGATAATTGCTCTATGTTAAGAGAAAACATGATCTACATAGACAACAAACGTTATAACTGACACATGGACTAACAAATAGAAGAGAAAATAATGTCTTAAATCTACTGCTAGGATTGTGGTTTAAAATGGATGGATGGATGAAAGGAAAAAAAAAAAAAACTAGTCGGTAAGGAGGAGAGTGCCACTTCCTTATCAATAGAGTTTGATTCCTCTAGGTAGGTCAATTGGAGTAAAACCCCGAAAGTGCTAGGTTGCGGGGTAATGCACCCTCATCTGCAAAGCCATTTACAAGAGAAACAAAAAGAGAGAGATGAAATCTCTTCATATAAATGATGAAAATCTAACAGCTGATGCCTCTGCATAACCTAAAAGGTTTATATGCATGACCCAAGAATGGGGATTTTGGAAGCGTTTACTCACCATAATTAGCATTTTGAGGTGAATAATGTTGATATGAGTAGTAGTGTAAAACTATTGGCGGCTTATTGATTTGCATTCACATGTAGGTGTACGTAGATATATTTGCTACAGCAATGCTGCTGTTCGGATTGTCATTAGTTATGGTGAGCATCTGTCATTTTGTTTATCTATGTTTCTATTTCATCTACCGTCAACTCTTCACCTTGTTTTTTTCTTTATAATATCTATTACTTTCTAGCATCTGATGCTATTACTACTTGGTGTGATGAGTTTTGCATTTTAGCTAGCATTAGACTACAACATTATTATGATAAATAGTAATTTGTTTGCTGGAGTTTTCTATATTGGATTCTTTTTTTTATTAGGCATGGCATGTTATTCATCTTCTTTCCACTTTTAGCATATTTACATTTTCATATATATATATTGAAAGGTTGTTTGCATTTATGTTTCCATTTTTATTTTTGGATTTGTGTTTTCAGGACTTATATTATGGTTGAAAATGCGAAGAGGTATTTACATTTTTCTATACTTCCTCGTAGATCTAACATAGTGTCAAATAAATGCTTACGTATTTATTTCAAGTGTTTGGAAGATTCTCTTAGTGGTGCAATAATCAGTGGTGCAATAATCATGTCTAGAGGTGAGAAAAAATCACCCATCCAGTTCACCCGACATATAATTAGAAGAAATGAAATTGATAGTTTTTGTAGAATAAAAAATTTAGTTGGTTTTTTAAATTACAAAAATCGAAGATTTAGTTCAGTTTTTGGTTTTAATCTAACTCAAACCAAACCAAACCAATATTCTTAAGTTTACTTTATTCTTTTTTTTTGGTATTATTAATTTATATTTTGTTTTGCTTTTCTAAAATAAGTTTTTTTGGAGAAGTGTAATGGGTATTGTTTTTCAAAAGCATACCACCTATCAAACAATTTATTTAATTTCTTTCTTTTTCTATTATTAAACTTTCTTTCTTTGATGAAAACAAAAAATTTTAAGTATGACATTCTTATTTACTTAAATCTTTTTAGTAATGATGCTAAACCCATTCTTTTTTAAAGAATATTAAACCATAATTTGTTTTTATTTAATACTACAATCTTATACGTTTTAATGGTATTAGATAATTGTTTTGATTTTTTAAAAATAAAATCAACTAAATAATTGCCCTTGATAAAATATAAAGTGCTCTCCTATTTTTATATATCAAACCTTTTGTTTTAACTTTTTTTACTATTAGAGTTAAAATTTGTTGGCCCAAAGAGTGTTTTTTTTTTCCTTTTTTTGAAAGATAAAGAATAAATTGACTAGAAGACAATAGAACAAGGCTAGTTTAGGACAATAGAAGAAATTAGACTGACTAACTTGCTTGTAACGGCGTGTATAAATCATGCCCTAATTTTCGTCCAAAAAAGTCTTAAATTGCGTAGACTTGTGAAATTTTTGACCTTCCATGAGCAAGTTACAAGTTTAAGTCACAAACTAATCAAACTCAAAAAGGTTAAGCCCCATTACAAGTTTAAGTCCCAAACTGGTCAAACTCTAAAAGGTTAAGCCTCAATTTGGGCTTTTAGTCTTTTTTTGTTATTCATAAATGCAGTGAGCAATAACTACAATACAAAAATCCACATTTTATTTAGAGCAATAACTAGACAATAAATGAACATACCTCCAATGTTGGGCATAGCATTTTGATTCATTTTCTCCATTCAAGAGACCACAAACTTATCAATACTCAACAAGCATGTGCAAGAGAGAGCTTATAGTAGTAAACCCATTCCAACTATCACCACACACATCCACCAAAAAACACATTCTCACCTATATGTTATATTTATAACATGCTCTACCCTAAGGGGTAGAATGAGGCTAATTGTGTCACTTCAAAATTCTGACGAACTATGGTTTAATGGGTCAACCTATAGTTATTAAGATACTACTATGTGCCTCAAATAGAATTAGTAATTTATTAATCATCCTATTATAGTTATTAAACATACATTAGGCAATTCATTCTCCCACTTGGTTGTGAATATGAAATTAATGCTATGAATATTTTAGTTTATATACTTCTAACATTCTCCCATTTGGATAATATAATCAACCCACCATACCAATCTCCATCATCCAAAGGCAGTCAAATAAATTATATGCAATATCATATTGACAGGATATAAACTACATATGATTAGGCCCTAGAGATATTCAAATCTAACAATAACCATTAAAACATGTATGCAATACAACAACTGAAACTATGCATTTGTCTTATTTTATACCTGTCATTTCGTCAAACCATATATATATACATCAACATATATATGTCAATAATAATAAAAAGTGACTGCAAATATCATTATGCATGTTTCATACATACAAGTCATAATCAATCTGTACAAAGTACTAAAATGTTCAATATAAAATAGCAGACTCCCACTAATCTTATCAAGCTAGGCTCCTAACAATCCTATACAGGAGACGTGTTCTGCAAACACACACAGTGACGGAGCCAGAAATTTAATATAGGAGGGTCCGAATATTAATTCTTTTAGATTTTGGGGGGCCCAGTGTATCACTGACTCTTAAATAACTCCGTTTTTTATATATTTATATATATATATATATATTAAAAATAATTTTTTAAAAAACTCTTGGGGGGCCCAATGGCCCCCCAAGTCCTAATATAGCTTCGTCTTTGAACACACATATAGGTAAGTCTTTTGTAAGTGAACCTACTAACATGCTAGCTGTAGGCGTATACTTAATAGTAATGAGGGATTCAACAACTTTATCTTCAACAAAATAGTACTTTATATCAATATGATTTGAGTGAAAAGTATTTCTAGTATTCTTAGAGAAAGCAACAGCTGCTGATTTATCACAATACAATTCTAGCAAACTCAAAATAGAGTCTACAATACCCTATGCTGAAATTAAATTCCGCAACTAAATTGCTTGATAAGCTGTCTCATAACACATCATATACTCTGCCTCTATTGTAGAGGACGTTGTGAGTGTCTGTTTCACAATTTTCCACGATACAACTCCTCCAGCAATCATATAGATGTAGCATGAAGTGAAATTTTTATCATCCATGCATTCTGCATAATCAGCATCACTGAACCTAACTATATCAAGAGTGTCAGTTCGCCAATAAGTCAATATATGAACCTTGCTACCCTTAAGATACCTAAAGACTTTATTAGCTGCTTTGCAATGGCTAAATCTAGGATCACTTAAGTATCTTCCTAACATGCCTACAACAAAAGCAATATCAGGGTGTGTGCATACTTGACCATACATCAGACTGCCTATAAGTGACGTATAAGGATCGATTTTTATTTCATCTCTCTCTTTATCATTTTGTGGACATTACGTCTTTGAGAAATTGTCACCCTTCAATATTGGTGCCTTTACAGGAAGACAAGAATGCAAATTGAATTGTTTTAAGATCCGGTCAATGTAAGTCTTTTGAGACAATTGAAGAATCCCATTAGTCTTATCTCAGAGAATCTGAATTTCAAGTACATAAAAAGCCTCACTAAGATCCTTCATATCAAAATGGATAAATAATAGTTGTCTTGTCTCAAATAATATATCATTATCATTAGAAACAAGTAGAATGTCGTCAATATACAATATCAAAATAATGAAACTACTCCCACTGAACTTCATCTATATACATTAATCACCTACAATCTTCTTAAAGTCATTTGTAGTGAAAACCATGTCAAACTTGAGATACCACTGCCTTGATGCTTGTTTTAACCCATAGATAGACTTCTTGAGCTTGCAAAACCATGTGTTCTTTACCAGTCATCTCAAAACCAACTAGTTGAGTCATATAAACATTTTCATACAAATCTCCATTAAAGAAGGTGGTCCTCACATCCATTTGATTCCATTCTAATTCTAAATGAGCAACTATAGCCATGATGATTTGCAGTGAATCTTTGGTAGAAACTGGTGATTCTTTGAACTCAATCCCTTCTCTCTGGCTATAACCTTTAGCCACAAGTCTAGCCTTATACCTTTCTACTTATCCACTTGAGTCATGTTTGATTTTGTAAACCCATTTGCACCCAATGGGTTTGCAACCTTTAGGTTGTTCAACCAACTCCCAAACTCCATTTTGTGACATGGAACTCTACTTATCTTCCATTACATTCATCCATAACATAGATTAAGGAATATTTATGGCTTTTTGATAACTGATTGGCTCAGTAGTATCTCCCACATCAAACTCATGTTCCTACAAATAAATAATATGGTCATCAGGAAAGGCATATCTACGTATTCTTTGTGATCCCCTCACAACAACTTAATCATCCCTAGTATCAATGACTTCATCTTGTTCATGATTTTGAGGTTCATTATGAGATTCTACTAGAATCTGTTCAATCATAAGGTCATCAGTGGGAGCGCAAGTGACGGGTACAGGGATTGGAATACATTATTCCCTGAATACAATTTCTCTTCACTCTTGACTTGAACCAAATTCATCCTAAAATAGACAATTGTATCTGATTCTATGACTCTAGTCATGTGAGATGGGCAATAGAATGTTGAACCCCTTGATCCGACGGTGTAGCCTACAAACTAGCGACTAATAGTTTTCAGATCAAACTTCTTAGTTTGTAGATTATAGGGCCTTAATTCTACTTTGCATCCCCAAATGCGAAAAATGGCACAAGCTTGATTTTTTACTTGACCATAACTAATATGGAGTCTTTGGGATTGACTTACTAGGTACTTGTTTCATGATATAAGTAGTTGTCTTCAACGCCTCACCTCACAAAAATTCTGGTAAACTAGAATGAATTAACATACACCGCAACATGTCAAAAAGTGTGTGGTTTCTTCTTTCAACGATTTTATTCTGCTGAGGAGTTCCTGACATTGTATATTTTGCTTCAATACCACATTCTTGCAAGTATCTAACAAAATACCCTAGATTCCTTCCACTCTCATCATAATGCCTATAATACTCTCCGCCTTTGTCAAAATTAACCACCTTATTTTTCTTCCCCTTTTGAAGCTTAACATTTGTTATGAAACTCTTAAACGCATCCAAAGACTTAGATTTTCATGAATGAGCTCCACATGATTATAACAAAAAATTATCAATAAAAGTGATGAAGTATTTATAACCACCCATAGCAAGTGGAATAAATGGTCTAAAGATATCAGTATGAATAAACTCTAACAACTTTGAGCACCTATCTATTTTGCTTTTTCTAACTTTGGCGATCAACTTTCCTTTAAAACTATCAACACAGGCAGTGAAATATAAAAAATCAAGATCCTAAAGTGCACCACCTTATACCAACCTCTCCATTATGTCTCTAAAAATATGACCTAAACATTTGTTTCATAATATAGAAGATCTCAAATCCAACCTCATACATTTGGAACCAACAACAGTATTAAGAGAAAAGGAAGAAGCAATACTAACAGCATCATTCAACTCAAGTTCGTATAAATTTTCACATAAAATATCATTTCCCATCAAAAGAGAGTCATGATACAAAGTCAGTTTTCCAATAGAAGACCATAACCTAGTTTATCTGAAATAGATACGTAAATCAAATTCCTCCTAATAGAGGGTAAATAAGTAACATCATGTAACTCCAAAAGATATCATGTATTCAATTGTAGTCTAATTCTCCCAACAAGTTCAACTTGGACTTTAGTATCGTCTCCCATAAACACATATTGCTCAAAACTAGTCGACTTTTTCGACTTGTCAATTTCTGCAAGAAATTCATACTTTAGTATCTAACCACCAAGTATTTGAGGCCATATCAATAATACTGGACTCTAAACAAACCATCACTAGGCTTGGCAATTTTGGCCCGACCTGACCTGATTTTAGCCAGGGTTGACCTAGTTATGATTCAGCCATGAGCCAAAACAATTCGACCCGATTGGGCCATGGGTCGAGCACGAAGCCTATGGCTAGATTAGAACAACAAAATCAACGTCATTTTGTAAATTTTTTTATAGAAAAGTAAGGAATGGCCAGGCTGGCCCATTGACATCCCTAACCATCACAAGACAATTACCTTTCTTCTCTATATGAACTTTGAGCTATCAACAATTAGCTTTCTTATGGCCAAAGTTCTGACAAAAGTTGCACTTCCCTTTAAAAAATTTATTCTTTTGACTAATAGAAAGTGAGCTTGCTTGTCCATTTCCTTTAGGATTAACAGCTTTCTTCTTGAAAGACTTTTGGTCACTTTAGCTATTAGAAGTGAACTTTCTTTTTTTAGAATTGTTCTGGTTTGTCATTATGGAGATAGTTCTTGCCCTTCCTTTTTTCATATCATCATCTTCCTTGGCAGAAATAACAGTCATCTCCTCGATATTCCATTACTCTTTTTGAGCATTATAGCTTAATCTGATCGAATCAAATTTGGAAGGAAGAGTCCCCATCATAAACCATACCATGTAATAATTACCAAGATCCATATCTATAGCCTTAAGCTTATGGTAACAACCCATAAGCTTGTCGATGTGAGACTTATTGTCACTTGCACCATCTTAAATGGTGTGATGAAGCGTGTTCAAGTGCTCATTCTTTGAGAACTTCTTGTACTTGTTCTTAATGGCAGCAAGAAAATCCTTTGCACTATCAGCCTCAAGAATACTATCATGAACATATTCATCCATGTGATATCTCATAATCATCAAGCAGCATCGGTTAGAGTATTCCTACTCCTTATAGGATTTCTTATCCTTCTCTGTAGCATCATAAGCAGGTTTAGGTGGTGCATCAATTCTTAAGGCCGAGTCCATTCGCATGATAGTCAAATTCATCATAAGAGATTTAACCTACTGCTTGTGATTTGTTCCATTCAGCATTAAGATGGCAAAGACTCTCGGATTGCTTAAAGCTGAATGAAAACCAAGAGCAATAACCATGATATGCAAGTTAAAATAGAATCATGAAATTTGTGTCTTTTTCTCAAAATTAATTATATCATTCATACTAAAGTTCCTTAAAAAAATATAGAACTCATTCACATGTAAGAATAATAAATTAAATATTATAACCAAATCATCAATGTACTATTGAAAGGATAGAAAAATTTTGTGGTTTATAATATTTCAATAAAATTTCTTCACCATGTTAAGCATCCTATTAAGTAGTAATTATCGACGGGACAATTAATTACCCTTATGGATCTTAATGTTATTTTAGATAAAAAACAAAATTTAAACACATATTAATATTAGAAGTTCCTCATCACAAATAGTTTCACATGTTCAATTTTACAACAGGTAAAAATAAACATTTACTATTGTGAAAAAATAATCATGTTTATGCCAAAATAAGATTAAAAACAATTATAATTATAAAATAAAAAATCATTGATTAATCTTGTGCATAAACATATGAAAAGATAGAACTAAAAAATGGAGCAAAATGATGAAAAATGGTAGGAAAAAACTTTTCATGCGCCATTGTAAAAAAATTTTATTTGTTATTATTTTTTAATTTATTATTATTATTATTATTATATTCGGACACACAAGTCAACCCTTAGATGTGCGAGTACAACCTGCCTAAAACTCAGCCTCCGACCAACCATTTCCGACGAGACTTAAGGAGTTTTCTTCTATTTTTCATGCTCTATAGATTTCCAATACCCGTTTCAACCAAAAATACTCCAAAACCCGAAAGCTTCAAACCCATTTCAGCCATTAACAACCCCCAAAAACTTCAAAAAATCTCACCCAAAAAAGGTGATTCATTCACCCAAAATAAAGTTAAAAGCCAATAACAATAACCAAAAACAATTTCTACACCTTCATTGCATCATTTCGAAATTATTCGTGTTAAAAATAGGTTTGGGAAAAAACGAGTTTATACCCAAATACAAGCCTTAAAATCAAATAATCATGAATCTATGATACCAATTGTTATTCATAAATGCAGTAAGCAATAACCACAATATCAAGATCCACATTCTATTTAGAGCAATAACTAGACAATAAATGAACATACCTCCAATGTTGGGCATAGAATCTTGATTCATTTTCTCCATTCAAGAGACCACAAACCTATCAATAATTAATAAACATATGCAAGAGAGAGCTTATGGTAGAAAACCCTTTTCAACTATCACCACACACATTCACCGAAAAACATATTCTTACCCATATGTTATATTTATAACATATTCTGCCTTAAAGGATAGAATGAGGCTAATTGTGTCATTTTAAAATTATGATGAACTATGGTTTAATAGGCTAATCTATAGTTATTAGGGTACTATCATATGTCCCAAATATAATTAGTAAATTATTAATCATCTTATTATGGTTATTAAACACACATTAGGCAATTCAATTAATGGTTGTGAATATAGAATTGATTTTGTGATTATATTAGTCCATATATTTCTAACATCTTTTTGTCTTCTCTTCTCCGATTTTCCATGTTTTTTACATTCGCATTTTGTCGCTTTAGTGATCTTGGTGGGAAATAATTTTATATTTTAAAAAGAAATAAGATAATCTTAATTTATAAATATAATAAAATTTGGTTTTCATTTATGAGACTTCTTTGTGAAATTAATTATTAAAATGAATTATGACAAATCATTGTAATATTTGATCTTTAAAATTTTTTACTTGAATAAGTTAAGAAAAATATACAAGTATATATCAAAAAGTATGTCAAGAGTATTATCTCTTATAGAGCTTATTATTAATTATAATATGATTGAAATTTTTTGGTAATTTAATTTAATTTAAAATTTATTCAAAAATTTAATACCAATCAAATCTTAGCAAGATTCAATGTCTAATATTAACTAATTAATCCTTATTCATCAAGTATTTTACATTTAATTTTAAAATTTTTCAAACTTTACAATGACATTTAACTTGTTTAAATTATTTTTCTCTATTTAACTTTTTTAATGTGATTCGTTAGGTTCATAAATACGTTGAGAACAAATATAAATTATAATCCTAATTATATGAAAATTTTCTAATTTATCTTCAAATTTCTAATTAAATAGTTTATATAAATATATTAAGATTGAAGTGTAACAACTTATCATAACCACTCAAATATTAGAAATATCAAAGTGATTTTGAATTAACCTTTCCAATCCATATTTTGGCTAAACATAAAGTATGAAATTAATATATATTTTATTTGATTCCAGACATATTTTTCTCTCACATTAATATTTTATTCTTTTAATAAAATTTAAATTTTATTTTTAAAGTGTCATTTTATCTTAACAAAGGAATGTTTAAGCTAATATTAATTGAGAATAATGAGTCATTATCTTACTTTAAACTGGTAAATTATATATTAGTCACTCTACTACTTTTATATAGTAATATAAGAAAATAACAATTCTTACACATGATAATTTAGAGATTATGTAAGACAAAAAAAATTAAGAAAAGGATTCATAGGATGAAATATGCATATATAAAACTTATCACTTACTTAGATGAGTTTCTAATTTCTACAAATTAAAGGATCTTTTGTCATCTTTTTGTTTTCTTCCAGAGAGCACAAGAATTTTATTTGAATGTTGTATTACTTTATCTTCACACACTAATTGTAATCTTATCTTTAGAAAGTTTAAATGGTAATTTTATATTATGTTTAAATCTTTAACTGCTCTTTAGCAATTAATATTAAGTGTTGATTCCTAAACCATC
This sequence comes from Erythroxylum plowmanianum, assembly GCA_025531925.1. Classification (NCBI taxonomy): domain Eukaryota; kingdom Viridiplantae; phylum Streptophyta; class Magnoliopsida; order Malpighiales; family Erythroxylaceae; genus Erythroxylum; species Erythroxylum plowmanianum. The sequence goes on from JANVCQ010000232.1 coordinate 43,955,047, forward strand.
ACGTTTGTCTAATAGTTATCATCTCTCGCTTATACACATGATGGGTTTAGATTGCCAATATTATGTAATTTCCCATACTTATCCTATAATCCATGCGCTAGCATACCACAAGAGCTCATAGTCTTATATTTGTTGGGAATATATGATGTCTTGATTAATAAATCAATTCTTGAATAGATTTGTATTGTATACCTTAGGTCATATCTTGTATTTTATTCTCCTTTGATCTCATTTATTTTATTGTATCATAAATATATTCAATTCTCTTACTAAGAGTCAGTGGCCACCTTTGAATTCAAAATTTTTTATGTGATTTACTAATTAGAATGACCTTTCTCTATTCTAAATTCTCTTGAATTTAATTTAATTTACTTCCTATAATTGTTTTATAAAATTTTGTTTCAAACTTGATTTTTTAGAACTTTTTAAGCTAGCAAGCATTAAATTTAATTCTTAAGAATTACATTAATCCCCTTGATGGTCATTTCTATAAACATAGTAAGAGTCACATGCTATGATATTAACTCCTATTAATTTGGAGCATATGTATTTTATAAATATAATATGATATAAATGTTGGATCGTACATACTTAATATATAACTTGAGTTCAATATGATATAAATGTTGGATTGTACATACTTAGCATATAACCTGAGTTCACTTATCTATTATTAACTTTATATTTCTTAACTTTCATTTGGTAACTTAAGACAAATACATTATCATATGATCACTCCAGATTAATTTTCTTTTAACTTATCATTTAAGTCGATATTCACCGCTTAAGTTCCTTACTTTAGCTCTTAGTTATCACCTTGATAATAAGCTTAAGTATTGCCTCTTCTCCAGTCATCACAAATATTAGAGTTGATTGCCCATATGTGAAGACCAATCTTTTGTATGTCCGACATACTCTTTGATTCATATAAAAGTATGTCAGACAAAGTAAACATATTTCATAATCAAGTAATTCTTATTATTTAATAAACAATGTCAACTTATAAACAATACATTAAATGAACATACATGGAAAAATGTTTGCTAATTATATTTCAATATATACGCAATCCTAATGACTTTACGTGGCTAATGTATGTATCTAAGAAAATTGGTTTTGTCATTAGGTCCTTGTGTAAAAATATACTTTATGTTTACTTCTCCTTATTCAACTATATCTTGTATATAATTGTATGTGGTATCTATATGTTTGGTTTTACAATAAAATTTGGTGACTTTGGTATAAGCTATTGTTGCTTAACTATCACAATTGTGCTAAATGTCTCTTTTAGGTGACCCCTAAATGATATAAATTCGACTTTCGTTATGAACAAAGTAACACATAGTTGTTTCTTACTTTTCTAGGATATAATGTCACTGATAATTAAGCAGTTTATATCAATAGATTACGATATAACGTCATTGTTAATTAACATTTTTAAATATTAGAAATGTTAAACTAATTTGATTTAACATTTAAAATTTATGTTTTGACTAAACATAAAGTATAAAATTAATATATAGTTTATTTGAGTATAGTTATTGAAAAGAATAATTGATTTTTTAATGAAAATTGAAAATTATTTCTAAAGTGACATTTATCTTAACCAACGATTATTCAAATTAATGTTAATTGACAATAATGAGATATTATCTCTAATTACCTTAAAGTAATGAATCATATATTAATCATTCTATATATAATAATATGAAAAACAACAATTCCTATATGCTATACTTTTGAGATTATATATAAGAATTGTTCATGTCATGTTTAATGATCAACAATAGTTGACTAGAATGGATTATAAGTAATATTGATATTTTGGGGATCTTAAATAAAAAAATCTATTATATAAGTATCATAATAATTATTTTCATAAATATACTAATAATATTTTACATAAAATTTGTATATTGGAGTTATTTTTAAACAATCCCAAACGTTAAAAGACTTTAGTGTGATTACAAACATTAAAATGCAAAACAAAGAAGATTAAACCTATCGTACAACTCCCATTTATATGTACAAATAAAACAAAAACATGTGTCGCACATTCCCAAATCCGAATGTAATCCCCCTCGTCGGTTTTCCCTCCTACCCTAATGGACCGTCCACATTCATCCCATTCCCACTCTGCGACAAAACCGCCTACCCAACCCAACTCTTACGTAAGAAACCCCAATCCCGTCCAGTCCAGCTATCATTCAAAACCTCCATTCAACCATCTCGACGTGGCAACGTCCCATTGGCTTCTCCCTTTCCCTTGCTTTAAGTAATTAACGTCATCAACACTCGTAGCTTTGAAGAAACCTCCAAGGCCTCCATACGCGTATCTATACGGACCTCTTTAGATCATTTATTTTATAATCTTATCTATTTAGATTAATTTTCTCATGCTGTTTCCATCTTTTTATTATATACAATAATTAAATATTTGCGATATTTTTAGACATTATTTTGATAAATTTTTATATTTACTCTCTTAATTTTAAGTATTATGTATGCTAATTTTGAAATAAAAGAAATTAAAATAAATCAACAATAATAACACTACCTAATAGAAATCTTGCTAAGAAGTATAATATCCAATTTTATCCTTAATTAATGAAAAGGTTGTTTTTAAATAATTTAAAAATTAAAATAAATTAATGAAATAAAAATAATATAAATACTTAAAATTGATTGTTGTATAATTTTTATACGTATACATTAGTTTATCGCAATGTTTAGTTGTTATATAAGTTTTATACGTATACATTTTTCATAAAAATATAGGATCCTACTGCTTTATATATAGCTCTGACCTTAGCGTACAGGTTCGTTCAACTACTACAGCAATGGCTCCAAGTGTCTCGCTACTCGTGATCTTTTCTCTCCTCTTCGTTTCCGCAATTTCGGGGGAGCCGTTGACCTCGACGGACGGCGAGGATACGCTTATTAGGCAGGTTGTCGACGGTGGCGAGGAATCTCCTCTCCTTGACGCCGAGCACCACCACTTCGCGCTCTTCAAGAGAAAGTTCGGCAAGTCGTACGCTTCGCAGAAGGAGCACGACTATAGGTTCCATGTCTTCAAGAAAAACCTGCGACGCGCGGCGCGTCACCAGAAGATGGACCCGACGGCGACGCACGGTGTCACACAGTTCTCCGATCTGACACCGAGGGAGTTCAAGCGGCAATTTTTAGGATTGAGGAGGTTGCGGTTTCCTAAGGACGCGAATCAAGCTCCGATTTTGCCGACTAATGATTTGCCTGAGGATTTCGATTGGAGGGAGAAAGGAGCCGTTTCTCCGGTTAAAAATCAGGTTTGCGTTTTCTTTTAAATTTTCGCGCAATGAAATTACATAAGCGATTAAGTTATTTCTTAAAATAAAAAACTATGTTGTTGATAACTTGATATTAATATGGATTGTGTTTTCTTGGTCATTTAGGGCTCGTGTGGGTCGTGTTGGAGTTTTAGTACGACCGGAGCGTTGGAAGGAGCTCACTTTCTTGCTACTGGTGAACTTGTTAGCCTTAGCGAACAACAACTTGTGGATTGTGATCATGAGGTTTGGATTTTTATTTTTGTTAGCTTTGCGTGTGTAGTATATATACGTTTCTTGTTGGTGATTGGTAATCAATTTATTGCGTGGCGATGTCTTGAGTAGATTATGTTATCCAGTAGACTGTAAAGGGGATGGATGGTAAAATCTCATTTTCATATTATCTGAGACACTGCGAACAATTGGTGAAAAATAGTTGAAGAAATGGGCGCTTGATGGTGTTGTAAGCTATATACCAGTTGGAATGTATTGGGTAACATATTTGGTAGAAGCTCATATAATGAGTGAGGCAGGCTAGGGTCATGCTTCGATGTTATTAGGATGATGGGTCATGCTTCGATGTTATCAATCTAAATGAGATTGATGTATTCGATGATGGGTGGATGAGTAATTTGCAATTCTTGATGTGTTCGATGATGGCTAGATGTGTAATGTAAATTGGTGACGTCATGGATGAATCTAAGAAGTTCTCAATGGTAGTTGTCTGATGCTACTGTGCGTTCTAATTTGTTAGTGTTATTTGGCTAACTTAGGGTGTTGCGTGTGTCTGCAGTGTGATCCAGAAGAGGCAGGTTCATGCGATTCTGGGTGCAATGGAGGGCTGATGAACAGTGCCTTTGAGTATACTCTAAAAAATGGTGGCCTAATGCGCGAGGAGGACTACCCCTACACTGGTATTAATGGTAAGACTTGCAAATTTGACAAGACTAAGGTGGCGGCTAGAGTAGCTAACTTCAGTGTTGTGTCCCTCGATGAGGATCAAATTGCGGCAAATCTTGTGAAAAATGGGCCTCTTGCAGGTACATGAGTTCGGGACCTGGCATCTGACTAAACAGAGACCATGCCTCTAACCTATAATCGCCATGACATTTGCTTTTGTGGAATTTGCAGTGGCTATCAATGCTGTGTACATGCAGACATATATTGGTGGAGTTTCCTGCCCATACATTTGCTCAAAGAGGCTTGACCATGGTGTGCTGCTTGTGGGATATGGGTCGGCTGCCTATGCTCCTATCAGACTGAAGGACAAGCCATATTGGATTATCAAGAACTCATGGGGAGAAAGCTGGGGCGAGAGTGGATACTACAAAATCTGCAGGGGCCGGAACATTTGTGGAGTGGACTCCATGGTTTCTACCGTTGCTGCTGTTTCTACATCATCGACTTAATCTCTGTGATACGAATCACCTTGGGCCTTCGTATTTGTACATAGATTGTGTCATAATTGTAGGCCCCACTGGGTATTGATCTTAGACTCAGTTACTGCCTCTCAAATTCAGCCAAGCCATAGGGGATTGGAATTTCTTTAAGATGTCCTATACTGTGCACTTGGTTTGTCAGAACAGTTTAGTTATCTTATCTATATTGCAATATACTCCAGTTCACGAGTCCTGCAATTATTTCCCTGTTTTAGGACGCGCCAAGACAGTGACGTCCTGCCACATGGACATGGTGCTGAAAATAGAATCTGTTTCATTATAATATGGTCGATCTTATTGTGACGTAAATATGCCATGAACTACTGCAAATGTGGAAGCAGTTGATGCGTCTGAATGCGGGAACACAGTAGTCCTAATACGATTTCATTTCAGACTGTTAAAAATACTTCTGATTGACAAAAACTCGGTCAGCTCAATATGTTCTAATCACGTTCATCTTGTATTCTACGTAAATGATATTTTGTACAGAATTGCTGCTTCTTATCAAGGAATTGCTATTCTTTGGATACAATTTATTAATTGGTTAATTATAAAAAAAAAGTTTAAACTTTTGTAAACTTTTTAATTTAATTGTAAGCCGAACTTTAAAAAATATTGATAAAATGTTAAAATTTTCAATTTTTTCAATTCTAACACAGATTTTCAAAAAGTAATAATAAAATTATTAATTTTTTAATTTTTTCAATTCTAACCCCACGTTAATGTTTCGGTTAATTTTGTTAACGTGACTTGCCACGTATTTAAGAAATCTTAACTATTAATATACGTCAGTCAAAATTAATACAAAAAGTGAAGATCAATGAAATGACGTCGTTTAATTACATAATTAAAATGACGTTTAAAAATGACCTAAATAAGATTAAGTAGTCTTGACAATCTTATACTTTGATTTCAGTTTTTTCTTTTATTTTCAGTTTGTTCTCTTGATGTTCTCACCTTTCGACTTTCAAATTATGCAATCCCGATGTCCTCATACTAAGGACATCATAAGAACAAACTAAAAACGAAAAGCTTATTGATACAATATACTATAATGCAAAAATAGTTTGGAACATTAAAAAAACAAATATAAAACAAATATTTGAGGACATAAGTAGAACAACAAATAATGTCAGGATAGAATTGAAGAAAATTGAAAGTTTGTACATTTTATTACTATTTTTTAAAGTCTAGATTAGAATTAAAAATTTGAGCATTTTTTATTACTTTTTAAAATTCAACCATTAATTAAAAATTTGACAAAATTTTAAACTTTTTTTTAATTAACTGACTCAATAATTACGAATTCACTCATTTAAGCCAAAGTTGTCGGTAAAATCTCTTTATCCAATCAACCTATGCCTCTAACCCATACTTGGGGAGTCCTTATGAAAAAAGTCAAATTCAAGACCAATACTTGAAGACCCTGCCAATTGACCCCACCTCCTACGAGCCACATTATTTCTAACGTTGGACATGTCGTAATACGGCGGGGAGGATTTACCAGACAAAACTAAGATTATACCCCTTAATTTCCAATTTAGCTCACGAATATACAAACGAACTTTTAAGAATGGGGGGTAAGATGAATTTGAGTAAATGTAACATATAAATGGAAAATGCAATTTACCATTTTCATATTTTCATAAATATGATGAACGTTGAACAAAACAAATGTACCAATTATTACATAGCCCATAAACTGTCACATACAAAACCACCTTGCCCAACTAAAGAACCACTTATTTCTCCCAAGAACAGATGAACAATGGGAAGAGAAAAGAGCAGGGCTCTAATAGAGAGGATGCTCCCAGCAACTGTCCCACGAGATAAATACCAATCACGTTCTCATCTAGGTCCTAAAGGAAAAGGATTAACAAAAATCATACATAATGCAAGCCAGATTCAATAAGCTCTCACAGCAGCTAAATTTGACTTGATGCATCATTCGTCTTCATCATCGATTAATGCAAATGAAAATGGAATGAATTTGTAACCATCTCCTTCGTAGAACTTGTTCTGGAATTCCACCCAGTGAAGTCGCAACGCGTGTAGGAAAGCACTGAGAGTTTCCATTACAAGCAATACACCAACGGTTGCAAAAACAAAGATAATAAAGCCAATGACGAGGATGATCACATTGTTGAACCTGTTGCACATGTAAATCGCAAAATTATCATCTCTAAACATGCAAAAGATTTCCAAATTTGTAACTTCTGTCTAAAATCCACGAAAGAAATAGATACGTTCTTTTCTAATCCTCCGTTATCTTTACATAAACTTAACCAATCAGAAAGAGAACCTTGTGTTATCGATATCATAAAAGACATTACATTCCAATAAGAATTTAACGTACCCCCAAGCTAAAAGAAGAACCTTCTCATAGAATACACTGGACAACTCAGAGTGCGCAAGACTGCATAAAGAAAGCAACAGATAATATTTACATACTCATTGGTTGAAACATATGAAAATATAACACAAGAAAGAAATTAATGAATCATATATGAGCGACTAATCAGACACTAAGCATGCTCCCTTCCAAGAGCATTGCACAGCTAATAGGAATTTAAAAACAAAGACATCTGTAAAGACAAGCGGGAAGCATATTTATGCCAGGGACAAAACTGTGCAAGGTTCAATATAATATTGAACTGACATTTATCAGGTTCAGAAACAAATCAATTTTTAGTATCGACCAATTAACGCCATCAGTTTTCTGCCGAGTTACCTTAGGGCCCATAATCGAAGGTAAGAAGCTGTGTTTGAGACTGCTCCAAGTACAAACTCAATAGTGTGTATCATCTGGTGAACAAAAACTTCACTGAATTCGAATTCCTCATGATCATGGGAGTCAAGATTCACTTCCAGTTGAAGAGACTCGTCAGTGCTCTCAATAGGTCTATAGGACTGACCTTGGTGCCTCTGAATAAACAAGTCTGTCAGATCATGATAAAATCAAAACCAAATGTGTAGTTCTTGAACATGTAACGAAAAGGTCTGGCAACTGGGGATTGCAGCTTACATTTTCATGTTGTTTCTTTAGAAGAAAAGGCTTTGGAAGCAACATCCAGGGGACAGAAACAAGGGCAAGCAATAGTAACACAAGCTGAGAACATGGTACATTAGATTAAATCAGTGAAATGTCAACATCTCAACTAGCAGCAAGATTACGTGCACAAGGCAATGGAAAAGTGGTGCCAACCTGAACAGTCTTTTGCCCAGGAAAAAGTTGGTTTTCCCCCAACTCATCAGTTGGACTCAGGAACATATATATCATTACATGGTATAAGTCAGCATGTGAACCAGTGCACCACTTCACAATGATGAGGAGTGATAAATAGCCAAATAAGGCATTTAGAAATATCATTTGTGGAATAAATTGGAACCTTCCAAAAATGCAAAAGACAGTAATTTAGGGCGTGGACTAGAATACCACCTTGACAACATATAAGAAAAGTTGAAGCAGTTACCATCTACAAAATGCAACTTACCAGATATTCAAGCTGTTCCGAAAGTATGATGCATTGAAATAACTTAATATAATTCCAAGATTCATTTGGGCAACTCCAAGAAGAATTGACATCTTCATTTTCAGAGAGTTGAGGAAAGGCAGCTCACTTCGAGTACCATGCCATGCAGGATCCACACCAAATGGGTAAGTAGGGCGCACCTTAATCAAGCCATCTGTGGTAGCATCCCTGAGAGGAAGAAAGCAAAAGAGTACCAGCCATTTGGAACTGACAAGTAAAGCTTCTAAAGAAAAATTTCTCAAACTATTTACGTGAAATACCTGCAAGAAAGATCGCGGCACGCATATGCTGACAGACCAAATAGTTCAAAGGGTACAGAGAAAAATTCATTATAGATCAAGCCAGTGTAAATGGAGAAGAGTGCCATCATCATGATGACATAACGACCGCCAAAGGTCATTTCAGTTATATCTCCCAGTTTCTGTAGTTCAGAATAAGTGCTGTATTAGGATGCTAGTGATAGACTAAACAGCAAAAAAGACAAGGATTATGGCGATTATTTCCATACAAGTCCTATAAAAGAACTTATAGGTGAACATATTCATAACATCTCTTATCTATTTACAGAGGAAAAAGGAAAATTGTCACAATCAAGCTAGATATCCAATTGCAGTCAGCCTCAACAAAATAATACATACATTACCTGGCCAGAAAGTTTCTTTTCCCTTATTATAAAGAATAAAGTTGCAAGCAGTAAGCACAATCCATGTCCCCAATCACCAAACATGACAGCAAAAAGAAAAGGAAATGTAATAATTGTGTAAACTCCAGGATTTGCCTCTTGGTACCTGGCCACACTGCACCAATAAGAAATCACAGCAAATTGAATCAACTAGCTATTAAATCCAACAGTAATAATTAACATACGAACACATTTAAGCACACGCAAAAATGTAAATGCACAACAAAAAACTGAGCTATTTTTAGCAATGAAAGTACATCATCCTCCACCTTATGAGATATGTTAAACAGATATCTCATGATTCAAATAGTGCACAATTACAGAAGGACATATCATGATAATTTTTATTACGAGATGAAGAAGCATACAACACATAAACTCGGCAACATGCATCACAAGAATGTACAGAATTATTCCAGCCAATTCACAAAAGACGGAAGAATTAAAAATGAGATCTAAATAAGTTCATTTAATGATAAATGATGAAAAAACTGAAATAATTCATCATTCATTAAGAAAGCAAGAACAGTAAGACCAATCTTAAGAGATACTCACCCATAAGCATCAACAATTTCCTGGAAGGCAGAGGTGAATTTGTTTGTACAGAAATATGTAGGTGGAGACTCTCTTGCGTGCAAAACCTGGAAAATGGTTCCGACTTGCGAGTTGGAATCAAATGAAGCTCGCTGCAACGCATCCTGAATCTGCAAAGATCCAGTACTAAGACGCTTGTTTAAATCAAAAAGAATATTCAATACCAATACTCTAGAACCATGGAGATTTGAAGTTTTACTATTAGCACAAGCCACTTTTAAAATCAGGCAAATTTACCTGCTTTGTGGCAAAGACAGGACTCCATCCCTCAGCAACAAGACATTTCTTTGTCACATCAAGACTAAGCATGTTCAAAATATGGTAGATGGATTTCTCCTTCCGCACCTTGACATGCCCAAAAAGCATAATTAGACATACTTAAAATAAAGCAATGAATTATATATGAGAAATCAAATTGATCCTGAACTTCATTAGTCATAAGAAGCATAGTGTTTATCTTCACTATATGATCAGAAACATAAAATTGGAGAAAAATTCATGAAATAGATATATTCTCAACGAACCAAAGAGTTCCACTGCTCAAATTGATCACTTATTGTTTGTAGCAAATTGTTTCTCTGAAACAATCCTGCATCGATGGTAGTCTTCATCTCTGATAATCTTCCAGAGACCTGAGATTCAAAGTGAAAGACCACAAGGGTTACACTTTTAAAAGCCACTATAAAGACCACAAGGGTTATTGCATGCCAATGCATAAATAGAAATGTTTAGACATAAAAGTCCTTGATCTCAAGATTGGCTAAAAATTTTGGAGATTTCAATAAACCAAGTAATAATAAAGCACAACATATTGTACATAAAAGCAGCAAAAAGGAACATGCAGATGGCATTGTGGGAGGACTTGAAAATAAAGGCTATTCTGAGATCGTAAAGCAAATAACAGAATTTGAAAGAATGTATTGCACATACTTCGGTCATCATTTGAGCTTGTTTGCCAAGATCTTCACTGAAAGGATACCGATTTGCCCCAAATGCTTCACATATTTTGAGTATTTTAGTCTTTGCCCTTTCTCCAGAATAGAAAACAACAAAAACATTCTTCTCGGTCTGCATATCAACAAAACTCAGAAACAAACATTCTCTTGGTAGACGAAAACAAGTTCAGAAAAAAAATTCTAAACTGTAAGTACTTTGTATATCAAAGACCAAGTAAACAGGAATCAAACATCCACAATATATCTGCTTGCATGCAAACTGGCTTAACGAATCACACCACTAGAAAATCAACTTCATTCAGTCAGTGTGGAAGAAATACCAAGCAAGAATTAGGCCAAAATACCCATCTGTCTACACATTCAAGTTTTGCAGCGACAATCCACATTTGTGTTCTCACAAACATTTCTAGAAGATACAGAATACAGTAATAGAGAAGGCATACAAAATGGGAAGTATTCACTTAAACGGAGATCAAAATTCACAAGTCTCAAAAGTATGTGAATGTGAAGGTTTTTCCTGATATATATAGCAGGAAAGCTACAAATCAGAACAACTTCTCTTAAAATTACATATGATACAGTACTATTGCCGGCAATATACTGGGAGAGACTGCACAAGTGCTTGCCTGTGTGGCGTAAAGTCAGTTGTTTTCCACATAAAGATTTCATTTATTTATTTTGCATGAAACTCCGGAAACAAAAGAATGTTATTCTTTCACTTTTGTCCAAGTGTTTGAAATGAAAGGAAAAGAAACAAAACCTTTTCTCCAGAAACAGGATCAATAACAGGTTCATCCACGGCAGCCTGCCTGATAAACACATTACCCCTGGTGGCACGGAATATGATCCTTTCAAATGCCAAAGACTTCTCTTTTGGAACAAGGCCAGTAAGAAATCCCAATTTAACTTGTTTTGATGAATCAGCTTCCTAAACAGCATATCAAATGAAAATTACTACGAGTTAAATGGAAGAGTTAACAATATCACACATACATGGCATGGCATTCATACTTGGTCCTTCAATAACGGAGTGTTTAGTGATTCTTCACCACTGTGCTGGGATTCCATTTCCCTCTGCTGAGCAGTTGCACTGCTTAGAGCTGAACAAAAGAACCCACTAGCCTACAAGGAAGAGTATTTGCATCTGGGTAAATATTATTTCATTTCACAAAAGTATGTATTCATCAATACCCAACATGTATTATATATGCAGGAAGAAAACCCCAATAAACTATTAGACAATCATCACATTACCTTCTCAAGAACAATCTTATATTCTACCAGCTCATTATATGTCCGCTGCAACTTTTCATTATTTACATTCATTTCAACTAGCTCTGCCTCAAGCTCTCCAAGTTTCACCTGGAACATCCAGTAAAATAATAAAAACAAACAATCAATGGGTGAGGGAATCAGAGGATTTCTTTGTTACAACAGTTCAGCCATTACTATCATCTTCTTTACATACCTCTAGGTCATCCTTATCTATGTCAGTTCGTGTGACAGACTTCTTTGGAGGTGACACTCCCGCCTTATCCATTTGCTCCCTAAAAAAGCGTAATTTGCGTGCCATCTCTCCAGATTTTTTAATCTTTAAATATGGGCACACGTCAACAGTTGCATCACTAATTATTCTTCCAAAATAATATTAGATTCACAACCAGTGCTACATGATTCAATGAAACTTCCACTACATCAAGAATTTAAAAGGGGCAATGTTTATAACATATTCATAGCATCTACTACATCCTCCTTTTTAGTGAACTTCGAAAACCCATGTCATCAAAAATTTTCAAACGGAGAACTATTTTGTGTTTCAAAGTTCCCCCTCTGCCTCAAAATTTAAAACTCTTTTCAATGTCAAAGAACCGATCACGTCAACAGTGACAAATGGCAAATGGCAATCCACAAAATCATATTCTTCATCAGTTCCACTCGAGTTCAAAAACACTAAGTATTAGTTCAGATGCGATCTAAACTTTCGGAAAAAACAAAGACAACAATTTTCGATAAACAAAAAACATTATCTTATTTCATAATATTATCAAAGGAAGCCCAAAATTCTAGAAAAAAACATAATCGACACCCAAACAACACGTGATAGCCTAACCTGAGCGGCATAAGTTCTCTGAAATGGACTCTTCTCCGCATTGAGCTGCAAAGTAACAACACACACACAAAAGTCGGATCAAATCACAAACACCGTACAGAAGCAGTAGACTACTCAAAGAAAAGAAGAATCTGATAAACTAAACAGCGGACACGTGTGGGTAATTTGGGGAGTGTACGGACGTCTTTGAATTGAATGAGGCCTAGGTCGCCGATATAAGAGACGGTGAGATGAGAGGCCTCAACGGGGATGATGAGCTGAACCAATTGCATAGACTCCGAGCGGAATAGATCCATCGGCGGGCAGCATCCTCCACGCGCCTCCCCCATTTCTTCACGTTACACGCGCCGCTCCTACACGAATACTAGACTCCAAGACGAATCGATAGAGAAGAACTATTTGATCTCTAAAGCAAATGATTTGTAATTTTGTTTGATTTATAATTATTAACACAAGAGATGATAGGAGAGAGAGAGAGCTGCTTCTCTGAGCCTGAGGACAAAGAGTGAAAGACTTGTCTATTAATTGAGGTTTTCCGATTTTTGCAGTTAATGTTTATTATTCGCACGGCATCTGCTCTTCGTAAACGACGTCGTATATATTTTACCACAACTTTTTGCTTTGGCATCTCCTGGTAATCAGTTCAAGCAAGCTTCTCGTGATTGTGGATTTAAACTACAATTTCTAATTATCTCATTTTCAGTTTTACAATTATTTGGTCCACTGGTTAAAATAAGAAATAACTAGATTTTCGTACCTATTATTTTAAAAATTAGATTGAAAGTTAAATACAAGAGATTTAAAATTCAAAATTTTAATCCATATTAAATTATTATAAAATTGGTTAAAAATAAAACAAATTTAAAATTTTTAAACTTTAATTAAGTTATTTTAATTTATAAAAATCTATTAATTTAAAATATTAATTAATTAGTTATTAAATTAATTAATTTTTAATTGTAAATATTATGTAAAAAATTAAACTAGAAAAAAATGGCAAGTTTAAAACTTGCACATTTAAAATGATTTGATTTTTAATTATTAGTTATATTGATTAGGAAATCCTAATCGTGTAATATATTTAAAACAGGGTCGTATTAAACAATATAAATTAGATATGGTACACGTGTCAAAAACAAAGACTGGAGAACGTAACCGAAAACATGAATCAGCGAACAGAGTACGCGACTAAAACTCTAGAACCATCAAGAACGAAGGGAAGCATTACAATTGCAGGCAGATGCGATGAGGCCGAGTTTGGAATTGTGGTTGGCCCTAGAAGCTATTAGTATTGTGGATGGACCTTCACTCTATCTCCTGGTCCGCCTACTGGCCCATGCATTGCAGGTTCATAACTTGCGGCATTCGACTTTCAAAAGTGCACGTAATGCTGAGAATTTATATTCCTAAATTTAACTAATATGTAATGGTTTAATTTTTTCATTATAGAACCATAGATAATGAACAGAAAACAACTCAAACTAGCTATGTTATGTCACTTCTTGCATGGCTATAAGCCAACATTAGACCACTAACGAATGTCTTTGTGCAAGAGAAACACATCCACCACCACCGCAACGCACTAGCAAAGCCTGGTGTACTCCATTAATCAACTTGTGCAGTGTTAATCTTAATACCTTGTAATTACCAAAAGAAAACAAAAATGAAGGAACAAATTCTAAATGACTGGCCAAGAACCTTCATGATATGTAAACTAAATCAAGAAAGCTTATTCAAAGTTCACTACAATTCACGTTCATCTCATTACCTCATATATATCTATCTCAGATCATCTACAGCTCAAACGTTGGGGATTGAATTAATCGAAATTTTACCAAGGAATACATGTGGTAATACCAGTTGCATGGTTGTTTTGAATAGCTAGAATTTGTTAAGACGTACGCAACCAAGTTTCTCATCTAACCCAGATGAAAATACGAGTAAAGCCATACATCACAACTTAAATGAATTCACACAGTATATACGAAACATCAGGTTTCTTGGTCATTTAGTAACGTTGTTCTTGGAAAATTATCTCAGGCAGTGGGGGTTAGATTACTTCACATTTCGGTTAATGAATAATATGAGCTTTTTAATTAACTATTACTCAACTTTGTAAGCAAAGCATCAACCTTTTTGTTGTATATTAATGATGGAAACTACTTTGTCGATGATTCAATCCAATAAAGAATACAAAGAATAACATCAATAAAGTAAAACTTTTTATGTCTGTTCGAACGAACAAACAAAGGTTAATATAAGCTTAAACTCCACGAACTGCTTGTGACATTTCTGCTTCCTGAAGCTACTCATTCAGTTTTAGAGCTTATGAAAGTGGAAGCCAAATAACAGCGGCTAAATGGGCAACACATTGAGAGCTCTTAACAAAACTAATAAATTGTTTTGTGGCTTTCCACATTCATGTTTCAAAATTAAGAACTGAGCTATTCTAAACTAGAAAGATGCAATTTAGTTTTATCTTGTAATTAAAAAAAGTCATGATTGGATACATATATAAATATATATACGTTGCATGAGTGAATTCAAGTATGCCTGCACGTTCTTCATATCTAAAGGCCACCATAGATTGGCCACGGAAAAGCAGAAGGACGACTTCTAATCCTACTAAAGTTACAAAAGGGCGTTGCAAAAGATTTTCATAGTGTACATCATGATAAATTGAGCATTAATTTAATCAACAAAGAAGAAAAAAGAAGAAAAGAATAACATTCTCCTTAGTCCTTAGGGGTGATTCCAAGGTTTCTTAATTATGATAGGTGATGCTGTGTCAATGTTGTGGTCACTGGTCACCATATATTAGTTTTCTATAATCAACGTCCTTCCACTACACTTGGGGGCTAATGTAAGCTGAATGGTTGAACCATCTCATATTTTCGTGGTTGTTTCCAGGCTGATGCCAAGACTTCTTCAAAGAGAAGCCATTTCTTTAAATGTAATAAAAGACATTTTTATTTGACTAAAATGGGAAAGCCATCTAGCTAGAAGCTACTCCTGGAAGAGAGAATCCACAGTAATATTATTGATTTAAGTTCTTGGGGAACTAGAAGGATTCTAGTCTCTAGACGTATATAATAGCTGAATGGAAAGGAATGCAACATACGAGTCTCTGTACTGCATGCTTCACTTTCCAAGTACGAAGGATATATTCGAGTGATTGTGTAATTGAGGGTATCAATCTTTTCCTATAGTGAGTGTGATTATGTCTTTAGAGTAATAAATTATTTAAGTATTCCAAGTATATGTCACTATATTTTAAAATCTTAAAAGATGCCCTCTTAGTCTTTTTTTGTCTCTACCATAAAGTATCCAACCTAAGGTTTTAGCTTCTGCTTTCTAGTTATATAGGTTGATTCCCCAAGGCTTTATATATATGGACCTTGATTATATTAACCATGAAGTCGGTATTTAACAAGTATAGTACTATGGAATGTTTCAGAGTAGAAATTGTTAATTAACAGCCGGACATGCACCTAGGTTTATGAAGAAAACAAGTACAAGTGCAAGAACATGCAAGTAATAGTCAGGAGAAAACAAGGATATATATATATTTATATATATATGAGGAAACTATTGTATGTATTTTGAAATATGAACAAAAGGGTATTTTGATTTCAATTCAAATTGTATTTGCAATTGAAAAAGACAAAACAAATAGACAATACACATTATATTATTTCATCTTCATACCTTATCTCGCTTGAATGTTTAGGAAATGTATTTTCTTCTATTCCTAAATATGTTGGGTCTGAGACACCATGCATTGGTGCAGTGAACATGCAAAAAGGTCTCTTTAAATCTTGTTGGCTTGTAAGAAAATACAATAACCAGATATACAGTCCAGATTCAAGCCGGCAGGGGAACGGATAAACGGGAAAAGATGAGCTTCGAAGTTCATAAACAACGAAGGAAAACATAAACACTAATGGACTCGAGGAAGAATAGCATTAAATAAATGAACAAGAAGACAAGCTCATCAAGCACCTATTGACATTATATCAGATTGAGTAAACTATTGTAAAAGACACGATCATATAATCGAGCCATGTCGATTTATTTATTTATCCATCAAAGAACTTGATACGATCTTCTTGTTAATTCACTTGTAGTTGATTTCCAGAACAACTATGGAGCAGAATTGGTTGAATTTATAATTAAAAAAGGGCAGGTGTAGAACAGGTTTCTTTTCAAACTGCTCCTCCATTTCCAAATTAACTAAATGGGATCGTCAGGACTAAGATTTTGGATGCAGGAAAAGTTGCGTACCAGACATAAAAGCACTGAGAGGAAATGGGTATTGAGGAGCATGAGATTGATGACCCGAGGTTGATGCTAATGCCGTAGTAACAGTAGTTAGGGCATTAACATTTGTGAGATTGTTAGGCTCTGGAAGCTGAGTAGAGGAGGTCTCGCCAATGCCATAACTAGCTGTTTCAGGGCCTTGATCATAAAGAATACCCTTGAAAATCCTGCCACCAATATTTACGCTTGTCTGGTATGCAAATTGATCGACTGCATCATCAATAGAACTCACCCGAAAACAACGAAAGTTCGCTATTGAGTTCACTTCAGCTGGAAAATGTCCGGCCTGTAAACCTAAAAGGTCCCCAGCCCCATTATAAAGCCTTCATCTCTGGAAATTGTTAACACAAATTTATGCTATAACAAGAAGATATATAAAGTCTATGCCTTGACTCTCGTATCTACGTTACTGTCAGAATTACACCCTTATTCACAGTAATAGCCACGAAAAAGAAGCTGCTAGGGTTACTATGTAGGTCATGTTCATTTCAAAGCAAAGATATGGTGCTGTTGAGCATTTATTTCACACTCCAGTATTACATAATATATAGATCTACAGGCACGACGAGAAAAATATACCTGTTGATGGATTTTCTCTGAGCCTTTTAGGGTTGTGTCCTTGGGTTTGCTGTTGATGAATAGCAGCAAGATTGTTGAGCCTCTGTCGCCTTCTGTAAGCAGGAACCCAGGTGCTCTTGACGTGTGTTGGGCACGGAAACCCTTTACTCTTACAACAAGTTCTGCATCTCATGTAAACACAGTCCTTCTTAGCTTGGTTTCCACAGTCCTGACATCTTGCTCCACCAAAACCTTGATGTCTCAACATCATTGCTATTAGTATTCATCATCACTGAAGACATTCGCAGCTCATTTTCGTTTATTAGCTGTCCACTTTTGCTAGAACACTTTCTCTGTGTTTCTTCTTCTATTTCTTCCTTCTTGTTGTGTGTAAAAATCACCAGACTTTGACAGGGATTTTCTTCAGGAGAGTGGCTTTTTTTGGCTGTGGTGGATAATATGATGGCGATGGTAGTATGTTATATGGGTGGTTGGTTTCTAATTCTGAGCTTTGGAATCAACTTTTTGCTTCATATATTTTGTTAAAACCATCGTTCAATATTCATGTGACTTACTGGGGGCTCCAGCTTTTGCAGACACTGCATACACTAGTAAGAATTTTCTTGTTTTAGCAAGAGTACTAATTAATAAAGGAGTGAAAGCATTCTGGGAAAAACAGATGTTGCCGCCATTAAAACATCATCATTTCAAGTTCTCAATATGAATCCGACATGGACTGTTTTGAAGCCTTAAACTAGCATAAGAAAGAGAAGCATAATTAAAGATTTAATAATTAACTAATAGCTAGCTTCAAACAGACAAGACAAAACAAAAAACTTTCCCCTTTACTTCAACCATTCCCTCTCACCTGTAATTGATTACATTGGCGACGATTTTAGGTGCTAAAGATTGCGGTGCGCAACTGCTGTTTCCTGATCAAAACCCATGTCTCACCGTGACTTCAGCGGGGAAATTTCCCTTTGGAATGCCCGATGCCATGTGACAGATCTAACATGGCACTTTGCCTGTGGATTTACTATTCAAAGATCTCATAATCTAACACAGTAACGGTTGGATGACTTCGATGGAGTATTTCTACGGTGATGTATTGTTTACAAAAAGAAACTGTGAGTCAGACTGACAGCTTCCACAGATCTCTCCTTCCCTAGGCCTCTCGTATAGCTCCCAATTCCCAAAACCCCGAGTTATAGTGGTCCCTTTCTTATGTAGATAGCCCTTTCTTATGTAGATAGATAGGTCTTGGGGTTTCAATTGTCTCCTTTCAACGTACTTTTTGGTACTATGTATATGAATGCTTCGAGTGATGGGATTGCCTAGGTTTAGGAACTACTCATCAAGTCCTTCCTTTGGCTAATTTCACATCATTGATGTAGAAACATATCAAGAACAGTAATTTGCCGTTCTACTATTGCATGTTAGTTTATATTTGTTCATCTTTCTAACTTTTAAGAGTGTCAAATCTTTGATTATTGCATTTATGCATCTTCTGATAATCAAATAGGTTTTTGTATAAATTAAACTCTTTCTTTCATGAAATATTCAGGAAATCCTATATGTCTTGAGTAGGTTTAGTATATGTATATCATATTATTAATTATATTATCATCCACTTTAGAAGCTTACTCAAGTGCTTGTAAAACTTGAAATGTTGTAAGATTGTACATACAGCTTAACAATTTTCCGTTTTAGTTAATTAGCCATGTCCTGAAAATAGAAACTTTAGGAATATAGAAATGATGCGATTTTCTTTTCTTGTTTTTTTAGTTAAAGAGACCCACTTCTTAGACCTAAAAAAAACGCAAAAGAGATTATTAAATTAATGATCCATTGCCAAAAAGGGGGTTGTACGAATATTTAATTTGTATACTTAAAAGGTTGTTTTCTTTAATTTTTTCTTCTCACAAATCATTCTCTTTAATAATCATGATTAGCTTGCACCGCCTCCATTGTTTTTCCTGCTCAAATTCTAGAACAATGTAGGGTACTAGATAGGGTTATGAGTATTATGCCGTATTGTACCAATCAAAAAATGATAGAGTATCGAGTAATTTGTATCATTATTTGGTATCGGTCAGTACCAAAATATTGATCACTTATCATATTTAATTGCAATTTTTAAAAAATTTTGGACTAAATTATAATTTTTTAAAAATTAACCAAGCCTACACGACCTCCTCTTAGTCCTTTTCCTACTTGAATTCCAGAACAATGTAGGATACTAAACAAGGTTACGAGTCTCTTACCATTCCATACCAGTCAAAAAATGACAAAGTACTAAGTAATTTCATATCATTATTTGCTATTGGCTGATATTGGTCAGTTCCAAAATATTGATCACTTATTATACTGAATTGCAATTTTTAAAAAAATTTGGACTAAATTATAATTTTTGAAAATTAAAGTGAAACTTACACGACCTAGTCTTTCGTCTCACCTCTCACTCTTAACCTCTCTCTCACATAGCAATCATCGTCCCCTCGTCAGTCGCCTCACTCACCCTCTCTTGCCTATAAAGTCCCCTCACCTCAGCCTCTCTCGCCTGTGCAATTGCCTCACCCCCTCTCGCGGTCTCGCCTCCGCTACAATTTCCTTAACCTCACTCTCTCGTAGTAAGTAGCCAGTCAACCACTCCTCGCGCCTTCGCAATCACTCCTCAGTCGCCTAACTCATCTCATCAAGTCACCAATAGCATCCTAGTCAAGCCTTACTAACACTAAGTGAAGCTACAAACTTTAAGCCTTAAGGTTGCAAAATGCAAATTATCCTTGAATAATTGAACTGTGTGCAATGTGCTTGAGCGTTGATTAGTTGATTTGTGTTGTGTTGAATGTTGAATGTTGAATGTTGAGTACTGATTTACTTGTTTAAAGTGTAAGTGACTTATAGTTGTGAGTTTAGACTTTGCATTTTGGAAATTAAGGATAACTGGATACTAGAATGGATAGAAGTGTTTGTTAATTTTTGTCTAACTTTTGGAAATTGAAAAATGATATTGAGGATTTATCATAATTACAATATTCGGAATTTTGGAATTTTGAATGTGTTTTGTCATTTGTGTTGTTTGGATTCTGAAAATTGGGGATTCAATCATTCAATATAAATTTGAAGCTTGTGTTATTGTTTGAAATTTGAGAAATATTAAATTAAATGTGGTCTTTATTATAAATTAGGTTATATACATCTTATAAATTGAATTTTTGTAATATGCAAAATGGGTTGTTAATTTAAGTTGAATTATGTGATTAAACAAATTAAGTCAAAGATTTGAGTTTATGACAGCTAGATATAATCATAGAAAATTAGTTACTGTTATGAGTTTATAGTTAAATTATGTAATCATACAAAATAAATTATAGTTACAAATTTATGTAATCATACAAAATAGGTTATAGATGTGAGTTTATGTTTGAATCATACAATCAGACAAAATGAGTTAAGAATTATAGTTGTGAGTTATGGTTAAATTATATAATCATACAAAATTGTTATAATTGTGATTGTGGTGGAATTATGTAATTACACACAATGAGCTATAGTTATGAATTATGACTTTATTTTTAAATTATGTAATCACACAAAATAGATTATAAATGTGAAAGTGTAGCAATTAATGTATATATTTGAAGTTTAGGTTAAGAAGCATGAGAATTTCTTAGATAGAACGTATTTAATCAACAAATTTTCTTAAGGAATCATTTATATAAGTATATGAAGATCACTTGCATGTATATATCATATGATTGTTGAGAAACTATTGTTAATCTATTTCTTCTGGTTATTATACATAACTTGATTTTGATACGAAATGATTAAGTTAATTTTAATATATATCATCATTTATTTTTACAGATAAATGGAGAGAATTTTAAGTACACCTAATAATTCAGTCCCTTGAGGTATATAAAGATTTGATGATCCATCTTAGGCTCACGATAGATTAATTATTGAAATAAAGAACCATACTATTTGTTTGTATTGTAACAAGCATTTGAAAGGTGGGAGAATTGCCATATTAATGAAGCATTTAGTTAGGATCAAAGGGGATGTGGAGCCTTACAAGAAAGTGAATCATGATGTGAAATGGCTAATAAAGACTTTGCTTGAAGAGTATCAGTATGAGAAAGATGAAAGACAAAGATTGAACTATGAAATTAGTAATGGAAGTTCTTTTGTTGGTGTTTAGGATGATTATGTGGATGCTAAAGAAAATATTCCTACCTAACAAGAAGGAAATGCTGCACCCAATGTTAGGAAAAGAAGAAGACATGTGTCTAATATTTTTGCACCATGAACAACTCCTAGAGCTCAGTTTTCAATCCACAATGCCTTATAATCTAGAGAATCGACTCATAATGTAGACATGACAATAGCTATATGATAGTATGATTCAAATATAGCATCTAATACTGCCAATCTTATTATTATTAGCCTATGGTAGAAGCTATTACCTTTTATAGTCTAAGATACAAAGCTTCGTTAATTGATGACTATAAATGTAAATATCTGAGCAGCTATGTTTATGAAATAAAAAGTTATTTAGATGCAAGAAGAATGACTTAGACTACTTATAAATTTTCAATCATGTGTGATAAATGAAAAAAATAAAAGATATGAGTCTATTATTATTTTTTGGTTTAATTTGTAAATTAGACAATATTTTTGAAGTATATTGAAGAATTTTGATACTTTTTTTTCCAGATATTTGATACTGACAATCATTCTACTTATAAAATAGTTGGAATAAGAATACAAAGCAATTATAATTTTTTAATGGACTCCTTGGGTTAAAAATTGCTTTGAACTAATGTTGAAAAATATAGGAGATCTTAGATATTTTTTTATTATTGATGAAATTGTGCAAAAAGTAAAAAAGGTGACCAAGTTCATCTATATAGATCTTGAATTTAAAGTTAAAAGATTTCACTAATGGTAGAAATTTGTGCTGTCCTACTATTATAAGATTTGCAACTATTTCTTATCACTTCAGTGTTTTATTATGTTGAAAAATGAGTTGAAACAAATGTTTCCAAGGATAAGTGGGTTGTATTTCATCATGCTATGTCTAATACTAGATTGAAGGTTTTTAGAATTATAATTAAAGATAATGAATTTTGGTCCCCAAGTCAATTTGCATCTTTTAGTAAGGGTAATTTGTCTGGTTGATAGTGATAAGAAGATAACAATAGGTTATTTTTATGATCGAAAGAAGCAATCAAGGTAAATCTAAAAAATATGCCTTCTTTATACGTACCTTATCTTGCAGCTATTAATAAGAGATAGGAAAGACATCTTTACTCTCTATTATTTGCAGTTAGAGTATTTTTTAATCCTTGTATCTATTTCAAGCCGAGTTTAAAAAAAACTGAAGTTAATAGGAGAATGCTATTAATTATTAACAACGCAAGATCTCCTAAGTTCACAAATGAATATTTATAAGGATGCTTACGGTAATTTTAGGATGCCAATTGTTGTTCTTTAAAGAGAGAAACTTAATCCAAATATTTTTCAATTTTGTTATCTTTTGAAAATTAATCATCACTTTATTTTGTTTGTAATTCTACTTTTGTTGTTTTACAGTTGCATGGTGGGACCAATTTTGAAGTGATGTTTTAGAATTGCAAAGATTTGCAATTCAAATTTTGAGTCAATGTGTGAATACAACATAATTTGAAAAGGATCAGAGCATATTTGAATTCACTAATTCTAAGAACATAATAGATTATAGTACAAAAGATTGAACGACTTGATCTTTATTCGATACGATTTAAAGTTTTGAAAAATATATGTTATTATCATTATTAAGTTAGATATAATTTATTGTAATTTCTTAATAATTTTATTTTATTTGTTTCCTAGGGCTCTTAATAAAACAAGTAGTTATGTAGATCAAATTTGCCTTGATCGTATCAATTTGTTGGTAGATTGAGTGTTCGAAGAACTATGTTTGATAAATAAAAGTGACTTGAAAGATAATCTTGAATAGAAAAGTATGGGCATATCATTTGATATCATGAATTTAAATAATGATGATAATAAGATTCCTCTCAATTATGAAAATTTTGTACCAAATGAGAACTTGAGTCAATGTGATTTGAATGGGTATTCGATTAAATGAAGTTCTAAGTTCTTAATTTTTTCTTTTAATTTCAGTTATATTTTATGTATATGTTAAATTCTATATATATAATATAAATATGACTGTAAATAATTTTGTTTAAGGTTTCGCTTCTAATTGATTGTTTCTTGGGTATAAACTCTTGTTGTAAGTTATAATAGCTAGAGAGTCATAAATATTTATTATTCTTTTTATCTGATGTTTTGAATTATGTAATTATTTATTATATGATGAAATTGTAAGATTTTAAATACTGTATATTGTCCTTAACTTTATATTTTTGTGATAATTAAATGATCTTTTTCATATTAATTGTGGCCAATGTTATGAATATCATACCGGACTTGGTACCGGATTGAGTTCTGGTAAGGTACTGTATCGATACTCGTCAACACCGGATACCATTTCAGGCAATTTTTTAAACTTATGAAATAGTCCTTAAATTTTTTAAAATTTGCAAAATAATCCATTGGTATATTGTACAATTGTATTATATACTTTATAGTTTACTGTTTACATCAATCATATTTTCAAAAATTATAATAATAAATAATAATGACAATTAATATAAAATAACAATAATTTTTAAATATTTCACATAAAAATAATAACCACAATTAATATAAATAAAGACAATCATCATCATATAAATATAAAATTAAGAATAATACAAAGTATTTAAAATATTACAATGATACAATTTCAACATTTTAATAAATAATATTACATCAAAATATTCAAAATATCCAATAAAAAGAACAATAAATATCCTTAAACAATTTACAAAAAGAGTTGATGACAAAGAAACAATCAAGTAGAAGTTAAACCTGAAACAAAAACACTACAATTACGTTACATATATAGATTTAACATAAACATCAAATACAAGTAAAATTAAAAGAACAGAAAAAACAAAAACCTGGAATTCGATCATCAATGGGAGGATACTCATTAGAACTGCACTGACCCCAGTAATCATTTGGTACAAAATTCTCATCATTGAGAGGAGCTTCATCATCATTATCATTCAAATTTAATGTACCAAATGACGTGTCAATGCTTTCCTATCTAAAATTATCTTCTAAATCTAAATCATTCACATCAACCAAATTAGATTATTCATAAACCCAATTTGTCAAAAGATCAATATTATCAATGACAATTGGATCAGTTGAACTACTTGTGCTATTAAGACTCCTAATAAATAATTAAATTTAATTATTAGAAAATTATAAGAAATTATATGAACATTAATAATGAAAATAATGAAAATAACATGCCTTTCTCAAAGCTTTAAATTGCAACGAACAAAAACCAAGTCATTCAACGTCTTATGCTCCAATATATTCCTTTTCTTTGAGTGGATAAATTTAAATGTGCTCCAGTTTTGTTCACAGCCTCTTGTACTCACACATTGACTTAAAATCTGAATCGCAAACCTTTTTAATTCTGGAATACCATTTCCGAATTGATCCCACCAAGAAATTGCAAGTTATAAGATAACAAAAGTAGTGTTATAAACAAAATAAAGTGATAATTAATTTTCAACAAATAAGAAAAAGGAAATAATTAATATTTGGAGAAAGTTTTCCTCTTTGTTGAATAGCAATCAGCATTCTAAAATCCCCATAAGACAACTTGTAAAACTCCATTTGTGAGCTTAAAAGATCTTGTATCATGTCAAGTTTAACAATTGTTGTAATTGTTAAAAGCATTTTTCTATTAACTTCATTTTACTTTGTAAGATTTAGTCTAAAATATACACTAGGATTCAAAAATGCCCCAGCTGCAAACAATGGAGAAGAAAGTTGTATTTCCCTTCTTTCACTAATGATTGAGAGATATGATGAGTATAAAGAAAGCCTATTTTTCAAATTGGCCTTGATTGTTTCTGTCGCTCTCTCCATGGCATAAAAAATATAACCTATTGTTGACTTTTCTTCACTGTCAGCCAAGTGAAACACCCTCATCAAAGGCTCATAAATTCGGATAACAAATTGACATTGATACTAAAATTCTCTATCTTCTAGTATAATATTACAAACCTCCACTCCAGCATTAGACCTAGCATGCTGAGATGCAACTCATTAATCACTTGTAAGCATTTGCCTTAACTCCTTCTTCATTGAAGCAAAAGTCTGAAGTGATAAGAAATTTGTTGCAAATCTTGTCACACAGGACGACACAAATTCCTACCATTGATAAATTCCTTTCTCATCAAATTCAAAACCTATGCACGATTATAAATAAAATTTGTCACCTTTTTAGCCTTCTGCATAGTCTCATCAATAACAGGAAAATACATAGGATCCCTTATATTCTCCAGTATTAAGTCAATACAATGTGTAATACAAGGAGTTCAAAAAAATAAATTATACGTATTCTACAACCTTTTTCCTGTCGCTTTATAAGCATAATCATTTTCATTAATAAACTGAACAATGTTATCCGGCCCTACTTCATTCACAACTTCATCAAATATCCCAAACAAAGTCTCAGTGTTTCTAATAATGCCAGATGCATCAATAGATTTCAAAAACAGAAAGCCATTTGAAGAATAAACTAAAAAATTTATTATAGGCTCTTGTCTCTTATTTGTCCAACCATCACACATAATTGAACATCCGTAAGTACTCCAATTCACTCTTCTTTTAGCCAAATAATTTCTAATTTCAGAAACAACATAACTCAAAAGTTTACCTTTTCAGTTATTAATCGATAAACCTTTGTATCCTGGACCATAAGAGGCTATTGCATCTATCATAGGTTGATAATAATAAGTTTAAGAAGCATTGAATGACGAGCTTATATCATACCACCATCTAGCTACTGTCATATTGACATTGTGAGTTGCATCTCTTGATTGTATTGCACTACGAATTGAAGATTGGGTTCTAGGAGTTGTTCATGGTGCAAAGAAACTAGTCACATGTCTTCTTCTCTTCCTCACATCAGATTCTTCATAAGTTTGTGATGGAATACAACCAGTACCACTACCACCACTTCTAGCTTCAACATTTCTATAATCACCATGGAAACTAGAAAATGAACTTCCATTGCCAATTTTAAAATTCAATATTTCCCTTCTATCTCTCTTAAATTGATGCTCATCAAACAATGTTTTCATCTGCCACTTCACATCTTGACTTACTTTTTTACACGCTTCTATATTTCTTTTAACCTCATCTAAATGCTTTTTTAATCGAAGGATTCCTCCACCGTTCAAATGCTTATTACAAAATAAGCAAATGGTATGGTTCTTCATATCGGGAACTATACCAACATGAGCCAAGCTAGATCATTGAATCTTCTTGAAATCGGTTGATCGGGAGTACTTGAACTTTCTTTCATTTATCTATGCACATAAAAATACATAACACATAATTTCAGTATACAATATGCATATCCATCTTATATAATATAACTCATTTTGTATGATTACATTACATATAATTCAATTTCATGGAACACAATTTACTATAAGTCAAAAGCTAACAATTCAAAACATTTAATATATATAATAACACAAAACATATATCAACAATTTCCATTTCCAACAAGTTCCAATTCTAAAAATCACAAAACATACATCAACAATTTCCATTTTTATCAATCTCCAATAATTTCTAATTTCCAACAATCACAAAACATACATCAATAATTTCCATTTTCATTAATTTTGAATAAGTTCCAATTCTAACAATCACAATACATACATCAACGATTTTCATTTTTATCAATTTCCAACAAGTTTTAATTATAACAATCACAAAACATATATCAACAATTTCTATTTTTATCAATTTCCAATTTCCAACAATCACAAAATATACATCAACAATTTCATTTTTATCAATTTTCAATTCCAACAATCACAAAATATACATCAACAATTTTCATTTTCATCAATTTCCAACAAGTTCCAATTCCAACAATCACAAAACGTACATCAACAATTTCTATTTTCATCAATTTCTAACAAGTTCGAATTCCAACAATCACAAAACATATATCAACAATGTCCATTTTTATCAATTCCCAACAATTTCTAATTACAATAATCACAAAACATATATCAACAATTCCCATTTTCATCAATTTCTAACAAGTTTCAATTTCAACAATCACAAACACATACATCAATAATTTTTATTTTTATCAATTTCCAACAAGTTCCAATTGTAACAATTACAAAACACACATCAATAATTTCCATTTTATCAATTTCTAACAATTTCTAATTTTCAACAATCACAAAACATACATCAACAATTTCCATTTTCAACAATCACAAAACATATATAAACAATTTTCATTTTCATCAATTTCCAACAAGTTCCAATTCTAACAATTACAAAACATACATCAACAATTTTCATTTTCATTAATTTCCAGCAAGTTTCAATTCCAATAGTAACAAAACATACATTAACAATTTTCATTTTTATCAATTTTCAAAAATTTCCAATTTTCAACAATCACAAAACATACATCAATAATTTTCATTTTCATCAATTTCTAACAATTCCAATTCCAACAATCACAAAACATACATCAATAATTTTCATTATTATCAATTTCCAATTCCAACGATCACAAAACATACATCAACAATTTCCATTTTCATCAATTTTCGTCAATTTCTATTTCCAACAATAACAAAACATTCATAATTCTATTTTCATTTCTAACAATTTCCAATTCCAACAATCAGAAAACCTTCTTCAATTTATTTTAAAACCTTCTTCAATTTCATTTTATTATAAAACCAATAATTAATTTGATAAAAATCATGTGAAAATACAAAAATTATATATATGTTATTTATGGTATCATAATTTTCAAATTAAGAGTTACAAAATTTTCAATTTGATTCCAAGGGTCTTAACTCTTAACAACAACCCTTTTGCATTACCAGCCGAACCAATGCAAGTTCAATTTCTAAATCTGTTGATTTAAAAAGGGTTTTCAATTTTATTATATTCTAATTTTGTGCCTTAAACTGTAATTTTTCTGGTCAACTTCCAAGTTCCAACGTAAACATGTTTCATTATGTTATAATTTATGTCCTTAAATTGCTTAAAAATTCATTTCTATGATAATTTGCAACTTCCTCTTGACCAAACCAAACCGTGAACAACCATGACCATGAACCAACACAAATGACAAATTCATTTCATAATTCAGATACACAAACACAACCAATTCAATTCAGTATTCAGATCACATTCTAACTCCAACCAATTCATTTCAGAATTAGATACACAAACACAACCCAACCAATTTAGTATCCAGATCACGTAACAAAACATTCATCACAAAAAACATCATCCAACACCATGCATCATCCAACCAAAACTGTAATCCTAATTCCAACATTCCAAACCAACACAACACAAATTCCAATTAAGCATGAAAATTTCAAAATAAAAAAAACATAAAACCAACTTTGAGTCTTCGGGGGTTCTTCGAGTTTTGTTGCGGGTCAAACTTCAGACTCGTCTCCGGTGGCTTCCTGTGAAGATGAGCTCCAACTGCCACCTTCAGTGCGGTGGCTTTGGGCAGTGTAGACGGTGGCGTCTTGGGGTCCTCGTGGAGGAAACGTCTTCAACTGATGCCAAGGAAGGAGCCGAGGAGGATGAGTGAAGGAGGAAAGGCATCGGGGAGGGGCAGAGACGGCAACGGCGGCGACAGTGAGAGGCGACAGTGACAGGGCGACAGAGAAGAGTCAGAGAACAAAGAAGAAAAGTGAAGAGTCGGGGGATTGGGATTTTTAGGGTTATTTTTGAAAAAATTGCAATTTGGTCCTTCGATTTTTCAAATTTTACGATATTGGCTGGTATGTCCCGGTACCGAACAAAAAATACTGATACTGACCGATATTTTAGGCCAGTACTGATGATGACCAGGGACGTAGCTAAATGGGGCCCAGTGGTGCACTGGGCGCCCCAAAAC
>JANVCQ010000232.1:44003050-44020574 GCA_025531925.1 Erythroxylum plowmanianum
ATGAAATGACTTTTGAATGGAGTCATATAGGCTCAAATCTTCACATAGGCTCAATTGAAAATCCATTATGCTTTTATGCATTACCTAATCACTCAAACATCAATTTTTAAGTAAACTTATGTAACCAACTACTTTAATCAATCAACATGATTCACCTTCTATTCAATTAGCCTAATTTGACTTCAAGCACACAATTCAGTCTCATTCTAACTATTAAGACAGAATTTCATTGTTTAACACACATCACGTGCAAATTAAAAGACAAAAAAATCAAAATCAAAATGAACAAATAAACAATAAATTCAAAACAAAGAAACAATAAATTTAAAACACACAGCCACACAAACATTCATTGTTTACCCCCCTCCCCCAACACTTAATCTACATTGTCCTCAATGTACTCTCAAAAATAAAAACACAAGAAAATAAAGAAAATAAAGGTTAAAGAAGCTTCTCTGTTAATGCTTCAAGGCGTTGGTGGAAAAAGCGGTTGAATTTTCTGCTGCTCGAAGAAAGCAAGCTAATTGTGCTCCAATCTGTGTAATCTGTGCTCTATGCATTATAGGAGTGTTAAAATAGTCGGGTCACTTGCAGAAGGATGTGTTGTGGTATCAAACTTGCTCTCTACTATAGTGTGACCAGACAATTTAATGTCTCCATCGCTAGTCCACGCCACTATAGGCTTAAATCTCTTGTTCTCTCTGCGCCTCGTCACGCACACAGCTCTCCTCACGCCTACCTCCCTGCACTTCTCTTTTGCCTTTGTGTTTTTGAATAAAATGCACGCCTCTTTATAGCAAAGACCCATGACCCAGGTAACTCTTTAATTGTCCCTTCAATTAGCCACAATTGCTTGACCACCCATTTAATGGTCCCATCATTAAAAACGAAAATAACACCAACAAGAGTCTTTTATTTTATGAAACTTGCGTGCTCACCATTTAGAAACAAGAATAACGTGAGTAACATTAATGGAGAATGAGCCATGCAACCACCAACGTAACTTTTTTTAGAAAACTAAGATAAATAAAATGAATTGAAAAAATGAAGAAAAATTTAAATTAAAATAGATCTTGAGATGCCTCTTAAGAGCGCTTCTTTAACGTCATATTAGCTAGATGAAAAATCATTAGCTTACTCAAAGTAAACTAGCTCAGCCAGTTCAATTTCTTCTGTAGCTTCAACCTGTAAATTCTCATAATGCGGTTTCAATCGATGTACATTAACTTTAAACACTTTAAAAGTGTCCAAACTCTGAATTTGAACTGCACCATGTGACAAAACATTAGTAACAACAAATGGACCTATCCAACGAGATAGTAATTTTCCAGGGAAGAGCTTTAGTTTAGAGTGATAAAGAAGGATCTTTTGACCTATGAAAAATTCTTTTCTAATTAAGATTTTGTCATGAAAGGCCTTAGTCTTTTCTTTATAGATTTTTGCACTCTCATAAGCTTTATTACGTATCTCTTCCAACTCTTGCAATTATAATTTTCGATTAATTCCAATCTCAATTAAATCCAAATTGCATTGTTTGACAGCCCAGTAAGCCTTATGTTCCAATTCTACAGATAAATGATAAGGTTTTTCGAATACTAACCTGTATGGTAACATACCAATAAGAGTTTTATATGTTATCCTATATGTCCATAGCGCGTCGTCTAAACGCAAACTCCAATCCTTCCTATTAGGATTAACCACTTTCTCTAAAATTGATTTGATTTCCCTGTTAGAAACTTCAGCTTGTCCACTTGTCTGGGGATGGTATGTTGTTGACGTTCGATGTGTAACACCATATTTATTCAATAAAACCTCAACAATTCGATTACAAAAATGAGTCCCTCGGTCACTGATTATTGCTTTAGGCACTCCAAACCTAACAAAAATATGAGATTTAACAAAATCAATAACAACTTTAGCATTATTAGTATGAGTTGCCTTAGCTTCAACCCATTATGAAACATAATCCACAGCAATGAGAATATATATCTTACTGAAAGATGAAGGAAAAGGGCCAATTCCCTACATATAAAAAATTTCACATACCAGGATACTCATGAGAAACATTTGGTCTTTTGGTCCTAAACCACCTGTTTTTTGACATCGATCACAAGACTTGCAAAATATATAAGCATCATAAAATATTTTAGGCCAAAACAAACCAAATTCAAGCACCTTACGGGTTGTCCTTTTAGGACCAAAGTGTCCACCATATGCAAAAGAATGGCAAAATTTCAATATAGAAGGGATCTCATCATCAGATACACATCGCCTAATAATTTGATCAGAACAATATTTCTACAGATGTGGCTCATCCTATGCATAATATTTAGCCTCTCTTTTGATTTTATCTTTTTCAGATTGTGACAAAATACCTGGTAAAGACTTGGTAATCAAAAAATTGACTATGTCAGCATACCAAGGTGTTACCTATTGTGTGGCGAATAAATGTTCATTTGGAAATTCATCTTTTAGGTTGTCTGACATTGTGTTTAGACGGATACGACTAAGGTGATTTGTAACCAGATTTTCAGTTCCCTTTTTGTCCCATATCTCCACATCAAATTCTTGCAGTAGTAGAATCCAATGAATAAGACGTGGCTTTGCTTCCTTTTTGGACAACAAATACTTCAACGCAACATGATCTAAATAAACTATGACACGTGTGCCCAATAGATATGAACGGAACTTCTCTAGCCCAAAAATAACTGCCAATAGTTCTTTTTCTATTGTTGAATAGTTTTTTTGGGCGTCGTTTAGCATCATCGAAGCATAGTAAATCACATGCAGTGCTTTATTCATCCTTTTCCCCAGAACAACGCCTAACATATAGTCGCTTGCATCACACATTATCTCAAATAGAAGACTCCAATCTGGGGGCTGAATTATTGGAGCAGAGATTAGCTTCTCTTTTAATTCATCGAATGCTTTCCTATATGCTTTGTCAAACTTGAACTCCATATCTTTTTGCAGTAACTTGCATAAGGGTTGAGTGGTCTTTGAAAAATATTTGATAAAGCGTCGATAGAAACCTACATGTCCAAGAAAAGAATGAACTTCCCGTACACTTACGGGGTGAGGAACAGATTTAATGATTTCTATCTTAGCCTTATCAACCCCAATTCCCTTAGAAGACACTACATGGCCTAAGATTATCCCTTGATCAACTATAAAATGACATTTTTCATAATTCAGAATCAAATTATTTTTAATGCAACATTTTAAAATGTTTTCAAAGTTAATCAAGCAATTATCAAAAGACTCACCATAAATTGTAAAGTCGTCCATAAAAACTTTAATACAGTCATCCACATAATCAGAAAAAATGCTTACCATACACCTTTGGAACATGACAGGTGCATTACATAGTCCAAAAGGCATTTTTGGATACTCAAAGATGCCAAAAGGACATGTGAAAGTCATTTTGTCTTGGTCCTCTGGTGCAACAGAAATTTGATGATAACCTGAGTAACCATCTAAACAACAATAATGAGCTTTCCCCGCAAGTTTTCCAAGCATCTGGTCAATAAAAGGAAGTAGAAAATGATCTTTACGAGTAACAGAATATAACTTCTGGTTATCGATACAAACCCTCCACCGCATACGGGTGGGCACCAATTCACCTGACGTGTTCTCCACCATAATTACTCTAGTTTTCTTAGGAACCACTTGTATTGGACTTACCCATTTATTGTCTGAAATTGGATAGATTATTCCAACATCGAAAAGCTTCAGAATCTCCTTCTTGACTACCTCCATCATTGGTGGGTTCAATCTTCGTTGAGGTTGTCTTGTTTCCTTAGCTCCATCTTTTAATAGATTTCGGTGCATACAAATTGATGGGCTAATCCCTTTCAAATCTGCCACAGTCCATATAAAAGCATCTTTATAATTTTTCAACATACCCAATAATTGTGTTTCCTGCAAAGATGTCAGTGTGCTGAAAATAATAACAAGAATAGTTTCATGCTCACCTAAATACATATATTTTAAGTTACCTGGAAGAGCCTTCAACTCCTATTTTAGTGGCTGTATGAGAGATGGCAACAACTTCGAATTATTTCTATTTAGTTACAAAAAATGTACCTATTCCTCTAAGGATTTGTTCCGCTCTAAAATCTGGATAGTGGTATCTAGCTCTTTAGGAATGGCAAGAAAATTGGCTAGTGTTTTTCTTTCCTGAATATCCAAGCTATTTTTCAATGCAGTCCATAATTTATCTGGTCCATCTAAACGGAATGTTTCCTGAACTAAAGTATCAAGAAAACTCACAGAAATAAAAGATTGATCATCATTAGGAAATTTCATCGCATTATAAATGTTGAACTTAATCACATCACCATTAAACTCCATAGTCAAGGACCCAGACATCAATTTTTGTTCTAGAAGGTTTCAAAAATGGTCTTCCTAATAAAATTGGGACTGAAGTGGATGAATCTTCATTACCCATCTGTAAGACATAAAAGTCAGCACAAAAAATCATATTATCAACTTGAACTACAACATCCTTAAGAACACCCTTTGGATAGGCATTAGATCGATCAGCAAGTTGGATTATGACACCAGTTTCTTTTAGAGGCCCCATATTCAAAGATTCATAAATAGATTAAGGCATAACATTAATCGACGCACCTAAATCCAATAATGCTTTCTCAATTTTTAGATTACCTATTTTACAAGGGATTGTGAACACTCCTGGATCTAGACATTTAGGAGGTAACTTCTTTTGAAACACAGCAAAAACATTCTCACCCAGTCGCACCTTTTCATTGCCACTTAACTTTCTCTTTGAGGTACAGAGTTCCTTAAGAGGAATTTGTTTGATAACATCAAGTAAAGGAATATTTAACTGTACCTTGCCAAAAGTTTCCATAATTTCTTTCTATTGCCATAATTTCTTTCTGTTGCTCCTCCTTCTTCTGCTTGGCAAAATGACTAGGAAAAGGAAGTTGTACACTGAACTTAGGCGTGACAATGTAAGAATCACCCTCTTTTTTCTCTTGTGACTGCTTTGGAACTTCTTTCTCTACTTCTTCTTCAACCTCTCGCTTAGAAACCTTTGGGTTAGGTTCCTTTAACTCTTTACCACTTTGAAGTGTGATAGCATAAGCACTCTTCTTTGGATCCATCTCAGGTTAAGAAGGGATCTTTCCTGAATTTTGTGCCTCCAACCTATTAATGGCAATCGCCATTTGGCTCATTTGAGTCTCAAGATTCTGTATGTTGGCTTGCGTATCTTGCTGAAATTTCATGATATTTTGTTGAAAGTTCACAGTATTCGTGGCCAATGTCTTGACTATGTCCTCCAAAAAATTATTTTCACCAGAACTTTGTCCCATTTGCTGTTACTGTCTAGACACATAAGGTTGTTTATATGACTGAAAATTAAAACTTACATGTTGTCCCTGATTGTTGCCATAACAGGGGTTTGGATGATCTCGCCAACTCGGATTAAAGTGTTTGAAAATGGGTCATACTTCCTTTGAGGTTGTCCCAAATAACCACCCATTGCCTTGACTTCTTCAACTTTGTCTTCTTGTAGAGTGGGACACATATCTATGGGATGGCCAACCATAGAACAAATACCACAAGTCTTAACTTTCTCTTTCCTAGATACCACTAGTTGATGCACCAAAGAAGTTAAATCATCTAATCTTTTTTCCAACGACTAAACTCCCATCTCATTAACATGTCTTAAACTATAATCATTCCGAGCTCCAAATTGTTAAGAGTTAGAAGCCATAGTTGAGATCAAATCCCATCCAGTCGCTGGTGTTTTATTAACTAACACTCCTCCACTTGCATCATCTATCATACTCCTCTCAGTCGATAAAAGACCTTTATAAAAGTATTGAATCAACATTTGCTCGTTGATTTGATGATGGGGCCAACTTGCACACAACTTCTTAAATATCTCCCAATATTTATATAATGACTCTCTAATATTTTGTCGGATGCCACAGATTTCTTTTTTGATATTGACGGCCTTGGCAACTGGGAAAAGCTTCTCAAAAAATAACTTCTTCATCTTTGCCCATGTTCTAATACTTCCAGCAGGTAAATAATATAACCAATCTTGGGCATCATCTTTCAAAGAAAAGGGAAAAGCCCTCAGCTTTATCCGCTCTTCAGTGACATTAGTAGGCTTCATCCCCATACAAACAACATCAAACTCCTTCAAGTGCTTATAAGGATCTTCTCCCAATGTGCCTCGAAAGGTGAGTAACAAGTGAATCAATCCCGACTTCAGCTCAAAAGTGTTATTATCACCCAAATTCAAAAAATTAATGCAGTGAGGCTGTCGGTCCTCAGCTGGAGTAGCCAGTTGGTGTAAAATGCGATTTGCATCCATGTTCCTTTCCCTATGTCGTTCTTTCTCATTACTTAATGTCTTTCTTTTTTCAACTTTCTTAATGCCTTTGTTGTTTTTTCAATTTTAGGATTGTACTGCAAATTTTCAGACTGATTCAAACATATAACGTACATAAACTGTCAAAAATTCTCCGACAACGGTGCCAAAATTTGGTGAATGCTATCGCTTGCAACCAAATATAAAAAGAAACCAACTTTCTACAACACAAATTAATGTAGTAATGGAAAGTATGGATCGTTCCCATGATAAATTGAGACGTTAGGAGTTACGCAATAAAAGGGGGTTGTAATTGTAAATTAAACAGAATTTAATTAGAATACGAAATTGAAAAATAACTAATAACAAAACAATGAGAATTTAATAATTAATAAAAATAAATCTTGGTTTCCGGTCTCCTTCGTTATTGAACTTGCATTGATCATCGACACTAAAAATAACCAATTTATTAGTTAAACATTCGTTGTGGTAAATTTCTTTACGTATTTTCTCTTATATTTAGTTAACCAAAACATGTATTTAAAATAACCCTTATTAATTAATAACTTGGATATGATCTCATATTTAATTAATTAATAGCTTTACAAATCAAGAAAATTGACGAACTAGACAACATACATACGATATATATTTAGCCTAGACAATTATTTTTCCTAAAATCATGTCCCTAATGTAGTAGACAAGAATCCTAGTCGCTACGTTTAATTAAAAGAATTGAACGTCAACCTGTTTAATCTAGCGATTGATTGAATAAAATCACAAACTAGTTGCACACCTAACTGTAAAATCAAACAATCAAATAATGACCTAGAAAAATAATTAATACTAGACTAATAAATCGATTGAAATAATGAACAAAAATCTCACAACATTCAGAGTTCAATAACTAGGATTCCGTAAACCAAGAAATAAAAATTTAGTTACCCAACATCATAATTTTTCTTCCAAATATTTCGACTTTCACTGACGTTATCGTTGCTATTCACCTTTTCACCGTGCGTTATCCACCTTTATTGACGTTTTCATTTCACTGTCATTGCTTCAGTCGCCATCCAATCATAAGCTTTCTATCTTTTTTTCTATTTTTGTTACTGTAGCTGATGGGACAATTAAAGATTGATGACCACCTTTTTATTCATGCCTCACTAGTCACCACTCTCTCGCTTACTCACTTCTGTCGCACTCCTCACTGTTTCTTCTCCTAAACTCCACTCACTATCGCTTTATTTAAGCCTCCACTCACTGTTTCTTCCCCTGTAGCGTGATGGGACAATTTTGGTTTAATTGTCCCAGCTCCCTATCCACCACACCTCCGCCCTCACTTGTGCCCTCTCTACTATTGCGTGATAAGACAATTTAATATTGGTTCCTCTTTTATAACCACATGCCGCTGGGTCACGCTGCTACTGTTGCTGTGTCTTCTCATGCATTTTGAGTAAAACGCTTGCGTTAAATTCATGGAACGCAACTCTTTCCAGCATTAAACGTAAGCATTAGACATAACATGCGTTTAACGCATTCCTACTAGCGTTTTGGTTGTTTATTTATGTTGTGCCTCTTGGACGTTGTCGTTTTCTTACTCCCCATCAAGTGTTGCATTTTGTTTTTGTCTCATGTCTCCATGTGCTGCGTTTTAAGTTTTTGATGGTTGCACGAGGCCACGTCTAATTAGGGTCAATGTCTAGTTCATCTTTTTTTATCCCAAAATTGTCGTAGTTCTTTCTATTTAGTTCCAAAGTACACCTTGACATAAAACAAGATTAATTCCCATTAAGTATAACTTTAAACCACAAGAATAAAGAAAATTAACATACAAAAAGACAGAAAATAAAGATACTAATAGAGGCACTTAAGGTTAATGTCAAACATGGTTAGTGAACCGAGGGATGTCTATCATATCTTGACATATGAGAAACAACTGTAAGATATCATACAACTTTTACCTTAAAGTTAGGAGCATATTAAAATGCACCTTACCTATATTGAGAACATCAAAACAATTAAGAATGTTATAAGGCATCTATTATTGGAAGAAGAATGTCTTGATGCTTCTAAGCCACTTTTTTGATATATATGGATAAGTCAAGTTCATAAGAAGTCGAAAGTAAAAAGCGGAAGCACTATGGTGAGTCTAAATGGAAAAAAGGATAGAAATGATTCCACATTTGGTATGATACTAAAAGGGTAAAGCTAATTAAAATAAGAAAGAAAAAGTTCATCCGAAGAAGAAAAATATGAAGAAAGTGAAATGCTACAATTATGGCATAAGAAATCACTTCACTTATAATCTTTGCGAGCTTAAGAAGAATTGAGAATCATAAACTATACAACGAAGGAAAGAGAAGTCATTATAGAATTTTTGGAAAATTTCAAATGGCATAACGTGGATTAATGTAAAAGATAAATATAGAGTTAAGTCCTAAGGGATATTAGTAAGTTAGTCATATGTAATGGTCGGACCATCTCTTACATAATATACTTTTCCCCTAAGATTTGAGAGAATGTTATTTTCATCATGATTTAAGTTAGCCATAGACTCTATGTTAATATTCATAGTGGTGGAATGAAAATTTCCTTTGGAATCAATCACTGCGATCATGGTTTTATATTAGATGATTTTATAGTATTAGATGTTGTTTATCATATAAGAAAATTTAGTTTTTCTTTAATTATATCATCTAGTATTTATAATATTGATTCTAATTTATAACATGTTGGACTTGGTCATATTGAACAAGACCAAATAAACTAATTAAATAAAGAGGATTTTTTTTTTGTAAAACCTAAATAAAGTAGAATTGTCTATTTGTGAACATTATCTAGCTAATAAAATGAAACAAAGTTTTTTATAAGTGACAAAGAGAAGTTGAGCCATTGTAATTAATCCACTTAGACATTTGTGACCTAGATGAATGTGAGATTAAGGCATAAGGTCACTTATTTCATCATATTTTGTCAATGAATATATTTGGTATGGTCATATTTATATGATTTCTTATAAATTCAATGCATTATACTGATTCCAAAAATATATTAATTTAGTTGAAAATTAGTTAGATAAGTAGATAAAGGCTCTAAAAAATGGTCGGAGATAAAAAGTACTTGTTCAATTCAAAAGATCCTGTTATGAAAAGAAATAGATAGAAAATTATCTATTCTTTGCACCCCATTAAAAAAATAAGGAAAAAAAGAGAAATAATAATAATAACTCTTCTTAAAATGGTTAGGTTTCTAATGGCATAGGTATATTTTTACCTATCACTTATTGAGTGATGTGTTACTTGCAGCCACATATATACTTAATCAGGTGTCTACCAAATCAGGTACTAAAAATACCATATAAGTCATAAACAAGAGACCTAATTTATCACATTTAAAACATTAAGGACATGCTGCCTATGCTTATGATCCCTTATATAAGTATGAGAAATAAGGTCCTAGGGGGAGGAAAAGTAATTTTATAAGATATTATGGACGTTCCAAAAAGTATATGTTTATAGGTAAACAAGGTAATGAAAGAGTAACTAAATTTGACTCAAGAGATGAGATATTCTTAGAGAATGTTTTTCTAAAGCAAGTAGATATAAAATAAGACTTATCTACATATGAGATAAAGGTTCAGCTAATCTGATAAATTGAGATCAATCAAATGAAATGCATCCAAGTTAAAGCAATTTAAGAGATGATGAATTAATCTTTGACTAAGGAAATTACAACCTAGGGGGAGTTCTTTACCATTATCTAACCCGAGTGAGAGCCATATAGAGGTGGAGAGATATACTTCTTAAGATCCTCAACTGTGGGATTAATTCCAAGAAAATATCTTGACATTAAAATGAAAGATTTTATGTTAGTTCCACAAGAAGATGACGAGTCCAGAAATGTGAAAATGTTATTTCTAATCTTGTTAAGGATGAATAAGTTTAAAAATGGAAAAAGAATTATTTCAGTAACCTAGAATTGAGTCTGGAATTGGTTAATCTTCCTAGAGGATGAAAGGCTATCAAGAAAAAAAGATTCTTAAAAAATTAAGCAAAAGGTTAATGACAGTATTGAAAGACGTTAAGTACATCTATTGGTAAAATGATACACATAAAAAGAAGGGCTTTATATGACTATCATGATGAATTTAGTCCTAAAGAATTTTGGAATGAAATTACAAACTCAACAAATACTTTCTCTTTGAGTAGGTTTAAATCGTTTGCTTTAGTGGGCCCTAGCTTTTGTTATTTTCATAGGTTTTTAACTTCTACGATATTTGGTAGAAGAGATAACCAAGGTGCAGTTTCTAAAGCTGAATTGTTTATGTTGTGGTGTATAGTGCATGCTAAACACTTTAATGTTGGTATGTGGTTAGGTGTGCATATGATGGATGTGGCCAAAGTTAGAGCTGGAAAAATAGTTTTTGGGGCATTTGTCACCCAAATTATAAAGTATTTTGGTTTATTAACTGAGAGAACAAGTATGTGGTTAGTTTCAAGGAATTCTAGTTTAGACTTGTAGTCCTTGGTGTACATGAAGATTGCCAGGCAGCAAGGTGATCATTATGTTGTTGTTAGTGATGAGACAGCAGAAGTTTGAAGTAGTAAGCATAGTCAGGGTGAAGCAGGTGAAGATACACAAAGGGATGACCCTTTACCACTTGAAGGTATGTGGTTTAACATTGCACCTA
Organism: Erythroxylum plowmanianum; assembly: GCA_025531925.1. NCBI lineage: Eukaryota > Viridiplantae > Streptophyta > Magnoliopsida > Malpighiales > Erythroxylaceae > Erythroxylum > Erythroxylum plowmanianum. The sequence continues at coordinate 44,014,093 of JANVCQ010000232.1, forward strand.
ATTTTGTCGAATATCAATCATTGACTAATCAATTTATTGTATTTGAATGACGAACGAAAGAGAGATTGGACAAGATTCAGTCAAATATTGCAGAGATCAGGGATTTGCTAGCTAATTTTAATCCTTGCTCGAGAAAGTGTCCACCTTCATCTTAATATTGTATTTCTATGTTTTTTTTATTATTTTGATTGTTTGTCATTAAATTATTTTTATTTTTATTGTTTGTCTTAGTTAATGTTGTTTGTATCTTAGATTTTTTATTTAATTTCCTATAATGTTGACTATGATTGTTGTACATTTTGTGTTCATTTTTTTGTTTAATAGTTAAAGATGTTTGATTATTGACTGAACTTAATTGGGATTATAAATGTATAATATAAGTGAATAAAATATGTTTGCATGCATAAGTTGATTGATGTGGATTTTAATTGAAAGGATATTAGCTTGTTATGATAGATGAATGTTTGTTCGGTAAGAGTTTAAGTTTAAAGTATTTGTTGTTGAGAGTATTCTTTTATAATTAAGCAAATCTAGAACTTGTTTGCGAATACTAGTTGAGATTACATAATCTTATGCAAACATTAAAGTCATAAAGGTATTTAGGATTTATCTTGAGAGCTTAAAAAGCCACCATCATATTATCCTCAGTGAGCCCCTTTGAGCTTGCATGGAACTTTTTTTTTGGTTAAAACCTTCATGAGCTTTGACCTTTATTGTTTATTTGTTTTGATTACACCCGTCGTAAGGGCAAGTTAAGCATTTAAAAGGTATAAATGTTGCTATATATTAGGAAAAAAGCAAATCATATCAACTGAAGAAGAAAGAGAAAAAGGGGAAAAAAGAGAAGGAGAAAATGGCATGCAAAAAAAAGAAAAAAAGGAAGAGAAAAAAGAAAATGAAGGGAAAGGGGAGATCAAAAAAGTAAAGGAGATTGGTAGAGTTATGTTTCAAATTGAAAAGAAAAAATTCAATGTTTTATCTTTTATTGGTTTGTATTATTTTAAATACTTAATTAGTCCTTTGGTTTAAAACCTCATTTTATCTTTTCCCTACCTTTACCCTGGCCTCATTACAACCAAAATAAAGACATTTAGATTAATGTTTATGTTAAATATTTAGTAGTGAAGATTGGATTAGCTAGCAAGCTTATGGTTGATGTTTAACATGAAATGAAAATTGAGTGAATATTTTTGACCTTTGAGTGCTTGAAAGAAGGGAAAATGGAGTAAGTGTCTATCACACTTGTTGATGGTCTTTCAGTTGACGTACTTGTTAATTATGGTTATGCATGTGAAGAATACTTTGTTCACGAATTATTATGAGTTTTGTTTTTGTTGAATTGATCTTTTAACAATTTTAATAAGAAAATAAGAAAATAATTTGTTGTTATTATTAATTTGTTTTTTTGGTGTTTATGTTTTTATGGTTTATTGTTTTTAGTTTTGGTTGAGTATAATTTTAGTTTAATTATTAAGGTATTATTATAACAGTTTATATGATGTTTTTTTCTTTTCTTAAGATCTCGTTATTGTTGATTGTTGATTATTGAATATTATTAAGTCTCTTTAACAATGTTCTTGCAAAGAGAAGGATAGGTATGGTATGCCAATGTTAAGAAGAAGAAAAAACAATACTTAATATAAGTGTTTTGTGTATGGCGAGTTTAAATTAATTTTTTTTGTTACGTGGAAATGTTTAATTTGTGAGTAGAAACTTTTGTTTCTTGAATCTCTTTACTTTATTATACGAGTGTAGGTTTTGATGTTTATGTAGTATTTCATGTTTTTGTCGTTAAGGTTTTAGATGAATGTTTATGTTTAATTGATAGCCTTTCGTTGGTGTGTTATATATATAGGGATTGTTGGTGTGTCACAAATAAATAAATGTTTTTGTTAATAGTTTCCAAATATTTACCTTTTTAGTTAGTTATATGATCCACGTATTTATTTAAGCTAAATATGCTTTTTGTTCTTCTTCTCTTCTGTTGTCTCCGTTTCCTTCAGTGTAGTTCACTGATGTTAAGCTTCATTGATGTGTATCTTTGAATGATATGAATTGTCATCTGCAGCAGAGGATGTACTTCAAAAGAGAATGTAGCTTAGTTACAGTGATGTTAGTGACTTGTTTAGGAGCACAAAACGTGGATTTATGTGCATTTGCGGATATAGAATTAATTATTGTCATGCTTTCTGATGGTCTTAAGTTTAGTTCAATGCTTTAATAAAAGCATTATGTTAATCTTGTATTTGGAAATTCTAGTCCAATGATTTCCTTGCTAATCAATTAGGAATGTTGCATTTTATAATAGTAGAGAACATAATTGACGATTGTGATTTAATAACAAAAAAACCATCATGTGGATATCCCAAATTTTGAAGTTTAAGAAAACAAGAAATTAAAGCAAAAAAGGTACATAAGTTACATTATTATTTGCCCTAAAAGAAAGAGCCTATAACAATTTGGGTTTTTTGTTACTGTCATTAACATCTACATTTGGTTGTGGGTCATCTCTGAATCTTTTATGAAGGCATTGTCTGACTGTTGAAGAAGATTTAACAATATCTTCTAAAAATATAAAAAACCAAAGTATATTAGCTACAGAATATAACATTGTTTTTGATAAAAATGCTAGATAGATAAATAACATATGATAATATAATTAACATAAAAAAAGAAATTTAAGTAATTTGATAAAGATAAAAATGTCAAAATAAATAATGACAAATAACAAATTGAATGAATAAATAATGACAAATACCTGAAATAGGTGCATGTGTAATGTCAGCAGTGTTATTTTGATCATCAGTTGAAATTTGATAATCTTTTCCAAGTGAAGTTGAAGCATTTTCTGATTATTCATCATCAATTTCATCGTAATACATAACAGTGAACCATTGTCTTCCATCTGGTGAGTGAACGTTTGCAAGTTTGATATGAAAAAAAATGTTTTGCTTTTCAATTCTGCATAGACCTTTTCTAGAGGAAGTTCCATACTCTTATTATGGGAAGGCAAAACTGTTAATTGTCAGCCATATAATAAAGATATCATAATTGTTGTTATATTAAATTGCATTTGTAGTAATTCAAAAAAAATATAACCTAGTGGTAATATTACATAGCTTCAATTGTAGTAAACTTCAAAAGTTTTTCACCGAGTTCACCAAGAATAAAAACTATGATAATCCCTGTTTCATCAGTCAAATCCATGTCATAGTGACATTTATATTTGCAATCAAAAGTTCATTAAACTGAAAGCTTATTATGTAAGAAAAAAGGATATTAAAATCGTATGTTAGATGAGCTTGACTGGTTAAGTCACACTAGTGATAAGGTCATGGGTGTGACTTAACATGTCACACCCATAAAGAAGGTGTCATGAGTGTAATTTAACATGTTACACCCGTGACATCCAAGTACAAAAGGCAGTAAATTGAAAAGGGAAAAAGGAAACAGGAAGTTTTTTCTCTGCAAGAATTACAAGTGAATGGAACTCCATAAGTAGCAACTATAGAATGAAAGCATTTCTTACATGCCATATACCAGTACTTTGCAAGATGTGTTGGAAGGAAATATTAGCTTTAATCCATATTGTCTGCGAATATATAACAATATTTTTGTTAAAAAATTAATATCAAATAAGCAATGTTTATGAGAATATAAAATGTATTTACCTTTTTGGTAGAATTTCAAAAGATGATTTTGGAAATTTTCTAATGTGATTTGAAAGATATATCAGGATTATAACTCAGATAAGCTTGTTGCTTAATAGGGTTTTTAAGTTCCTTATTATTTCGTCATACCCCAAAACATAATAATTATAAATATAAAAGCATCAAAATATTATCAAATTTTCGTATAATTTTATTGGTTGTTGGAGTAAAGATAAGGTAGTACCAGTTTTTCAGATCTGTAATTTCTCGTATTAGTGAATTAATAGGAATTGCTGAGTCAAACTAGGTAGATAATGCAACACCTAAAATTTTCAATTGTAAGGTAAAAATAAAATAGAAGGATAACTAATAAAATGTAATAGCATGATGAAGAAAAAACAAAAATACCTTTATAGAAGTTCACTTTTAGTCTGCGACAAACAATTATCGAATAAGAATGTAAGGATTCGGTAATTTGTTGGCCTTTATTAGTAATAAAAGAATTCCACATTGATAGTATAATTGTTTGTTGCCTAATTAAAAAAGAAATGTCAAAAAAAAGAAAGAGAACTTATTTCAATTTTTGCGAACTATACAGAATAACAGAGAATTTAAATTACTGTTTGTTAGCAAGAACAAATTTTTGCACAGTTGAATGTTTGCCATCTTTGATGATTTCTTTTTGATCCAAGACTTCAAGAACCATAAACAAAATATCTATGACATGTTAAATATATCATCAGATATAATAGAAAAACATCAACACTATATAAAGAAATAGATAAAGTGTCTAACCAATTGATTTTTCCTTGCCGTTTATACAATTGATAAGATCGGTGAAAGGTGTATAGTTAAATTTCATGGGGATGATACTATCATCATCTGGTACAGGTTCAATGACAGTGCAACTTGTAATTATCCATTGTATTTTTAAGTCTTCAATTTGATACTGAGGCAGAATTGACTTCACAATGGCTTTACAAATACTTTTTTTTCATGGTTGCAAAATATGGCTCATTCGTTGGATATCATTGTTGAATTTAATACCTTCAACTTGTGATCCCTGTTAATAATAAAGAAATTGTTAATAATTTAGTCAAAAAATGAATATTTTGAATGAAGAAAGTGTAATTATTGTACCTCAGAATAAAAAAAGATAAACTTTTGTCTCTTTAATGGCGTGCCGGATGATGCAATAACATGTTGTTTTTCTTAGACAATAATTTCATATGACCACCATTGAGTACCAGGTAAAATATCCTTAATCAATAAACAATTTTCCATCCTGAAAATTTTGTTTAATAAATTAATCAAGGGAAAGAATTTTTTATATGAAATGAAATTATATCAACTTGAATAAAACAATTAATATACCTTCTGACAAGTTTATCCTTTATAATTACACTAATTGAAATATTTCATGGAACACAATATTTCTTGTCTTTTGATCAAACTTTGAAGATTCAAAAGTCCCTGCAATAATCAAAATTTTAACTGATTCAGGAGTTTGAGCTCTTGACAGAGCCACATAGAGTTGTCCATGTGAGAATACAGATTGATGGAGATAAATTCCTACATAATCAGGTGTTTAACTTTGGGAATTGTTTATAGTCATTGAAAACACAAACAAATAGGGAGTTATGTTCTAACAAAAGGTATTCCATTTTTTTCATTTTTTGAAGATTGCAAGGGAATTTTAGGTATAAAATGCTGGACTTATGTAAATATAGTGCCCTGAAAAGAAAGTGTATTTACATGTAGCTTAATCTTCTTCTGTTATAGTTTTGTAATGAAATTATTTATTATTAATAAAACAAAAGAGTTTGGTTTTTATGAGCATTATATATCTAGTCATAAGGTACCGAGATTCTTTTGTAAGTAATATACATATACATAGAGATGTATGAGAAACATGTATATTATAAGAATCTAAAATAATGGATTCATTGTTGAATAATCAAGCTGGTCACTGTTTAGACTATAGTATTGCGATTAATCTCCATGTAAGTAAAGGAGCTTACTTCAAGGGAATGATGAGTTTCATATCATAACTTTCTAAGCCCTTTGGTGATTGTTCTGTATTTGGAGATAATACTGTATATTGATATATACATGGTTGTATATGAGTTCAAAGATGAATTTGAATCCTCTTGGTAAGTATGCCAATGATTTATAATGTTATATGCCCTTACATGAACTTAGAGTTCATCGGTATGTGAAATCTTGGAGATTTCCGACAAATAAACTTTTAAGTGTGAAAAACCGAGTCCATTGCATGGATATGACCATGGTGGTTAAATTAAATGTGTTCTAATGTGTTAGAGGTGATTATACATGATTTATAGACTTATTGGACACTTATAAAGTTTAATTAGAAAAGTTGATGTACATAAGAGCTTATTTGCAAATTATCAAAAGTTAAAGGACTTAAATGTAATTTTTCAATTCTTAGAGGACCAATATGTAATTTTATAAAGTTAAGGGGATTAGTTATTATTTCCAAGAGTCCAAGAGCCAGAATAAAAATAAAAGTTTCAAAGATTTCTAAACTCTGGGCTTAATTGCAATTTTAGGACAGTTTGGAGGGTATAATGGTAATTTCACATAAGCTAAGGGCAAAATGATAATTTCACCCCATTTGGTCAAAGAAAAGTCAATATTCTAGACCCTTTTTTCATTTATGGCTGTGCATCACATTTCTAAGGACTTAAGACATTTCGTTTTAATTAAAAGTGAGGAGAAGAAAGGAGAAAGAGAGGAAGAAGAGGAAGTTTTGGCCATCACCAAAATTCACCCTTCTTTTTGGTTTTTCAATTCAAACCAAGGTGTTCT
>JANVCQ010000232.1:44024311-44040709 GCA_025531925.1 Erythroxylum plowmanianum
TTTTAGGGATCACAGTGACCTAAGTTACAGAAGTATATATGTATATATATATATATATATATATATATACGCACACATACGTGTACATATATACTTCTGTAACTTAGGTCACTTTGATCCCTAAAAAGGTTATATATTTACCTAAGTTACAAAAGTATTAGAGATTAAACTTCATGACTACAAGGATTAAAATATTATATATATATATATATATATACTAGAATATAAGTTTAAGGAGGAAAATTGTCGAAGTCTATGTTTCTTAAAGAAGAATTGGAAGCTAATCACCATCCACTAGTGATTTAATAGAAATTAAGAAATTTGTTATAGAGGACCAATTTATTCACCTATTTTCTAAACTGATTTTGGATAACCTTAACCTATAAATATTCTATGTTTATGCTTTTAATCATGTATTTCAAAGAACCCCATTATAAGATGAGATAATGAACTTAAAACCTACAATCAACTCTCTATGGATATTTTGGGTGATTTTAATAACATGTTACAATAATTTGAGGTTGAAGGAAACTCTCACCTAAGAAACTAATCAGAGGAGCCAATAGAATATGTAAGAGATGTATAGTTGACAGATCTCTCTGTGGAAGGGAAATACTACACCCAAAAAATTAAACAAAAAGATGTTTGGTTCCTTAGGAAAACACTTAATAGGCCTATGGTGAGTGGCAGTGGTTGAATACTTTCCTAATTAGCAAGTTAATCTTTGCCAATCCTCTCTATTCATACTATACTCCAATCCTAGTGCAAAATTTATCTAAAAGTAAGAGAATGTTTTATCCTTTTAGATTCAACAATATGTTAGTGGAAGTGTATAGATTTGAGGAGGCTTTAAGGAATAGTTTAAATCATAATATACAAGGGAACGAACTCCACATTTTATGTAAAAACTTAAGCTAATAAAGGTGGAGCTTAGATCCTTAAATAAGAAAAGAGTTGGAGACCCTAACCTTGTCGTTTCTTTAGCTTGAGAGTATCTTTACACAATTCAATCATACCTAGACCTCTCTCTTACTAATTAAGCCCTTCAAAATGATAAGAGGAATGTTCTTCCCAATTATATTAAGGCCATTGAGAATAACCGTTCACTATGGAAACAAAGATTAAGGTTCAATTGGTTATTAGAGGGGGATATAAATACCTCTTTCTTTCATAATTTAGTCCTCAATTCTATAAAATGCTAAAGGAGGTTAACAAAAACTTTCTTTTCTACATCCTTAAGGTGAGTAATCCTTACTTTTTGAAGGATTTAATACTTATAACATGTTGTAATACAATCTATAAACTTATCTCTAAGCTTCTAGCAACCATATTACAGGGGTTACTTCCTAAATATATTGATTTCACCCAAGATGCCTTAATTAATGACAAATTAATTAGGGACGAAGTTCTAATAACTCAAAAGCTCTTCAAAGGCTATAACAACAAGAATTCAAGTAAAGATTATGCCCTTAAATAGACTTCCATGTGGCTTTTGACTCCATTGGATGGAAGTTTCTCATAAACACTCTCAAAACTTTTGATTTTCCTAGCTTCTTTATAACTTAGATTGAGCAATGCATCTCCTCAATTTCACTTAGTGTTCTTATTAAGAGAGAACAGTCCAAACTCATCAAACAACCTAGGAGAATTAAAAAAAAGGGATCCCTTTTCTCCTTACCTTTTTACTCTAGCAATGGAGGGCCTTATAGAATTTTATAATTGACTATTGACTAGAGGAACAATTTCAGGTATCACTTCAAATGTATAAAGCTAAAATTTTGTAGCTTTTTCTTTACAAATGATCTCATTTTAAGTTTAAAGGTAGATTTTAACTCCTTATATGCACTGATGCTATCTTTAAATAAATTGTTGAGAATTCAAGGCTCTTTATTAATAAGGAAAAAAAGTTAGATCATTATCTACTCAAGTGCAACCCACATGGCTACCTAGTTCTCCTTATTGACTAATTTACAAATTAAGAGACCACCTTGTACTTATCTTATGGTTCTTATATGGGCTAAGTAACCTTCTTCATATGATTTCCTTTCAATAATTGAAAGGATTCAGAAGAGGATTTCAACTTAGTGTAACAAAAAGCTTCTCATTAGTAAAATTTAACTTATTATCTCAATCTTGAATACCTTGCACATTCATTGGTCTTCCCATCTTATGTTACCTATTGCAATTGTCAAAACAATTAAGAAATTTCCTTTATTTAAGAGACCAAAATAAGCAAACCTTGGCTGAGGTTCAATGGAGTGATCTAACAATTATTAAGAAATAGGTGGATTAGAAATTATCCATATCTGAATAAACAAGAAAATGATGATTGAGAGATTATCGAGATAGGTAGTAGATAAACAATCAATATGGTTAAGTGGATGTATGAATATTACTTGTAAGGGATAAAAATCTGGTCCATTTAAGTAACAATTTCTCTTAAACCTTAGCTCAACTTATGAAGCTAAGGAACACAATCATACAAGAGGTTTTATATAAGATTGGTTTGGTCAAACACTTGCATTGATTTTGGTCCTCTTAAAGACAATAGGGAGCTTAATGCTCTCTATTAATCTATCCCTGTGCAGACCTTAGTTAGGGAAGTCCTTAATAATAGTCATTACAGCTTTGAATCTCTATCGAGATTGACACTTACAAATTATCTCACAAATTTTACTCCTAAATTAATTAGAAGGATGATATTAAATGGTGAAGGACCTCTAATAGTCTCTCCTAGCTCCTTATGTAAATAACTCCTTAAACCTTAGAGCCCTCTAGTCTTATAGAATGAACTAGTTTGGTTTAAGCAATTGAATCCCAAAGCTTTCAATATCTTATCTATTAAGATCAAGAGGAAGTTACCTATAGCTAATAAGATTCAAAGATTTTTTAGCATATCTATCAGATTTTCACTTTTTTGGCAAGAAGAGGAGTCCATCAATCACCTACTCTTTCAGTGTATCTTTTCTAACTTTTTATGTAAAGGTATATTATAGAGAGGAAACTACCTAACCTCCCTTTCATAGACAAACTAAGAGTAGTAGGGCTATTTCAAGGACTTATTTTTATATATAAGAGAAGAACTAAGGGCTCAAAACATCCATTTAGTTTGTAGTGCAAGCATGACATTGCTTTGGAATTTGATATGAGATCATGATGCTTTGGTACTTCAAGCTTACATATTGCTAATCACCTTTTTAGGCTAATCTTTTAAGCCTTCGGCATCGTAACACTTATTCACTCTCACTATACTTATAACATTTAAATGTTTACAGTGTTTTAGAATGAAATTGTTATTGATTGGTTTTATTGTTCGTAGGTTATCTCAACTTACTCATCTACTTGGTTTTATGTACACAACCCTTTTTGGTTAATGGTATATTATTTAACTTATAAAAAAAGGTTTAACAAATTTGATTTTTTTCAAAAGCCCAATCATTTTTTAATACCATTTTCATTTAAAAATTAATAATTAATAATTAGTTGGGTCATAGACTCATTACTATTTTAACTTTAGGCTCCCAGGCCGCCCATTAGTGATATCACAATAATATTGTTGTTTTGTTTTAAGTTAGGATTAACTATCCCATTAGGTTTGATTCTTTTAGATCTTTAGTTTTAAACTTCTAAACATTTTAAGAAATTAAGAACTCCTTAGACCCAATTTCTTTTCCTTTACATAGTTTTGAATCTCAAAGGCTATTAACTTGGTAAGACTATCTCCAATCTTTTTGTTTTTAGTTTAAATATACCACTTCATTAAATCCGTTATAAAAATTTAATCATTTGCTCATGGGGCATTTCATCCTTTTAAATAAAAAACCTTATCTAATTTTTCTTTATTTCATTAAAATTTTTATTTTATTTCTTTATCATCATTATTTATTCAAGTTGGATTTTGATATAAATTAAACTTATCCATTTTCAAATAAAACTCAAGATTAGTTTCATTCAAAATCCTATTACACAAAGGAATGTTAATTGGAAAAAGTGCATCCTAGCTATCAGTTTGAATCTTACTATTTGAGTTAATTTCCTTGGACTATTTTAGCATTGTCATGTTATAATGCCTTATATCAATTTCTTTGGCCTTGTTTTGATATACTTGTAGTTATTTGTTTTTAAATTAGCCTTATAACCTCTTTTGTAACTTTTTTTAGAATGTAAAGAATTTATTAAATCAAATAATTAATTACAAACATGTCTACAACCATAAATTGTTAATTTCTTAAACCATTAAGGAGATAATAAAAGAGTTTTAACCAAAATATTGCTATTAACCAAGCATCATTCACTATACCTCTATTGTCATTGTTGATAGATAATATATGGCATATTGAGCTTTAGTCTTAAGCTTCAAGTTAGCTTTATAAGCTCAGTGCCAGGCAATTTCATTAACATTCAAGGAATCATCAAGGTGTAATGTTCTTCCAGTGTGAGTCTAACCCCCATGGGGTAATCTCCAGTTGTTTACTAGTGATTAACTATAAGTCTAGTATTGATTCCTTATAAATTAAACAATATAGTTAAAAATCCTTCATTCTTATATAAATTCCTTTTTAAAAATACTTATATTCCTTTTCATCCAAAGGCCATATCTAGTGCTACAAAGTACTATTTTGAAGACTATCAAATCCTCCTCCTTCCTCCTCTTGTTAAGACAAAACCATTCAATAAGGTTAGGCCAATTTAGTATAGGAACAATTCTATTACATATTATCTTAATTGTACCTTAATATTAGATGAAAGATCACATTAAAAAAAAAAAGATGCTCAATAGTTTCTGGATCCTAATTATAAAAACACACATATCAGATAAATTCGTTAATCTTTCTACCCTATCTAAAGCACTCAATCTCCTTTTTATATCAATCTCCTTTTTATAGCTAGCCAAAACACGAAAGAGGCTTTAGGACATGCCTGATGAAACTAGACAAAATATGATAAGGGACTTTAAGAGCACGATCCTTTTATAAGTTTTTGTGTGAATTATTAGTGAAAGTCCTTATGTAACATATGTTCCATCTTATATGGTCCTTTTAACCTGGAGAAAACTGAATAACTAGGTTAATCAACTGTACAAAGTTAGAATTCAATAGCTTATATAAAGATAATACCATATTAACCATTACATTGTTAGCAATTATAGTTTATAGAGAGGAAAGCTCAATAATTTCACTTAATGGCCCTATTATGGACCATTTTTGATCCATAAAAGATGAAAGAGTTCCATTACCAATCTTGTATATGAACTCTAATCCCAACTTCTTTAAGCTTGAGTACGGGGATCATTGTCCATAATGGTGGGCTCTTTATTGACCAATATGACAAATAAAACAATGGTCCTACATTATGCAATCCAATAAATAAGAAAAGCAGGGAAACCAAATGCTTACATGGTGTTCATTATAAAACTCCAATCTAAAGAATCAAATGCTTTGTGAAAGTCAACTTTAATTATTAAGGATTCAGGGTTGATTTTTAAACATTGTTAATAAACTCCTTCAAAGTAGTGTAGGTTGAATTAGTTGAATAGATCCTAGTTAAGTTCATAATTTGGGGCAGTATCAATAGGTAGATACATACCATTACTAATTCCAATTTGGAGGTAGGCAATTCTACTCATGAAAACTTCTGATTCTTTTATGCTTTCGACTTCTTTAAAAATTGGGTAACTGCTGAAGACTTTCAGGAATATTTCTCGGCCCTTGATAAAATGTTCTTTATAATTTTTAACTACCAAGATTAATCCAGTAGGAAATTCTGAGAGGGTGTATAGATTGGATAGGTAAATGGTGTCTATCAATCCACTTTGGAAAAATAGATAAGTGTAAGTGGATCTGCTTCAGGAAATACAATTGTTTTAGGTCCATATCGTCCTCTATTTTGAGGATAATATTGAAAGATTTTCTAATCTTCCTTCCACTCATTGAGGGCTTGAAAACAGTCATAAAAAATTTCTGACACGATCTTCCTCATTTCTTCTTTACTGGTGGGGACTGCATTGATTTTGTCCAAGTTGACTGGCTTACCCAAGGTTTTCATTTTGGATGGAGATGGTTGTTTTTCAAGTACTTGTTTGTATTGGGGTCTTAACGATGGTTCTCAAAATTCAACAAAAGCTTTTTCTGCTGCAGTTCGATCTATATAACTTCAATGAATGTAAAGTGTAATGTATTTCATATAAATGGATAAAATGTAGAAAGTAAATAAAAATATTAAAAGATCTAATTAAAAAGTAAAAAATTATATCATCATTCACTTATTAATTTTGTAATCAATTGAATAATTTAGTTATGATTTAAAAGGTAAATATTTGGAATAAAAATAAAATAAGTTAAGAAATCTATATTGTGATGTATTTTTTATAAATGGTTGAAATACCCACGAATTTGCTGCTTGCTTAGTGAATTTATATAATTCAGAAAATAATTGTCCAAGCCTCATGTTATAATATGTAACTAAAAAACATATAGCTAAGTCACGAGTGTGAGTTATTAAGTCACACCCGTGAAAAAAAAATTATTTTAAATAAATGAAACATCAGTCACTGGTGTGACTTTAAAAACTGAGTTAATTAAAATTAAAATAAGGAAAAAAATTATTATAAGTCACACCCGTGATCAAGGTTAGAGTTTTTAACCTAACTCTGAAATCATGCTCGTTCTGCAGCCATTCAATCACCTTCTTCTTCTCTCTGGTGAAAAATTTGATTGTCCGAATCTCCATAGGAGTTTAGGTCTTAAGTTGGGTCATTGTCGTCCTCTTTACGTCTTCGGTATTGTTGTCTTTTGCTATCGCCGTCTTCCCCTATGTCACTGCCTCCGTTGGAAGCTACTTATAATTATCGGTAATCTCTTAATTCTTCATTTACATTCTTTTTATACTGTTAACTATTTCAATTTTTATGGTTTGAATTTGATATAAGATATAATAGATTTTTTAAGTTTGTCGTGCGATTTGATTGATTTTTTTCTTGATTTGTATAGTCTCTTAACAATTGTATTAGGTTAAGAGTTTGTTTTGATTTCTCTATTTGATTTTCCTTTATAAAACTGTAAAAGACTAAAGAGAAGCGAGTTATTTTAAGAGTTCGTTTTAATATAAAATTGCTTTATCATTTCAAAATTTGCTCTTCTTATTTTTCTTCGGATCAGAACACGAAGTTTTATCTATTCTTGGTTACTTCATTTTAGTCTTGTTTATCCACAACTTTTGATACTGACATCTAAAACATAGGTGAAGATGTATGCAGAATGCCAAGATATTATGATGGTTAAAAAAATTTATTAGAAAAACATACAAGTTAAAAGGTTCACAAATAAAATGAAAGGTTGAAAAGATTACACATTTACATCAACAAATCACGATGCGTGTCCTTCAATAGAATTCATGTCTAAATGAAGGAAAGTTCTCCTAATTAACTATTTTTATGGATAAAGGATATTGTATAGGACAAGTAAGTTGCTATTCATGAACCTAAAAGACCTGAGATGTCTATATTAATGCTGAGTATTATCCAAAAATCTCTATTTTTGTTGTTTATGCAATTGAAGCTGCAAAATACAATAACTTCAGTTCTTTGATTAACTAAGTGCGTCGAAAGATTGATAAGGAATGTTCTATTCTTGTTTCTTAACACGTTACTGTGGGATAGACAAGGTATGTAATGGAGATAAATTACCTTTTGTGGTTCCTTGTTTTGTTATTGGTTCTTAAGGAGCTTCTTATTGTTCCAACTTAGTTATAGACAACTTAGTTATAGACATTGAATTTTAATTAACTCTAATATTATGTCAACAAGTAATTTATAATTTTGATTAATTATATCACAAAAAATTGAATATTAAGTAAATTAAGTACTTTAGTCTTAAATAATTAAAATTTAACTAAGTAATTGATTGATTAAAATATAACTAATTAAGTGATTAATTAATTAGAATATAATTAACACAGATAAAATTTGTTATTAATTATTAATTAGTAATTATTATTAAGTAATCATCCCTTCCTTAAACAAGTAAGGTCACAGGCGTGACTTAAGTGTCACACTTGTGACACATATATTTTTCATTTTTAATTAACTATAATTAATTAATTGGTTAAATAAAATAAAATATAATTAATTAATTAATTAATTAAAATATAAGGTCACAGGCGTGACTTAACTGTCACGTCTATGACACATATATATTTTTTATTTTTTAATTAAATATAATTAATTAATTGATGAAAATCAAAAACTTTGATTTTAGAATATAGTAAACTTCTAATTGTTGATTCATCATTAAATAATTCAAGTTTGATATTATATAAAACATTTTGATATTGTATACTACTGATAACATAAAACATTATTTAATCTTTTTTGTTTTAATCTTTTAATTTATTATTATTTATTAAAGGATGTATATTCATCATATGAACATGTTGGATTTATATTACAATAGTATTTCGTGTTTGCCTATTATATTTAACTGCTCTAAATCTGATAAAGTAATGAATTGTTCTGTTTGGTTTGAGATTTATGAAAATATTTTCATTCTCGATTATTACTCAAATTATGCCTCGTATGAGATTAGGAGCATCTTCATCTTCTGAAGCGGACGAAGTCCCTGTTTTAGGTAATCCTTGCCTTCAATTTAACACTACTGAGAGCCAATTAAGGTATGTAACTTTAAAAGATCGTCCAATTATGCCGAATAGATTTATTGATCATAAAGCTATAACTGACTTCGGAATTGCATATCGAGTTAATGAATTATTGCATAACATAGGATGGGATAATTTTACAAAATTTAGAAAAAATTCATATGTTGAATTAACTTTAGAATTTTTGACAACTTTACATTTGATCTTAAACGAAGATGGCATTGTGATTAATTTGATATTTAGATTAATGAATAAGGTATATGCTCTTTCTTTAAATGATTTGAATAATATATTTGGATTTCCATATAGTGATTTATATGACTATCATGATGAATTTAGTGCTAAAGAATTTTGGAATGAAATTACAAACTCAACAAATGTTTTCTCTCCGAGCAGGTCTAAATCGTCTGCTTTAGTGGACCCTAGCTTACGTTATCTTCATAGGTTTTTAATTTCTATGAAATTTGGTAAAGGAGAAAGCCAAGGTGCAGTTTCTAAAGTTAAATTGTTTGTATTGTGGTGTATGGTGTATGTTAAAAACTTTAATGCTGGTATGTGGTTAAGTGTGCATATGATGGATGTGGCAAAAATTAGAGCTGGAAAATTAGTTATTGGGGCATTTGTTACCCACATTGCAGAGCATTTTCGTTTACTGACTGAGAGAACAAGTAAGCAATTAGTTTCAGGGAATTCTAGTTTAGACTTGCAATCCTTGGTGTCTATGAAGATTGTCAGGCGGTAAGGTGATCATTATGTTGTTGTTAGTGATAAGACAACAGAAGCTTCAAGTAGTAACAGCAATCGCGGTGAAGTAGGTAAAGGTACACAACCCTTTACTACATAAAGGTATGTAGTTCAATGTTACACCTAATTCTGTGGAATATCAATCATTAACCAATTAACTTATTATTTTTGAACGACAAACGAATGAGACATTGAACAAGATTGAGGCAAATATTGCTGAGATCAGGGATTTGCTAGCGAATTTTAATCCTTGCTCGAGAAAACATCCACCTTCATCTTAGTATTGTATTTGTATCTTTTCTTTTTTATTTTAATTGTTTTTCATTAAATTATTTTTAGTTTTGTTGTTTGTCTTAATTAATGTTGTTTGCATGTTATATCTTTTATTTAATTTCATTTGATGTTGACTTTGATTGTTGTACATATTGTCTTTATTTTTCGTTTAATAGTTAAAGATGTTTGATTATTGACTGAACTTAACCGAGGTTATAAATGCATAATATAAGTGAATAAATATATTTTCATGCATAAGTTGATTGAACTGGATTTTAATTGAAAGGGTATTAGCTTGTTGTGATAGATGAATGAGACTTTTCTTTGCTAAGAGTTTAAGACCAATTAAAAGTATTTGTTGTTGAGAGTATTCTTTCATGGTTAAACAAATCTAGAACTTGCTTGCGAATACTAGTCGAGATTACATAATCTTATGCAAATGTTAAAGTGATAAAGGCGTTTAGGATTTAACTTGAGAGCTTAAAAAGCCATCATGATATTATCCTTAGTGAAACCCTTCGAGCTTGCATGGAATCTTTTTTTGGTTAAAACCTAAAATATGAGCTTTGGCGTTTATTGTTTACTTGTTTTGATTACACTTGCCGTAAGGGCAAGTTGAGCATTTAAAAGGTATATATGTTTTTTTATATTAGGAAAAAAAGCAAATTATATCAACCGAAGAAGAAAGAGAAAAAGGGACAAAAGAAAAAAAAAGAGAAGGATACATGTTGTTGTACATTGAGAAAAAAAAGCAAATCATATCAACTGAAGAAGAAAGAGGAAAGGGTTAAAAAAAAAAGAGAAGGAGAAAATGGCATGCAAAAAAAAGGAAGAGAAAAAAGAAAATGAAGGGAAAGGGTAGATCAAAAAAGTAAAGGAGAATGGTTGGGTTATGTTTCAAGTTGAAAAAAAAATTCAATGTTTTATATTTTACTGATCCTTATCATTTTAAATGCTCAATTATTCCTTTGATTTTAAGTGAACTTTATCTTTTCCCTACCTTTACCTAGGCCCCATTACAACCAAAATAAAGACCTTCGGATTAATGTTTGTGTTAGATATTTAGTAGTGAAGATTAGATTAGTTAGCAAGCTTATGGTTGATGTTTAACATGAAATGGAAAATGAGTGAATATTTTTTAACTTTGAGTGCTTGAAAGAAGGAAAAATGGAGTGAATATCTATCACACTTGTTAGTGGTCTTTCAGTTGACGTACTTGTTAATTATGGTTACGTATGTGAGGAATAGTTTGTTCACGAATTATTATGAGTTTTAAAATCTTAGGTTGTGTTCGTTAAAATGATCTTTTAACATCTTTAATTATTAAATGAGAAAATAATTTGTTGTTAATAATTTGTTTTTCGTGTTTGTGTTTTTATGGTTCAGTTTTTTTAATGATGCTGCTCTTTTTCTTTTCTTAATTTCAAGTTATTGTTGATTATTGAATATTATTAAGTCTCTTTAACAATGTTCTTGCAAAGAAAAAAGAAGAAGAAAGAGAAGACAAAATTCGAGGGCCGAAGACCATTGAGAAGTCAGATGTTGTAAATGTAAATGTTGATAAAGAGGATGGTAGGAAGAAGAAGAAGAAAAACAAAGAGAAGGATAGGTATGGTGTGCCAATGTTAAGAAGAAAAACAAACAATACTTAATATACGCTGATTGCGAATGTTTAATTTGTGAGTAGAAACTTTTATTTCTTGAATAGTTTTATGATTGTAGGTTTTGATGTTTATGTAGTATTTCATGTTTTTGTAGGCTCTCTCGTTGGTGTGGATCCTCAGTCACGGGTATGACTTATTAAGTCACACCCGTAACTAGAAAATGTAAAAAAAAAGTTAAAATTACGATAGAATTATTAAAATTATATAAGTTAGAATATTAAAAATGGATTATTAAAATTAGTTATTAAAAATTTGAAAAAAAAATAAAATGTAATATCATCAGTCACGAGAGTGACTTATTAAGTCATGCCCGTGACTGAAAAAAGTGAAGAGGATTTTGATGAATTTATTTGATGAAGTTATCATTTACGAATATAAAATAGGATATTTCTAAAACTAATTTATGATATCTGTACTGTTTTTTAAAAAAGATTGAAGCTTAGAAAAAAAATTAAGTTTGTTGTATATATTTAATAAAGTTTTATTTATCTAGAAATAATTAAATCATATGTAATATTAAGATTACTAGTAAAATTAGAATAAGTTCATTAGGTTTAAAACATATGTTCAGAATGTCACATGATGCTCTATTTACAAGAATTTATTTTACAAGCATCTGATAAAAATGAAAATGCAAGACAAAACAAGACATGTTTAAAAAAGCAAATAAACATAAAGTAAAGAAAACGTTTTCTTTTGATATGTTGTGATGTCAACGAATTTTGAATAATTTGTTCACGAACTTTCATGATTTTAATAAGACAATTGTTATATGCCACAAGTAATTAACGGTTATGATCCAAGTAATAAAATATTATGGACGGTTGTGATTTAACAATAAAAACACCATCATGCGGATATCCAAAATTTTGAAGTTTAGGAAAACAAGAAATTAAAGCAGAAAAGGTACACAAGTTAACATAAATAACTTATGACAATTTAGATTTTTTATTACTGCGATCAGCATCTGCATCTGAATGTGGTATGGGTTCACTATCACTAAATCTTTTATGACAGCATTGTCTGACTGATGAAGAAGATTCAACAATATGTTCTAAAAATATATAAAAAAATCAAAGTATATTAGCTACATAATATATAAGGTAACATTAACTTTTTTAATAAAAATGCTAGATAGATAAATAACAGATGATAATATAATTAAAGTAAAAAAGAAGTTTACATAGTTTGATTAAGATAAAAATGTTAAAATTGAATTAATAAATAATGAAAAATATGAAATTGAATGAATAAATAATAACAAATACCTGAAATAGGTGAAGGTGTAATGTTAACAGTGTTATTTTGATCATCAGTTGAAATTTGATCATCTTTTCCAAGTGAAGCCTAAGCCTTTTCTAATTCATCGTCATCAATTTCATGGTAATACATAATAGTGAACCGTTGTCTTCCTTTTGGTGATTGAACATGTACAAGTTTGATATGAAGAAGAAATGTTTTGTTTTTCAATTCTGCGTAAACCTTTTCTAGAGGGCATTCCAGATTCTTATTATTGGAAGGAAAAAATGTTAATTGTCAGCAATATAATAAAGATATCATAATTGTTGTCATATTAGATCGCATCTGTAGTAATCAAAAAAATATAACCTGGTGGTAATATTGCATAGCTTTAATTGCAGTAAAATTCAAAAGTTTTTCACCGAGTTCGCCAAAAATAGAAGCCGTGATAGTCCCTGTTTTGTCAGTCAAATCCACTTCATAGCAACATTTATATTTCCAATCAAAAGTTAATTAGAATATATATGTTAATTAGATATACTAAAAGCTTGTTATATAAGAAAAAGAAAAAAAGAGATTAAAATTGAAGAAGTGTCACGGGTATGACTTGTTAAGTCACACCTGTGAAGAAGTATCATAGGTGTGACTTAAAAGTCACGCTTGTGATGTGACTTATAAGTCACACTCGTGAAGAAGGTGTCAGACGTCTAAGTAAAAAACGTTAGGAAAGAAAATCCACAGTGCATGAGAAGAAAAAAGTAGTAAATTAAAAAGAGAAAAAAGAAAACATGGATTCAGCAGGAAGTTTTTCTCTGCAAGAATTACAAGTGAATGGAACTCCATAAGTAGCAGCTGTAAAACAAAAGCATTTCTTATATGCCATATACCAATACTTTTGTAAGATGTGTTGGAAGGAAATATTAGCTTTAATACATGTTGTCTGCAAATAATAGGCAATAAGATATTTATTAAAAAAATTAATATCAAATATTTAGTGAGAAGATAAAATGTACTTACCTTACTGGTAGAATTCAAAAAGATGATTTTGATAATTTTCTGATGTGAACCGAAAGATATATCAGGATTATACCTCAGATAAGCTTGTTGGTTAATAAGTTTTTTAAGTTCCTTATTACTTCGTTGTGCCATGGAATATAACAATTATGAATATAAAAGCATCAAAATATTATAAAATTTCTATATAATTTTATTTATTGTTGGAGTAAAGATAAGGCAGTACCAATTTTTAAGATCCGCAACTTCTTGTATTGGTGGATCAACAAGAATTGTTGAGTCAAATCAGGTGGACAATGCAACACCTAAAAATTTTCAATTGTAATGTAAAAATAAAATAGAAATATAACTAATAAAATGTAATAGTATGATAAAGAAAAAAAACAAAAATACCCTTATAGAAGTTCACTTTTGATCTCCGACACACAATTATCGGATAAGAATGTAAGGATTCGGTAATTTGTTGGCCCTCGTTAGTAACAAAAAAATTCCACATTGATAGTATACTTGTTTGTTGTCTAATAAAAAAAGAAATGTTAGAAAAAGAAAGAGAATTTATCTGACTTTTTGCAAAACATAAAGAATCACATAATTTAAATTACTGTTTGTTGGCCAGAACAAATTTTTGCATAGTTGAATGTTTACCATCTTTGTTGAATACTTTCTTATCCAAGGCTTCAAAAACCATGGCCAAACTATCTATCACATGTTAAATATAAATATAATCAAATATAATAGAAAATAGTCAACATTGTATAAAGAAATAGACAAAGGGTCTAACCAACTGATTTTTCCTTGTCGCTTATGCAGTTAATAAGATCAGTGAAAGGTGTCTAGTTAAATTTCATGGAGATGATGCTATCATCATCTAGTACAGGTTCAATAACGATGCAACTTGTAATTATCCATTGTATTTTCAAGACTTCAGTTTGATATTGAGGCAGGATTGGCTTCACAATGGCATTACAAATAATATATTTTTTACAAGGTTGCAAAATGTGGCTCATTCATTGGATATCATTGTTGAATATAATCCCTTCAACTTGTGATCCTTGTTAATAATAAACAAATTATTAATAATTAAGTAAGAAAAAGAACATTTTGAATGAAGAAAGTGTAGTTTTCATACCTCAGAATTAAAAAAGATAAACTTTTGTCTCTTCGATGGTGTGCCGGGTGATGTGATAGCATGTTGTTTTTCTTGGACAATAATTTCACATGACCTCCATTGAGCACGAGGTAAAATATCCTTAATCAATAAACGTTTTTCCATCCTGAAATATTTGTTTAATACATTAGTCAGGAGAAAACAATTTTTTAAAATGAAATTAAATTATATCAACTTGAAAAAAAAACAATTAATATACCTCCTGACAAGTTAATCTTTTATAATTTGAATAATTGTAATATTTTATGAAACACAATATTTCTTGACTTTTATCAAACTTTCAAGATTCAAAAGTTCCTGGAATGATCAGAACTTTAACTGATTCAGGAGTTCGAGCTCTTGACAAAGCTACATAAAGATGTTCATGTGAGAATACAGGTGATGGAGATAAATTCCTACATAATCAAGTGTTTGACCTTAGAATTTGTTTATGGCCATTACAAAACACAAATGAATAGGGAATTGTCTTTTAACAAAAGGTATTCCATTTTTTTTCTTTTTCTGAAGATTGCAACGAAATTTTAGGTATAAAAACCAATTTTCCTTTATGAGGCCCAAAGATAATTTCTATAGAAATTGTATGGTCTTTTAATTATCTGCATATCAACCTTGTCCTATTGTATAGTCCCTCAGTTGGATTCAAATTTCTTAAGAGCATAATTGGGGAGCCTTCTTTGAGTAAGAATTTGTGTAGAGGTAGGCCTTTAGGATTTAAAGAATTGAGAAAATAATCGTAATCTGCTTGATGTCTTCGGTCAACCGTGTTGTCAAAACTCATGTACTAGTGCATATTTCCTGGCAATTTGTTAATCATCATATCATTGATTTTGTCAACACAGTTATTTGTTGGACACAGTACGCATCAGTTTATCATCTTGTATGGATTAGATGAATATAAGTTTAGGTCAGGGAAGACATTTTCAAGTAACCTGGTCAAGGCAACGATGCATTAGAAAGATGTAATTGTAAATCTTTAAAAAAAAGGATAGTAAAATATATAATGAAAAAAGTTTTAACTTGTTAAGAGACTCATCCTTGCTATGATAAGGAATAACTAGTTCTTTTGGCAAGGATATTTGATCTTGCTCATCAATTGGCTTAGTGACTTCTCCTACACGTAATAAAAATTCACAAAAAGCTGAGTTTGATATAGTTGAATTTAGAAGATTCGAATCAATTAGTTGATGTTTTGCAGCTTGGTTAATAACCAGTAAGGTTTGATAAAAATCACCACCAAATCCAACAATCTTTCATCCAAAAGGTTTATTAGAGTCCATAATATCTTGAAGCAAATCTCGAAATTCTTCAATGGCTTATCGTTTTGCCATGGAGGCCTCGTCCCATAAAATAAGACTAGATTCAAATATCAATTTTGCAATTCGGATTTGCTTATTTAATTGACAAACTTTTTTCTTTGAAAAATCAATTGAGATTTTAAATCTTGAGTGAGCTGTCCTACCACTAGGAAGGACTAATGCTGCAACACCTAATGTAGCAATAACAATTGCAATATGTCCCTGTGACTGTAAATTTGTGATCGACACTTCGTATCGATCTAAAGATCAATCCCTTGGAAACCGAATCAAAAATAATCAAATTCCAAGGATTGCAACACAGGATGCAGCCTCGGGTCGTCTCACTTAA
>JANVCQ010000232.1:44047406-44091012 GCA_025531925.1 Erythroxylum plowmanianum
TCTTATGCATTTAGCGAGGTTATTATTTTATCCCATTGGCCCAAGTCGGGACCGGAGAAAATTATTATTTAATCGAGGTTATTAATTTATCGAATATTCATTTATCGAGATTTTACTGTATAAGTGCTCTATTCTTTAGTAATCAACTTTCTTATTTTATGCAAATTTGCTCTCTTCCAAACTTCAAGTGGATCCACGATTGGTAATTAATAATAATGTTAAAATATATTTGTCACAGGCGCCTGTGTAATTAATAAAGATAAGTCACAAAGTCCCTGGGTAATTAATAAGTATAAGTCACAAAAATAGCAAAAAAATTGGACCGTCGAATCATTAAGACGGTAGGATGGAATTTCATGTTCGTCCATCCTGTTTATCTTTAGTATTATATATTTAATGAATAGTTTATATCCAAGCAAGCATCAAGGGCATTTATAAGAACCCTAGTTCAGGTTGCTGTAAGGACTTTATAATGGTTTGAATTAAACAGGTTTAAGCTCCTGGCCCGGCCCCTCGTCGGATGACCCGTGAACCCACACGTGGCCCAACGAGCTGGAGCTAGCCGATCTGACCTATCTTTATTTTTTATAAAAAAGTTTACAAAATGAAATCGTTTTTGTTACTCCGATCAACTTAAACTATTTTGATTCGTGACTCAGTCAACTCAAGATAAAATCGGGCTAGCCTAAAATTATCAAGCCTAAACATGTAATACTAATTACTCAAATTATTTATTAAAATTTAAATTATTTAATTTTGTAACTTAACTTATAGAGGTAAACATTTGGATTGAATTGGAAATATACATCCTTGTTGGAACGCGTATTAATTACAGAGATTTAATTCACGTTCTATACAACTTTGTATGGCAGAGTCAGCGAATGCGGCAGATACCACGTGGTATAATGTACAGAGCTTAGAATCTTTATGTACGATAGACACGACGCAGCAGTTTCATCAAATCAAACCACCAATGGCAAGAGGTTATCGAAAGTCTGCATTTATAAATATTTATTGGCCCTTTGTTACAATTCATAATTTGACACTTTTAAGATGAATGCAGCTATTTGTAATTTTAATGAAACTCAAAATAATGAATCCTTATATTGTTTTCACTGTTGTATTAATTCCAAGTCACAACTTACAGAAACGTATAGTACCAAGAATTAAGAATAGCGTACCACGTGTAATTTAATACACTGCCACCCAACCACTGTTTTTTAATATCACGAAGGTCTCTCCACGTGAACATGTACTGCGTCCTCACAACTTGCAGAAGTATCTCAATAATATCTGTTATCTTTTCTTTTGTTTACAGAGTTTTTAGATACCCAAGAGATCATGCATATCCGGGCCCTGAAAAAGTATTTTTTGTCATTTAGTGTTTGTTCCCGCTTTCCCAATCCCATTTTAAGTAGAACGTGTATATCAGTCAAAGAAAGAAACACAGTAAGTATTTAACGCCTGGTAATAATTGTTTCTTGTCAATCCTTCAGGGATAGATTACAGCCCCATTAAAGTGAAAAGAGAAGTATACAATTAGACGAACAAGATCACTAGCATTTACTACCGTGTTTGCACTGAAGTGTCCAATATCACGTGCAGTTACGACTCATCACACTAAGCAAGTCTATCTTCAACAAGCATATGAAATGAACTAAAAGGTTTGGCTTCGAAAATCATAACTACTTGGATGGTATTTGATGTAAATGTAATTTGGCCAACAATAGTTTGAAAATATTTCTGACTCCAGGACAGTCATTTCCGGTAACTTTTCCTCAGTCTTGCCTCGTCCCAGAAGGTGCATCATTACGGTTGATCATTTCTACCAAAAGTATTGGAGCTAATAATTGCAGTCTTCAACATTACTAAGTTTATAAAATTCGTTCCCTGACAAATCAATAGGCAAGAATTCTTTTCCATTATTTTACAACAGTTTCAGTGGTTTACAGAGTTGCATTGCCATTTGCCTAAAGCAGCTTAGTACTTTTCTGGAGTATCACATAATAACAAAACTTTCCAAACTACAGTGACTCGATACGAGTGCCTTGAATCCATGAATAAGCATGCAACCCAGGACGCTGGCACGATGGCACTTCAATCCTGCCAAAAATTAGTAAAAGGGTTACCAAGATTGCTTCTAAGACTACTGATGAACCAAGCAAGTCTCTCCAACATTTTAAATTGCCAACTCAAACGAATAACAAATGAGAAAAGAACAAGTGAAAAATATATTGAAATATCCAAATTGCTGTTCTCCCACTTAAGTGTGACATTTGAAATTGTCATCAGACTAAAAGGGTAAGGGTAAAAGGTCAGGTAAGAAACTTGTATGGATTATTAATTGCCCCTTGAAATGGCAGTGTTATGATCGATTCAAAAGTTGTTCCTTATTTTTATGAGGCAAAAGGGTTCTGAGATCAATCGATGGGCAGATTCTGTATCAAGTACTACGTAATGGAAATAACCAGCTTTGGCCTCCCACAAGCTGACATGAGGTTCATCACATCACCTCTTTCTCAAAGTCCCATTCTTAAGCCTGTCTTTCTCATGATACATGTTATTATATAGTAATCAAAAGTTAAGGAAAGAACTAAGAAACTTGGCCCCTATAAATAGGTGGGTGACTGGGTGAAAATGGCCATGTGAAAATGGCCATCTTCTTCCAACTTTTGAGGCACCACTGAGAACAAGGGGGAGATGAAAGCTGTAAACTTTTACCTTTAAGCTTTTCAATATATTTTAATAATAGCCCGAAAGCCAACTTGCTCTTCCCTTCTTTAATGGAGAGAGAGACAGTGAGATATGGTATCCATCCAGAAGTTTCTCTAGAGTCAGATACAATCAAGAACCCTGAGCTTAGTTGTTTATCCATAGCCCCCTGTTGCCCATACACCCATAACAACTTTGTCACTATCCTTTTATTCACTTACATTCATTACATCAGAAGCCATTTCAGTTTCAGAGAGAGGAAAGAGAGTTAAAGAGAAAAGAAGTATGAAGATCGGGTGTGACCTGTGTGACAACGCAGAAGCCTCAGTGTTTTGTTCTGCTGATGAAGCTGCTCTCTGTGAGGATTGTGATTATCGTGTTCATTATGCAAACAAGCTTGCAAGAAAACATTTGCGCTTTTCTTTACTTCATCCTTCTTTCAAAGAATCCCCTCTTTGTGACATATGTCAGGTGCTAAGATCCTTCATTCCCTTGTTTTATCTCCATTATTTTCTGGATCTGTCTATAATAGCTTCAACAATCAATGGATTCAAGATGGTATCAAAAATACCTAAGATCTTGGAATCACCCTTCATCTTAATGTGTCAGATTCATAGAGTGGTAGTATCTAATCTTGGTGGTGCCTTTTTTTTACTCAGGAAAAAAGGGCTATTCTTTTCTGTCAAGAAGATCGAGCAATTCTATGCAGAGAATGTGACCTTCCCATTCACAAAGCAAATGAACATACCCAGAAACACAATAGGTTTCTTCTGACAGGAGTCAAACTCTCAGCTTCTTCTTCATACCCAACATCATCTTCTTGCAATGACTTGGATGCTAATGTTAAAAGCAACATTAAAAGCTCGCAGCCATCTTCAAACAAGCAAGGGCCAGTTTCTAACGAGTTTTTCTGTTCTCCATCCATTGACAGATCATCATCACCTTCAGTAGGATACAAAGTTGACTATAACAGTGCTTGTGACAATGCTTCAATCCCCACAAGTGGCATATCAGAGTATTTGGAGACACTACCTGGTTGGATCGTGGATGATTTTCTTGACCCTTCGTTGCCTACTGTTGGCTTCCCAAAGGTTGGGAGCACTCCCTATATCTAAAGACACAAAACTCTGTTTTTGAGAGTGTTCATTTTTTGGACATCCGTCAAGATTCGACCAACCATTTCCCTGACGATGTTTGTGCGGCTTTGATGCAGACTTTGGATAACCTCTTGCCATTGGCGGATCAAGATCCTGATAGCTACGTGAGTTGTTTTTCGGCAGAACCTACCACATTCTGTGCCCCTTTTCGCAGACCTCTCCACAATGGCTTACTTGGTGATGAATGCAGAGACAATAAGAACCGGTGTGATGATTGTTTTACAGTTCCAGAAATCACACCACGTAGCAAGAATACCAAACACTGCCCGTGAAGGAAATGTTTTGACGTTCTGATCAATCGGATTTTATATGGCATGCTCCATTCTTGTTCATATTCGGTGATCGATTTCTGCTTTGTAGTTTCACATTTCGGTTTGATATTTTCTGAACACTACACGGTCATGGTACACACCCGTCTCAAATAGGAGCACAAGGCACGGTAAAATTCATGTTTTAAAATTCAAAATCTTTAAGCGATCTATCAGAATCACCATAATCTACTTTAAATACGTACTTCATAGATCAATAGAAGAATTCGTTACTGTTAAAAAGATAAAGAATTTGAGACAGATGAAAGATTCCAATACAACCTCTACACTTTGAGCTCTGGCCCCAAGGCAGGAAAAATGAAATCCAGAACCCAATAATCGCTTGAATAGATGGCAGTAACTTTGAAGAGGTTCTCAAGTCTAGCAGAACCCAATAGTTTCATTATTAAGTAGTTATTTTAAGACGAATGGCTAATGTAATGCAGACACACGAATCTTGTAAATCGCTGAGAATGAAGCCGTTATGAAAATAAAGCCTGAGACAGGTACCAAGTAAAGACGAGAGCAAAGAAGTAAGGTGGCAAGAAACCGATGAACCCGTGTAACATTACCAAAGACCATAGGAAGGACATGAGTTTCAACTTTCTATACATGTATTAAAAACGGATCGCACAATTGTGCCACATGCTCGAGAAAAGAGCCAAATTTTATATCCGAATCTAGAGGTCTTTTGTTCCTCATAATGTCTTATTTTACAGCCCGCAAGGGAGACGAGAAAGGAAAAATATAGAGATATACCTTTTAGACAATTACATACAGCAAACCAATAAAAGAATTGCATTCGGTATTGCATTGAAAGTGCAAACAATTTAGTGACAAGCCCTGCATATAAGAGGGGGAAAAGAATCACAAACGTGTAAGATGTTAGTTTCCCAGATTGGAACATCAGGAAATGTCAACTTCCTCTTCAAATTTTATGTCAATGGCACAAAATGCAACAGATATCTCCCTTGCTCACTTGTCTATCAATGCAAAAGATATATACGGATAAACGAACTTTGTCCATTAAAAAGCAATAGAAAAACAAAAATGCCATGAATGACCTTCGTTTTGGAGCGTATCCGTTGCAGTGTCAAGATGCAAATGCAAAAACCCTATCTGCAATCTTTGTGCGACAAATTGGACATTCAGAACATGCAAGCGAACAAGATTTACACACTGCAAAGATACATGAGAGAAAGTTATAACAGTGAAAATAATAGCTCTATTCACAAAAAAGAGAAACTGCAGTGACTTACAACAAAAATGTCGACAAGGTAGAAGAATAGCTGCTGTTGGTGATTCAAAACAAACTTTACACATATGGAAATTGGCATCCCCATTTCCTTGGCTCTTTAGTTCTTTTTCCTTTATTTCTTGCATCCGTGCCTGAAAGAACAAAAATTAGAATCTATATGGGCACCTCAAAAAATAAACTAAAATCATTCAAATCACTTCAATTTAAAGTTCGCAATCCTTGGGCATCTACTTCTACAAGAAATTTACAAGCCTCGAGAAAGATAGACATAATTAAATGTAATAGGAAGACGAAAGGATCAACTTAAGCTATTAGCTATAATGAAAATACAGATCAGCAGTCATCCACATAAGAAACTTTCCAAAGATTGGAGGTCTGGACAACTAGAAAACTTAGTCTAGTATCAATAATTCAATACCATTTAAAGCCCAAAGAACATATGCATTTTATACAAGTTAGCTTTCAAACAAACAAAAAGAAGACATGCCTTGTACAGATATGTCTTAGACAGACCGTTTGAACGTGGCAAAAACATCAGACACAAGTAACCACAGATGCCTCTGCAACAATATTTACCTTCAAGCGCATGACTAGAGGCTCTTCTCTTGGAGTTTCATCAGCTGGTTTCGATGTATCCAATGCTTGTGCCTCTCTCAGATCAACACTATGGTCAATGCCATTTGTTTTCTTATCACAAGGGTGATCAATCCCATCAGCACTCAGGTCAGGGGTAGTTCCCCCTTCTTTCTTTAACCTAGCAACAAGCACCCACATGTTGGCTAAATCATTTTCTAAAGCCTGTTCCCTTTTCTTCGCCTCTTCAGCTTTTTTCCTATACTCCTCTTCAATGAATGCCTTTTCAGTTAAGGCTGCCTCAAGAACTGCCTCCCGCTGTTTCCGTGCCTGTAGTTCCATCTTAAGGTCATCAGGACCAAGATCCCGTGATTCAAATTCAGCAGAATGCATTCCGAAAGTATCATTTCCTCTGCCAGAAAACCTTCCTTTCCTCCCCAGTCTTGTACCATCACTGTACTTCCGGTTCACACCATTCACAGATTGCATGCCTCCATTTCTGGAATGTGCTGAATCCCGAGTAGCAACCAGTTCTTTTTCTAACTTTGCATTCTGTATAGATAGCTTGGTGACTTCACTCGCCAAATTCTTCAGTTCAACTGCAGCGGCAGAGGCAAGTTCCTTTGCGTAGGAGGCCTCTTCTGCTAGTTTCTGATTTTGAACATGTAACCCACTATTTTCCTCAGAAAGCTGAACCTGTTCTAGCTTCAACTTTTCATTTTCTATCTCCTGTTCAAGTAAGAAATTATGTAATCATTGGAAAAATCTTAAATATGGATGGCATGTGGCCTATCACAAGAATCTCAATCTAAATATTCCCCAGTAATGCCATTTTCAGGATTTCTTTCCAATCTAAGCAGTTTCAGATCATGGTGGAAATTCAGACCAAAAGGTGCAGTTTTTAAATTTATCAACCAGAAAGTTGCTCAGTCCTGTACTCATAAATTCACAGCAAGATTTACCTGTAACTGAACTTTCTTTTTCAATTCATCAACAAATTCATCAGGAACAGATTGGTCAGAAGTAAATGATAATTTATTGCCAGAAAATGTTGCCAATTGCTGTTCCAGGACACTAACTTTTTCTTCTAATTCCTTGTTCTCAGAGCACTGCCAATATAAATAATATTTAACAGTAAGAACAGGATCCACCATCAGTGAAATGGCCAGCAGCATCCTTAACCAAGGGGACAGAAACCACGTAAAGTTTGTCAAACCTTAGTTTGCAGTTGTTCCTGAAGGATACGGTTGTCTGCTGATTTTATCTGCAGAACAAATAAACAGATTTACATAAGCCAGAACTTCACCATCCACCAACACAAACAGAATAAGGTAAGCTATATCAGTCATAAGATTCCCACAAGAGACATGCTGTAAGTCAGTAAGACAAAGTAAATAGCTTCTACTAAATTCCAAAGTATATAGAGTTGTTCCTAACAAGGATATTCAATTAGTTAAATTCATTTATGGTTGTTAGCAAGAGAATACTTGAGTAAAAGAGAAAACAACAGTAATCAGCTAAATGATATGGAGTTCTTTTATTTTCCAGTATTCATGCAAAAGTACTTTTCCATCCTCATCCACCACTATGACAGTCATCTGTTGTAAATCCAAGTCATGTTAACCATCCAAGACACAGAGTTTGCAATGCAATTTCAGACAGTCAAATGCCAAGAGACAAGATGCTCACCTCCAGTTCAAAAGCCTTTTCATTACATTGGGTCATCAGTCTCATAACTGTCTGTTGCACACAAATTAAATTGGCAAACTAAGCATCCACTATAAGAAAGTCATAAATGAGTATGGCAAGATGTAAATGAATCTACCTGCTGCATATCCACCAATGATGCATTGGCAATCGAAGCCTCCCCATTCTCAATGATTCGTTGTTCTAGTGCTCCCATTTGCCTTCTCTTTTCTTGAATCTCACGTTCCAAGTTCTGGATCTGTATTTAAGACATGTATCTCTTAATCAAGGGAATAATAAGCAAAAAGCAAAGCATTTGAGTTGTTGAGAGCTAGACTCAATGCATTTTACTGTTCACTGAGAACCAAACCCAAGAATGTGTAAATGTTAGAGAAAAGGATCACGTAAAGTTGTGTAATTCATCATCACATGAACCATAAAAACTAAAATCCCATAAATTGGCTGGCAAACATAGCAAATATATTGACAAACTTAGGATGGTACTAAAGATTGTAGATAAACTCAGAGGATTCCCCTTGTTACTGAAAATGAAGCTCCTACCCTTTAGGATAAGAAGACAGAAGGAAAGAGATGATAACCAACTCTTTTGACATCATGATATTGACAACCAATTCCCCAAATTTTTCTTTACATTTCAAACTAATTTTATGATTCCAATAAAGATGCTTCTTTATGGGAAGGAGAGGATTACTTGAGCTTTTGAACCATCTGGATCATTTACCGACTGCTCCACCTGGCGCTTCAAGGTACTTGTGCTAAATGCTATCTCTCCAGCAAGCATCTTAACCTGCTCAACAAGAAGGTCCATCTGGTCCTGCGTCATTACCCCCTGCATCAAAGCACTAAGCAATCATTCACACATTACTTTAAAAGACCAATAATACGCACATGTAGTGAAAACCAAAACAAAAGCAAGATAAAACTTTTAGTGCTCAAAAACAGAAAATTCCAATTTTTCCAATAAGTAAAACAATAAGAAACAATAGCAAAAATGAAATGATGAATCATACTTATGATGGTTTGAATTAAATATCATCACTACTTTCCGAAGACAAAACTGAGTGTTCATGCTCTTTGACATGAAGATTCAGAGGAATATTGAATAATCCACCATGAAGATTCAGAGGAGCACACATGGAACCTTAAAAATATTATTGCTTCGGTACTTCTCATCCCATAAAATTGACAATTTTTTTACAAGGTTGACCAAAGCAATCTATTCAGTGTTAAGATAATCACATCAAATTACAGTTAGATGAAACTGATAACAACTAAATTATCAGTGTGAGCCAAATGAAAAGCAATCAATGCAAAGAAAGACATTTGGAACACTATGAGGCTTGAGTTCAAAAGCTACTAGCAAGCAAGACTAGAGGAGAAAGTTTTGCCTTTAGCAATGAAAAAATGTAGCCAAACATAAGCATTTCTTGGATTTATGACTAGGTAGCCAATTAAAAACATAAAGTAGCAGAAATTGGTAGAACGTACAGCTGTCAGTTTAGAAGCAGTTATAAGTTCACCAGCTTGAGTTGATTCAGTAATTGTACTGCTACCCGGTGAGAGTTCATCATTCCACTCGCTAGAAGATCTTTTGTGTTTAAATTCATGAGATCTATTTGATGGTTCTGCAGATGGGGATGTAGAGTCTCTGGCACTCTCGCTTGTACCCTCTCTCACAACATCAAGCTTCAGAAAAAAGCGATAACAAAATATGAACATCAACCAACATCTGAACAAATACAAATCAAATTTAAATGTAAAGAATAGTTCAAATGTAATAAATGCTTGTGCAAATAAAGGATAATCGGCAGTCAACAGAAAACAAAAGTAATTACTGGATAATCGGCCACATTGGAGACTACTGAAAAGAGAAAAAGATCAAAACTACTCAAGTTAATAAAATTGAGCAACCAAAAATTTCAAAAGGAAGGGGGTGGGACAACAAACAATTACAACTTCATAACACACAATTTGATACACCAGAAAAACGCTGTTGCAGCCATGACTTTGTTATAAAGGATATTTCTTGGTATCTGAGATATCACCAGCCATACCCCAATGGCAATAACAACTTGTATGAGAAGCATAAATGAAAAAAAGGAAAAGAAACGTCAACAAAAGCAAGCCCTAGTCCTCAAGACACAATCATTAACTTCCTCAGACTGAGGCTTACCACCCAAAGAAGAAAAAGAATTGATCAATTCATATTACTCAACATTTTATCCTATATAAAGATGGAAACAGAACTCACATCATCCTCAGCAGAGTGACTCCGGTGATGACCTGCAGTACCACTCAAACCAGGAATCGTATCCTTTGTAGAAACAAGTATAAGCTTAGTTAGCCTTTGGATTCTACTCATGAGAGCAGCTTTGGCTTCCTCTTCTTCCTCCAATCTTGATTGCATCTTGACTTGACCCTCCTCCAACTGTTCAATAGAAGAAAAGGTTTAACTTCAAAGGCATGACAAGATGCAATAAGAGCACCGATGCATGTAACCATATAATAGACTTGAGAGAAAGACGCACAAAAACAAAAACAAAATCAATTGACCTGTTGTCGTAAGCTAATAATCTCTTCATGACTGACACCAGCAAGCATCCCTTGCTTTAGCTGATCAAGTTCCTGTTTGAGGGTTGATATTTCTTTCTGGTACTTCTTAATCAAAGATTTCTCATCAATAATCTGTAAGTATTTTTCAAAGCCAGTATTAGAATAGGCTTCAAGCAGTAATTTCTATTAATTACCATTGGCAAATCGTATCAAGTGGTGAGATCATGCCCTACCTTGTTACGTGAAGCATAAATCTCAACTCGCTTCGCCCTGCTAGCAAACTTCAGTGTATTATGAGTTTCCTCCAAATTACTAGATGCAGGAGTAACCGTGCAAATAAGCTGTACACCAACATGACTTTCAGTAGAACATACAAAACTTTTGCTTCCAGTTAAAAAATAACAAATTGTTGACAGTCCAAAAACTCACTGAAACATGTCCATGTCCACCCAGTGAGGACTGCAGCAACCGAGTGAGTTTGGAGTCTCGATATGGAACATGAGAAGCCCTCCCTTCACTCAACTTTCCAATTACCTTTCAATGAGAATCACAGTGTCAATAGATTTTCCAAGTTTCCAATTACAAACAAGCCAATAAACTCATTTTAAGGGCTTCACATCAAACAAGTAAAATGCAGAAGCCGACTGATGCTATATTTAAAACATCCATTAGTTATACGAAACATTAGCAGCTATTATCAGGTTTCTCTTAAAAATCCATCATCCAACCAAGAAAAGAATGTCCAGACTAATGACTCAGGAAACATATCAAACTGTCCCCATAACAAACTCTCAGCATATGTTCCGCTCTTTTAAATGAACAAATAATGACTGGACAAGAAAATGTAAACAAAAGAAATTAGAGATGCTTACAGTTCCAAGAGTTAGAAGACTTTTGTTTATGTAAGATCCTTCCTTTCTCCTTAGTCCAGTTGTCTCAGTTTTAGAACTCTCAGACCCGGCTAGATCAATCAGATTCTAAAACATAAGAGAAAAGAAGGCAATAAATGAGCCATAAAGTTATAAAAATGTTCAAATTTATGCAATGCGAGCAGCTTATAACTTACAAGTTGAGAGAAAACCACTCCATCATACTCGTCACCGTGTGCACTACTCTCAATCATCTACAAACAAAGAAGCAGATCAATGAAAAATAGAAATAACAATAATTGTTTCATATAATTGAATAATCCACAAAACCCACAGTAAGTACAAATGGTTAGATGACAGGATGAGAAAATAATAGCATGCATCAAACGTAAATGTGGCAGGAATCAGCTTGACTTGAACCCAGTTCCAAAAAGTGTATCCAGGTCAGTAATGGAGAGTCCAACCAAAGACAAAGGTTTTAGTTTAAACACACTGATTTATTTAAAGCATTGGGAAAATGCAATGGTAATTGTCTGAAATCATTACCTCATATCATTAGCAGAGAAACATCAGATCACTTGCATACAGATAGGGGGAAAGAACATTGGATTTTACGGTTCAACAAGTGCGACTACATCCATAGACAGCCACTTTGTATTGATGGAGAAGGTTATTGTAACTTTATTTATACATAGGGTTATTCCTTTCACAACATGAACTAAGGAAGTTGGGCAACAAAGTTAAGATGTTAAGAAAAATATGACCAAATCGATAGTTGGCCACTCAGCTAGAAGCTACATGTGTCAAAGCATTAAGTGGACTTATAGACATCTCACATTTATGCCCAGGAATGATGTATATGGTACAGGTTATATCTTCTATAACATAAACGGGCAAGAAAGCAAAGAAAAATGCTGCAGTCGCTGTATTGGTTAATGCATTCAAAATTGTGTAAATAAACGTACTAGATTGGGTTATCAAAGCAGCCAACTATATACCAGGATTAAATTGGCTATTAAAGTAATAACTGATGGCAACAGCAGAAAAAACACTTGTGAACTTTGAGTAATAAATTGTCGACTCACGTGTGAGTTTAGACAATTAGTTATTACACAGCACAGCACCAATAGCTTACCAGTGTGAATATTGTGTGGCTTCGGCTACTGAGCAGATTAAAATTATTTGAACCAACATGACGATGTTCTGCCAATATCAAGCATCAATTGACAACTTTGTGGTCAAAGCCACTTCCAGATATAGAAAACATACAAGGAGAAAGGCAAACAGAGTTCCCTAGATAACTACCTTCTCCAGCAGCAATAAAAGAAAGTGCATGCCCAGGAGACAAAACCACTTCTTCCTTTATACCCTCCACATAAGTGCCCTGGAAAAGTGGCACAATAGTAAGCATGAGATCAATGTACAAGATACAAAAGTTTATATCAAAAGAAATTAACACTTGTCAGTATTATGCATAGGAAATAAATAGTTAGGATTTTATGGGATAAGATTATTAGTTAATTGTATATTTATGTATATCCTATAATTAGTTGTATGATTATGATTGTGTATATCCGCAATTTATAGGATATATTTTAGGGATATTTCCTTTATATATTCTTGTAAACTATTCTAAGTAAAACAAAATAGAATTATTCTACTTTTCATGGTATCAAAGCCACCAACTTTTATTTTTAGAAACTTCTGCCCAAAATTTTGTTTTTTGCAAGGCACGGTAGCTACTAAAACCTAACCAAGGAGCCATGTCAGAAGTCACTGCTACCAGTGGGGTCTCTCCATTAGACAGTGCTGAGAAGGAGAAATCAGCAGCAGCAGAATCAAGGGGCTGCTAATCAGGAGGAAATCTGTTCCTAACAGATTGGGACAGAA
Organism: Erythroxylum plowmanianum; assembly: GCA_025531925.1. Classification (NCBI taxonomy): domain Eukaryota; kingdom Viridiplantae; phylum Streptophyta; class Magnoliopsida; order Malpighiales; family Erythroxylaceae; genus Erythroxylum; species Erythroxylum plowmanianum. Next base: position 44,060,434 of record JANVCQ010000232.1, read on the forward strand.
ATTAGGGGAGATTTAGTCAAAGTAAATAAATTAGGATATTTAATTTGTATAGAATTTTTTCCTAGTATAGATACTATTGTACTCCTATTTATATGTAACCTAAACAAAGGAAAAACATATGGCAGTCACAGTTTTTTCCACATGGTATTAGAGCTCTAGGCATAAATTAAACCCTAGTCGTATCCTACAACCCAACTAGAAATTGAAAACTCTAGCCGTATGTCAACCCTAATTGTCCATAATCATGTCTGATTATGTATCAGAATCCACCACCCCCATCCCTACCAATCAACCAAGCTCTTCTAAAATTCACAACCCCACCAAAAAAATCAATACATCCCATCCAAATTACAACTATACAATTGATTGGAGAGAATTTTCTGCACTGGTCTCAATTAGTGTCGATGTCTATTCCAGGGCGAGGAAATTTTCACTACTTCATAGGAGAAAAGAAGGAACCTGCCCCTAAGCATCCAGTTACTCCACTTGGGATTCTAGAAATGCCATGGTGATGACTTGGTTGGTAAATTCTATGGAGTAGGAAATCAGCTCCAATTATATGTGTTACCACACAGCCAAGGAGCTGTGGGACAACATCAATCTCATGTATTCAAACTTATGCAATCAGTCTCGAGTGTTTGAGTTGACAATGAAACCTAGAGAAATCTGCCAAGGTGAGGAAAGTATTACCAAATACTCTAATACTTTGAAACGTTTATCGCAAGATTTAGACTTATTCAGTGATGACTATGAGTGGAAATCATCAAAAGATTACCACCACTATAAGAAAAAGGTGGAGGATAATCATATATTTAAATTTCTTATTGGAGTAAATGTTAATTTTGATGAAGTTAGAGGCAAAATTATTGGCAGACAGCCCCTTCCCTCTATTGGAGAAGTGTTTTCTGAAATCCGGAAGTAAAAAAGCCACATGATTGTTATGTTAAGGGGAAAAAAAAACCGGACAAAAAAATGGAGAATTCTACCCTTGCTACAGAGGCTTGTGCTAGCCGAAAGGTCCAAGGGAAATTGGAGCAAAAACCCCGTGTTCGATGTGACTATTGCAATAAGTCAAAGCACACAAGTGAAACCTGCTAATAGTTGCATGGAAAACCTGCAAATTGGAAGGGGAAAATGAGAGCAAGGGTTGGCCAATCTCTACTCATTAACCCAAAACTGCCCCTTTCAGCAAAGAGTAACTAGTTCACATCCTAAAGTTGCTAAAATCTAATTCTGCATTGTTGGGTGCACCTAATGCTTCTTTGGCACATTCAGGTAGTAATCCTAATGCCCTAGTATGTCATTCTTCTAGGATCATTGATTCAGGAGCCTCTGATCATATGACAAGTCTTTCAAATTTGTTTTATAACCCTTGCTTTGGTTATGAAAAAGTCCGCATAGCAGATTGGTCATATTCTCCTATTGTTGGTAAAGGTTTGATAACCTTATCTAATACCTTGTCCCTTAAATTTGTTCTCCATATACCTAAACTTGTAATCTCCTGTCTATTAGTAAATTGTTTAAAGATTCTTACAGTCAGGTTACTTTCTTTGACTCTCATTGTGTGTTTCAGGACCAAAATTCAAGCAGGATGATTGGTAGTGCTAGGATGATAGATGGCCTCTACTATTTTGATGATGAAGATTCCAAGGGTAAAAAATCTCAAGTTTGAGTCGTATCAATTCTCTTTCTATCAAGGACCAAATTATGCTTTGGCACTATAGGTTAGAACATCCTAGTTTTCTATACTTGAAAAGACTTTTTCCTATGTTATTTCGAGGATTGGATTGTTTTGCATTTTGCCAAAAAGTCATAAGTCCTTTTATCCCTTACCACCTTATAAACCTTTGAAACCATTTTATCTTATCCGTAACGATGTTTAGGGTCCTTCACAAATCAACATGATTACAGGAAGAAAATGGTTTGTGACATTTATTGATGATCATACTCATCTGTGTTGGTTTACTTAATGAGTGAAAAATCAGAAGTTAAAACCATATTTAAAAGCTTTATGCAATGATTAAAACCAATTTCAACAAAAATTTGGCATTCTCCACATAGATAATGTCATCGAATATTTTAATGAGATTCTTCGCAATTTTTTCTAACAAAAAGGTATTCATCATCAATCTACTTATGTCGATACTCCTCAACAAAACAGGATTACTAAAAAGAAAAACAAAAATTTGCTAGAAGTGTTTCAAGTCATTATGTTTTCTAAAAATGTTCCAAAATTTCTTCAGGTGTAAGTTGTTTTAACGACTTAACTATAGTACACCCCTTGAGTGTTTTAAAAAAAAAATTCCTGAAGCTTGAATTTATTCCAATTTACCACTAAGAGTTTTAGGGTGTACTACTTAACGTCCATTTACCTACTAGGCGAAATTCGAAACTAGATCCCAGGGCAGAAAAAAGTGTCTATATAGGCTTTTAATCCCAGAACCTAAAAATTTTTGGTCACTATGAATGTCTACTTCCTTGAAAATCAACCTTTTTTAAGGAAAATTTTCTTCGAGGGAAGAAATAAAGCGAACAAAATTTTTGAGAAGTTAATCCCATTCCCTTGCCTAAAATTGTAGACTCCCCTAAATTCTACAAAATCTAGTTGTTCCTAATATTATAAAGCTAAAAAATGTTGAAAATCCGACAAGAGTAGAAATACCACTAGATGATCCTAAAGGACAGGAACCTAAGTTTAGAGTTTACATGATGAGGAAGAATCATCAACAAGGTAGAGAGCTTACCGTTCACAAGGCAAAGCATTAATCAGACATCCCGAATGATGAGCCTATAGACATGCAAGGTACTCTAAACCCTCGACTATCCAATATTGTTCCTATTCTTGATACTTGCTATGATCTTGACATTCTCATAGCACTCAAAAAAGGTACCTAGTCTTGTACTAGCCATCCTATTGCAAAATATCTCTCATATAATAAACTATCTCAAAGTCATAGGGCATTTACATCAAAAATCTCTAATTTGTTTGTTCCAAGAAACATTCAAGAAGCACTTGATGATCCAAAATGGAAATCAGCAACAATGGAGGAGATGCGTGCTCCAGTGAAAAATGGGACATAGGAAGTTGTAGAGTTACCCAGAGACCAAAAGCAGTTGGTTGTAAATGCTTGTTTATGGTGAAGTGCAAGGCTAATCAAAAGTATAGAAAGATACAAAGCGAGACTTGTTGCCAAGTGGTTTACTCAAACCTATGGCATTGATTACCAGGAGACTTTTGCCCCAGTAGCTAAAATTAATTCTATTCAAGTTTTATTGTTTCTCGCAGTAACTTCAACTAGATCTTACATTTACTGGATGTAAAGAATGCTTTTTTGAATGGTGATTTGGAAGAATAAGTGTTTATGTGTCCACCACCAAGTTTTGAAAAAATTGTTGGCCAAAATAGAATGTTTAGACTCAAGAAGTCTTTATATGGCCTAAAACAATCTCCACAAGCATGGTTTGAAAGGTTTGGGAAGGCAGTGAAAAGTTGTGTCTTTCATCAAAGTCAAGCACATGACATTCTATTTTATAAGCATTCTAAGATGAGAAAAATTGCAATTTTAATGGTCTATGTGGATGATACAATCTTAGTAGGAGATGACTATAAAGAACTTGCAAGGTTGAAAAGGAAGCTAGCAAAGGAGTTTGAAATTAAAGACCTGGGAGCATTGAAATATTTTCTTGGAATGGAATTTGCAAGATCAAAAGAAGAAATATTTGTAAATCAAAGGAACTATATCCCTGATTTACTTGGAGAAACCAGGCTATTAGGATGTAAGGTAGCCGAAACTAAAATTGAGGCTAACCTAAAACTCAGTCCAGCTAAGGATGAAGTTGTGATTGATAGGGGAAAATTTTAGCGACTGGTGGGAAGATTGATATATATATCACACACTTGGCCTAACATAGCATTTGTTCTAAGTATGATAAGTCAGTTTATGCACTCACCAGGTCAAGAGTGCCTCGAAGATGCATACAAGATCCTAAGGTTTCTAAAAGGGACACCTAGAAGAGGCTTGATGTTTAAAAATGTGACAATATACAGGTTGAAATCTATATAAATGCTAATTGGGCATGTAGCATTTATGATAGAAGATCAACAAGAGGATACTTTACTTATGTTGGGGCAAATCTAGTCACCTAGCGGAGTAAGAAACAAAATATAGTAGCACGAAGTAATATTGAAGCTAAGTTTAGGTCTCACACATGGGATTTGTGAAAGAATGTAGATCAAGAGGTTATTAGAAGATCTGAAGATTCCTGTGTCACTTCTTATGAAAGTCTATTGTGACAACATGACTACCATTTCAATTGCATACAACCCAGTTCAACATGACAAAACCAAGCACATCGAAGTGGGCAAACATGTTGTCAAAGAGAAATTTAAGAGTGGCTTAATCTATGTTCCTTATATACCAACCACTAAACAAACAGCTTATATGCTCACTAAGGGACTACAAAAGAAATAGTTTGATCTCCTAGTAAGCAAGCTAGCCATGGAAGACATTTACAAGCAATCTTAAGGGGGAGTGATGAGAAGGAGAAATCAGTGGCAGTAGAATTAAGGGGCTACTAATTAGGAGGAAATATGTTCCTAACAGATTAGGAGAGAAATTAGGGAAGATTTAGTCAAAGTAAATAAATTAGGAGATAATTAGAATATTTGATTTATATAGAATTCTTTCCTAGTATGGATACTATTGTACTCCTATTTATATGTAACTTAAACATAGGAAAAACATATGGCAGTCACTTTTTTCCATAGAGAGCACTACTATAACCCACGCAAGGGACTTATCAAACATTCAAGCAGCCCACCATCTAAATGGAAAGAATTATCTGAAGTGGTCTCAAGTTCGAACATTCATAAAGGAAAAGGCAAGTTGAGTCATTTGTTAGAGATTGGACTAACCAAAACTGATTTTAAATTTGACGCATGGGATGAGCAAGATTCGATGGTTATGTCAAGGTCGTTGAACTTAACGAATCTTGAGATAAGTGACACTTGCATTTTCTCAACATAGGTAAGGAGATTAGGAGACAATTCAATAGACTTACTCTAAGATTAATGATGTTGCTCGAGTTTATGAGATCAAAACTCAAATATCAACAACTAAGCAAAGGGCTCGCTCAATAACCAAGTATGCAAATCTCTTGCAAAGTCTATTGCAAGAATTAGAACATTATCAATGTATCAAAATGCAATGTGCAGAAGATGCTAGAATGTTGAAACGATTTATAGAAAAAGATTGAATATATTAGTTCCTTGCTAGTCTTAACACAAAATTTGATGCTGTGGGAGTTCAAAATTTGGGAAGAGATGATCGTCCATCCTTGAATGAGGTCATTGCTATGATTAGAACTGAGGAGGGGAGATCAAGTTGGAAATACATCCAGCAACAACTAAAGGAACTACCCTAGTAAATAGGTCCACAAATTTGAAGGAGGTAAATGTTGCATAAGCTATAGAAGACAATAGGCAATCTCCTCCAACCAAGTCATTCAATAAAGATACACTTTATTGCAAATACTGTAAAAAGCACCATCATACAAGGGAGAAGTGCTGCAAACCAAATGGCAAGACCAATATTTAGAGAAAAGGTGGAGGGAAACAAGAACATATTTTGGATAATACGGAAATAACTCAAGATGGAGCCCAAGTGTTTAACAAAGCATATATTGAAAATTAAGACTCCTCTTGAATACACTTGAGAAATTGTCATTTACAAGTACAGGTTCATAGTCATTAACTTTTTCAGGTATTTCCTCCATCTCTTGTATTTCTAGTGCCTTACAAAATAAATCTTCAACTATGTAGTAGATAATTGACATAGGAGCCACTAATCACATGACATATTGCATTATACTTTTTTATCTCATATACACCTACCTCTAGTCATAAAAAGATAACTATAGCAGATGGATCAATTGTCACTGTAGCTGGATAAGGAGATGTTTAATTAAATGCTCTCTTATCATAAACGATATCCTCCATGTTCCTAAATTATCTGCCACCATAATTTCAGCGCATAAACTCACCAAAAACTCTAAATGCTAGGCTTTTTTCCTCCTTCCTCTTGCATGTTTCAAGACTAGGGGCACGAAGGGGATGATTGAACATGCTAGTTAGAAGACTGGCCTTTACTACCTAAAGAATGAAAAGGGCATAGAAAATTCTAGGTTTTTCTTCCAAAGTTGGTCATGTCTAGTAAAGAAAAAGTATGGCTTTATCATCAACATTTAGGAGATCCTTCTTTTCATGTAATAAAGTCCATGTTTTCATCATTGTTTGATAAAATAGATGTTAAATCTTTCTATTGTGATGAATGTGATTTTGCAAAGCACAAATGTGCATCTTTTCCAATAAGTGATAAAGAAGTCATACCCCCTTTTCTCTCATTCATAGTGACATTTGGGGTCCTTCACTAATTCATAATGTTACTAGGACAAAATGGTTCATATGCACACAAATTAGTTGGATCTATTTGTTGAAACATAAGTTAAATGTTAGTACTCTTATTCCCAAATTTTTATAATATGATCAGAAGTCAATTTCTTTTGATTCTGACGATGCCAAAGATTATTCCAATCAAACTCTATCAAATTTCCTTCATGAAAAAGGGATCATCCTTGAATCCTCATGTGTTAATACTCCTCAAAAAAATGGAGTTACAAAACAAAAAAATGGTCATTTGCTGAACATCACAAAGGCACTACTCTTATATAAAAAAGTTCCCAAAAATTTTTGGGGTGAAGTTGTCCTAACTTCTGCCTACTTACACAACAAATTGTTAGCTAGAGTTCTTAATTTTCAACCACAAGTAAATGTTCTTACAAATTCTATCTAAATCTAAGCTTCTCCAGTATTCTTGCTCCTAGAATTTTGAAAGGATAACCTATGTTCATATTCACTCTCAAAATAGAGGAAAACTTAATCCTCATGCTCTTAAATGTGTTTTTGTTAGTTACTCTTCCGCCCAAAAGGGATACAAGTGTTTCCATCCCAAAAATCACAAATGTTTTGTGTGCACTAATGTTAAATTTGATGAAACTAGATCTTTCTTTACTCAACCCTATCTTCAAAGGGTGAATTTGAATGAAGATAGGTCAACCGAATTATTTTTCTTTGATTTTTCCACTCAAATAGTGTCTGGACTACATTGTTCAAACAAGCTTGTTGAACTTAAGAAGCTTTAAGGAAAGAAAATAAAGGACAAACCACTTGAAAATTGCAGGTTTACACTAGGAAGAGATTTGCCTCCCACCAACAACATGTCCAACCCCGTCACAACCTACTGTTCCAACATTCCAAACAAATTTGGAACCAAATAAACCAACCACAAGCTTATCCAACCCTGATCCGCAGATTCATGACAAGCTTAACTTCAACCCACATGTTGAACTTAGTGATTCAGACCTACCTACTGCCCTCAAAAAAGATATTAGAACATGCACTCAAAAATATTTGACCAAGGCACTAGGAGATGAGAAGTTGAGAAGTGTTATGAGATGGATGCACTTAAAAATAAATAAAACTTAGAACGTAGTGGAACTACCTAAGGATAAAAAATTGGTTAGATGCAAACGAGTGTTCACATTAAAGAATAAATCTCGAGAGAGTGTTGAAAGGTACAAGGCTAGGTTGATTGCTAAAGGTTTTACCCCAACCTATGGCATAACTTACTTAGAAACATTTGCACCAATAGCAAAGATGAATACTGGCAAGATTTTATTGTCACTAACTACCAACTATGGCTGGAAATGTTAAAAACACCTTTCTTTATGGAGAACTAGAAGAAGAAATATACATCGAAGTTTCACCCAATTTTAAATCTCAAAAGGGATTGGTGTGCAAATTAAAAAGGCCCTTTATGCACTAAAACAGTCATCAAGAGCATGGTTTGGGGGATTAATGAAGGCCATGACAAGATTCGGGTATAAGCAAGTCATGAAGACCATACCTTGTTTATCAGACATTAAAAAATTGGGAACGTAACACTACTTTTTGTATATGTGGATGACATCAATCACTAGAAATGATAAATGTTGGTGTTAAAGGGAAAGTTATTACAAGAATTTGATATTAGGGATGTGGAAAAGTTGAAACATTTTCTAGAAATTAAGGTTGCACATTCCAGGCAAGGTATATTCATTTCACAACAAAAATATGTGCTGCATTTATTGAAAGAAACGGGAAAATTAGGTTGCAAACCAGCAACCACTCCAATTGAGTTCAATCACAAATTAAGTGATGCACCACATGATCTAGCAGTAGATAAAGGAGCTTATCAAAGGTTGGTTGAAAATTTAATTTAATTAACAAATGCAATAAGTGTTATAAGCCAATTTAAGCACAACCCCAAAGAAGTACACTTCAAAGTTGTGCACAAAATTTTGCCATATCTAAAAGGTATTCCAAGAAGAGGAGTTTTATTTAAAAGAGAAGAAAAGATTATGCTAGAAGCCTACACAAATGCAGATTATGCAAGTTCCTTATTGGACAGAAGATCAACCTCAAGACATTCAGTTTTATGGGAGGAAATCTACTTTCATGGAAGAGCTAAAAACAAAGTGATGTGACAAGATCAAATGCATAATCAGAATTCAAACCCATGGCTTTAAGGATTTGTGAGTTGCTATGGTTGAAGATAGTTCTTGATGACTTAAAATTTAAATGGGAAGGTCCAATAATATTATATTGTGATAATAAGTCTGCAATCAACATCACACAAAATCATGGTTAGCATGACAAAACTAAGCACGTGAAAGTTGACAAACATTTTATAAAAAAGAAGTTGACTGGTGGCCTAGTGTGCATGCCCTTCAACTCATTAAAGGAGCAAATAGCTAATGTTTTGAAAGGACTATCCAAGACAACCTTTGAAGACTTTATTAGCAAGCTGAGAATGAAAGATATTCATCCACCAATTTGAGGGGGAGTGTCAGAATTATGCATAGGAAATGAATAGTTAGAGGATTTTATGGGATAAGATTATTAGTTAGTTGTGTATATATGTATATCCTATAATTAGTTGTATGATTGTATATATTCCTAATTTCTAAGATATCTTTTAGGAATAATTCCTATATATATTCATGTAAACTATTCAAGTAAAAACATAAAAGAATTATTCTACTTTTCAACACTTAACAACCATTTTATTTTATTGACAAAATCTCCATTAAGCATACAAGTGAGGCATGTTAGCAAGTCTCTCAGTTAGCGAAAACTTGGTAGTCCACTATGAGAAAACTTTAATATTATTTTGCTCATAAAATGATAATTGATATGGTTCAAGTGAAAACAAAGTGAAATGAGAAAACAAATAAAAAACAAGAAGCAAACTTGTAAAGATTCATAATAGCACCTGTGCATCCTCTCTAACACGTAGATTTTGTCCTGTTGGATCAAGTAAGTCATTTATCACCTGACATAAAAAATGTACATGGAACCATAAGTTATATCACTCCCACTTTTAGAAAGATCAATTACTGGTTGACGATTAAAGTGGAATATATGGAAAAATGAAAAAGACATCACATGGACCTTGCAAATACATATACCACATAACTGAATCCAAATTGAACCAAATTTCATGCACAGCATAGATGTGAACACATATCAAGTCCAAGAGTCATATCGTAAGTTAGAACTAACTATCCATGTGGAGCAACTGACCTCATTATAGATTTCAAGATATGAAACACGTAGTAAGAACTCTCTTCCTGGAGTCTGAAGCAAGAATGTAATAGTAAATCAGAATTGGTATAAAATTAAAAAAGGAAACAAATGATTAACTCATTCAAGTTTGTATCATAAACCACACACATTTTCTGTTTGTTTTCTATTCATGTATGGATAGAAGAATGGGATTACTTTCGTAGAAACCAGTAAAAAATAAAAAATAGAAAATCTAGTCGTGATGCTTTGAACACATTGAGGACATTAAATTTTAAGTGGGAACAATGGGAAAAACACTTACATCTTGTATCATGCTGAACACATCCTTTATAGCCAATGGTATAATACCAGGTGAGGTTTGATCTCCCTGTACATACATAATACATGCAGCTTAAAAAACAGAAGCCAATACAAGGAAATTCTAATTCTCATATTTAAGAACTAAATTTCAATAACCATAAAGAAACAACGTGTGTGTATTACAAGTAAATATAAGCTGAATGCTAAGAGCAAACTGCTACATAAATTACAGTATATTTAACAAAGATTTAGTGAAACGGTATGCTCAGGACTGACAGCCCTCCTCGTAAATCAAGCAGATCCTAACAGTAGTATGTGATTATCAGTAGCTACTACAGATAGAGAGTAACTTGTGGGAAAATAAACCTTAGAAAATCATCTCTACGTGAATTGGAGGACTAACACAATTAACTCTTCACTTCATCACATTCCGCAGCAAAAACTACCTCTATTTCTATGTCTACTTATAAGAAGTACATTTTAGCATCTCATATGAAATACAATAGCAAATAACTGCTAACAATAAACTGAACTTACATGCATAGTGTGTGTCTTCCCACTACTAGTAACTCCGTAGGCAAAAACAGTCCCTGCATTTTCAAAAAGAAAAAGAAAGAGCAAGTTCAATTAAGGTCTCTAGCAAATTCAATATATCGAGTCACTTACAATCGGGACATCTCCACGTTACCATTTATGCCTTCCATTGCAGCTTTAACTACTGGTCTCGCAGCTACTTCATATACATCTTGAGTTGAAGTATGCGGTCCAAATACTCTATCTGCCAATGTACAACAATCACCGTTCCCATGTTGACAGCATTAATTGGCTAGAAACGGAAAACCAAATTAAAAAATCAGTGACCAATACCAAATGCATAAGCCGTCGCAGGGTTATACTCATTCCGGACAATTTTTTCGCCATCCGCGTACCAAGCGATCTCGTCCCCTCTCTGGAACTCCCTGTCACTGTAAACCAAACAGGTAACGGATCACATTACCTCCAATAAAACGAATATATCCGTTTTCAACCAAACAGATCCGCTCCACTGCAGTCAGATCTAAACAAATACCTCAAGGGCCTAAACCGAATCGTCACCGATATACTATCTCCATTCCTCGGCGCATCAATCGGTTCAGCAGCAACCACCTCCTCCGCGCTAAACGCGACGGGCGAGCGACCGCCGTAACTCCGCTGTCCGGAGTACATTGAATCAGAGCAGCCGCGGCTAGGAGTCATGGATCGGGAACCGAATCCGCCTCCGCCAGAGTTGAAGTGGGACGAAGCAGAGGAAGAGCAGGAGCGAGGCATGAGCCTGTTGTTAATAAAAGAAGAAGCTGACGACGTCGCGGACGAGTAAGGACTCGATGGTTTCCTGTACGAGAACGGCGAGTTGCTCCGCGCTCGGGACGACGAAGCCATAAAATCTGAGCTGTGTCTACTTCACTTTTACTACAGTTGACTCGGCGAATCAGATACTGACTCGGGCAGAGAAGACACAAGAACAAAGGAGAAATGGAGAAAGAAGAAGCAGAAGAGAAGAATATGTCAGTGAGGTCACATGGCCAGTGAGACAAAAGTGAAACACATTACAGTTTTAAATTTCAATTGCTTCGATACTTTTAAGCTATCGAAGCTCTCTAAAGAAAGAAGAAACATAGAGAGAATTGTTTCTTCTTCTTGAAGACAAAGAAGTTGCAGAGAGGAAGTTTTGGTTCCAAAAATTTTCTTATGAAGAAACAATCAGAGCCAGGTAGAGAGGGAGACCGACAAGGACTTGAGTGTTGATTTTTGAAAAAAGATTAAAAAGTTCAAATATTGTTAGTTTTTAAAAGCGAATTTTTTAAAAGACAGGACAAAATAAAAAGAGAAATCAATTTTACTGGTGATGACGTGGCTAAACGGTTTTGAAAAAGGCTATGGACCCGCGAAGCAGGCAAGTTTTGAAAATAATTAAAAGGCCATAAAACGAGCGGGAATAAGTGAGGATTTGGACAAATGGCGAGACAGGACAAACGCGAAAATGAATAATCAACACTAACTATCCACGCGCCATGGTTAGAAAAACTTCGTCCACTCGCTGAGACACGGGTGATTGTTGGCATGTGATTTTACGGAAATACCCTGCTTTTGGGGAGTGATTTACAAGTTCACTTGTCTTGTTACATCTCAAAATGAGGAAGAGCGCCATGGCTGGCTGTATGTGAAACGTGTCCATCTAAAACTGTCCGTTTCGATGGAGAATTAGTGTCGTTTACTTTTAGTGCGATATCGATTAATCATTAATATTTAGTATTATTTTGATTGTTTTTTAAATTATAAACTTATTTGGAAAATGAGTGATCAGCTTTTTTTTTTGGCAAATTATAAGGTATTTGACTATATCAAACCACTGATAATTATATTTAGTAATCAGTTGATTGGGTTAACAAATTGAACTCAATCGGTTATTTTTTAAAATGCTCCTATAAGAAATGTTTACTCCAGTGAATGAACTTATATCAGTAGAGCTTTTGTTAGTAGAACTTTTATCAGTAGAACTTTTATAAAAAGAGCTTTTCTAGTTGATTGTTTGACTATCATTTAAAAAAGAGCTTTTCTGAAAGAGCTACAATAGACTATTTGACAACATAAAAATAAAAAGCACTTTTAATTTTAACTATATTTTATTTTGTAATAAAAAGTATTTATGCATATAAATATTATTTAAAATATATTAAACAATATGCAAAGTACAATATATTAATTATTATATAATTTTAAACCATATAAAATATAAATAAAAATATATTTAACCAAATCTTTTATATGAATTATAATATAAGTAAAACTAATATTAAAAATAAATATTAAAACATATAAAAAAGTAAAATAATATTATATAAATCTCAAAATAAACTTGGAGATGTGTTTGTGGGTATTATGGGAATTATATACAAAACATAAAGATAAAAGGGACTAAAAATAAGCTCATTAATTGATTTAAAAAATCTACCTGAAAAGGCACTTTTTTTAAAAGCTCCAAATATGAGATTCTCAAAAAGCTGTATTTTAGCTTCTGAAAAAGCCATTTTTATAGGAAAAAAAAGTGCTTTTGGATTTTACAGTCAAACACTCAGTTTTCTTAAAAATAGCTTTTGCAGTGGAAAAAAGTGATTTTGGAGTCTCCAAAAGCTAAACCAAACAAACTCTAAGAAATTAAGAGATAAAAAGACAATTGTGCCCTAAAATTATGACATCAAATTGTCATCTTTTATTATTGTTTTTGGTCACCAAACACTAGTATCCTAAATATGGAGAAAGAAAGTAGCACTAGTTACTATCGAAAAAGAAAGTAGTAGTAGTAATTATTATTATTATAGTTATAGACTTAATTTTTTAAAATTATGTATCTAAAATTTAAATTATTACAAAAATATTCAAAAAAATGTTATGATATAATACTCATGCCTTTATAAAACATTTTATACGTAAACAGTTAATTTTACCAAACATCTTTAAATCATTTTTAAGTTACAATCCTTCTTTTTAAAGTCATGCCTTCATAAATCATCTTTACATAAACAACTAATACTAACGACTAATTTTATCAAATATATTTAAATCATTTTTAAGATATAATCCTTCTTTTTTAAGTTATACCTTCAAAATTATTTTATACATAAACAACTAATACTAAACAACTAATTTTACTAAACATCTTTAAATCTAATACTATCCACTGGTTAAATCAGCTGATATAATTCGCTATCAGTTAATCACTGATAGAATCAACTAACAGCTAATGCAATCCGCTAATTGTCAAACAGGGCCAATAAATAATTCTTAAATTTTATAAAACTGTAAAATATTTTTTAATACATTATGTTATATAATGTTAAATTTTACTTCGACTATATCTTAAAATTTATACTATAGAAATCATCTATTTATTTCTATTGGTATTATTTTTAATATATTTCTCATATAAACAAGTACAACAATAACTAAAAGAAAATATCATTTAATTTTCATACAAATAATTACATCAAAATATCATATGGTAAGAATAATATAAGTACACAAATATTACAGCAAGAGTTTGTGCCAAATAACATGGCAAAATAGAAGTGAAATACGAAACAAAAATACTTAGGGGGCGATTGATTCGTATAAGGTAATAGTAATAAAAATGAGAATGAATATAGTAAGAAATGGGAATAGATATTATCATTAAAATTATGAAGATTAATTAAGAAAAATAAATGATTACCATTATCATTGATAATAACCGGTTTGTAAAATATATTGAGAAATAAAAAAATAATTATATTTTAATTAATTAATTACAATCTATTAATTAATTAAAATGGTGTGATTAATTAATTAAAATATTTTAATTAATTAATAGATTGTAATTAATTTATTATATTTAACTAATTAATTAATTATAATGTAATTAATGAATTAATTATAATATTTTAATTAATTAATTACAATATTTTAATGAATGAATGAATTATATTTAAATTAATTATATTGTAATTAATTAATTAATATTAAACCTTACTAAACTAGAAAAAAATCAAACATTGTTTTAGGTCATAGGGTAGGAATAAACAATAGGGCAAAGCTATTATATTAAAGAACAAAGGATATTTGAGGAATGACTCTCATTCCTCTCAATATCCAAAAATTAGGAATAAAAGTATAAGTCATCCAATCATAACCTCTTACCAAGCTTTATTTTTCATTCCATACTCTTTTCTCTCTCCTCATACCCACCAAACAGGCATACCCTTATAGTTAAAAGTTTTATATTTATATTATATATATAGAATTTAATAAATACATCGAATACAAGTTAGATTAAAAGAAAAGAAAAAAATTAAAAACTAAAACTTTATCTAATGACATATTTACGCAAATCATGTTAACCTCAATTTTCATTTGATACAAAGTCTCATCATCACTCTTATTCAAACATATTACACCAAATGCACATCAATACTTTATTATCTAAGATTATCATCTAAGTAACTCTATTATACAAAACTTGGTTTCTTATAAACTCAATCCGCCATAAGATCGATATGATAAAAAAAAAATTGGATTTACATAACTACTTATTCTATTTAAAGTCCTAGTATTATTAAGAAATTATATTAAACTTAATAATGATAATAACATACTTTTTTTCAAAACTTTGAATTGTATCGAACAAAAACTAAATATTTTAATCTTTTATTTTTCAACTATTTCTTCTATTGAAGTGAATGAATTCAAATGTGCCCAAAAACCTTTTACACTCAATTGACTCAAAATTTAAATTGCAAATCTTTTCAATTTTAAAATACTACTTTCAAATTAGTCTCACTAAGTAATTGTAAGATAACAAAAGCATATCTTATAAAGACAATAAAATGATTATTAATTTAAGTAACAAAAGTATAGAAATAATATACTTATATTAAGTTTGTCCCTTTGACGAATTATAATCGACATCCTAAAATCATGGCGTACATCCCTATATGCCTCTGTTTATAAGCTAATAAGATCTTGCATTTTCTCTTATGAATAATTGTTGGGAAAGTTAAATTTTCTTTGTAAAACTTAGTTTAAAATAGATACTAATATTCAGAAAAACCCCGACAACAAATATCAAAGAGTAAAGTTATCTTCCCTATTTTTTTTTTATGTCTGCAAGGTAAGATGTATACAAAGAATGCATATTTTTCATTTTAGCGTTGATTGCTTCATTCGCTCTCTCTATGACATAATAAAAGTAATATATTATTATCTTCTTATCACTGTTAGTCAAACCAAGTATTCTCACTAAAGACTAACAAGCTCAAGTAACAAATTAACTTGGGTACCAAAATTCACAATCTTCAAGTATAGTTTTGAAAACCTCTATTATAAAATTAAACTTGACGTATTGAGATGTAACTCACTTGTCAGTTATAAACATTTGTCTCGATTTCTTATTCATTAGAACAAAACATTAAAGTGTTAAGAAACATAAATTCTTACCATCAGTGAAATTCTTTCTCATCAAATTTAGAACCCAAGCACTATTACAGATGAACTTAGTTAATTTTCATGTTTAACAAATAGTTTCATCAATAATAAGAAAATATTTGGCATATCCTATACTGGTTAACATTATATTAGTGCAACATACAGTACAATAAGTCCAATAAAAAGAATAATATTTGCTTTATAACCTTTTCTCAACTACTTTATAAGTGACATCGTTGTCAGTGACGAACTACATAATATTTTCAGGCCTAACTTCATTCACAAGTTTATCAAATATCTTAAAAAAAGTATCAACATTTCTTACAAGGTCAAATGAATTAATGAACTTCAAAAATATTATCTACTTAGTAAAATAAATAAAAAAATTGATAATAGGCTTTTGTCGTCTATTTGTCTAATAACAACATATGATTTAACATTTATAAGTTGTCCAAGTTCTTCTTTCATTCAAATAAAATTTTATTTAGATATAAAAACTCAAAAATATATCATGAAATAGTGACCATATATAAATATGTAAAAAAAGTTCATAAAACTAATGTATTGGAAATGTTATTATCACATTTATAACATGTTGTGAGTAATGACTATAACATATCCTAATAAATTATTTACTAATGTAGAGGAAATAATTTGAATGTGGCCATATTAAGAAGTCAAATGAACATTGTAAAGGAAACCTTAAAATAATTATCTATAGATATATTAAAAGCATGCATAAATTTCTTATATTTTACATCTTTCTTTGCAATGCATAATTACACCATACAAAAATGATTTTATTGTAAAAATTAAAATGAAAAAGTTAATATTCTATAATAATTATAAATTATAATATTAAAGGATAGAAACTTGAAAGTTGAATGACTTGTCTACGATTTACGTGGAAGCAAATTATCTAAGTGTTATAATTTATTCCAAAATGATCTCAAATGATCAATTCTTAGACAACAATATTTTGAAATGGTAAAATTATCTCAAATCTCAACTAACAATGCATTCCATAATTATAAAAATCATTATGTTAAATTGTCAACACTTAAATACTCAACCTTTTTTTTTTGCTTTAAGAGACTAAGATCGTCACTTTCAAGTTTAAATGTGAAAATTAAATGCTTGCCAAGCCACAAGTATGCAACACTAGAGATAATATATGAAGATAAAGATGAAGATTGGGCTGTTGATGGCAATTGTGAGGACTGAGGAGAGGAGCTAACTGTGAAGACATAACAGTAACAAGCAACAATGTGGCGAATTGTGAGTGGTGATAATGAAGATGCTAGCATGGAGGGGAGTAGGAGACAACAAAGATGTGAGCAACGATCTAGTCTAGTGATAATGAGAAAGTAAAACGACATAAGACAAGAGGCTTGTAAAATAGTAAGGAATGGGGAGTGAGGAGAAAGTAGTAAAGGAAGGGGAGATATGGTTAGTATTTAGGAAAATTTGAAACTTTTTTTTGGAAGTTAAGTAAGGATTAAATTTAATCAAAATAAGGAGGAAAGTACATAGTAGAGGATATACAACTATTATAGTTAGAGTCTATACAAAATACACAACTAGCTACATAACTTTTGTTAACTAAGTACTAGGTCTTACTAAATACTCAACTATTGCCTGAGTAAATCTGAAATATCTTGTAAAGAGGACACTGACAGGATAGTCATCTGTAGCTTGAGATAAAACTCACTACAGCTGAATTTCCTATATTCTTTTGTTGTCTCAAAGATCTTGGTGTTCCTCATTCTCCAAATGAAATGTACTAGTATGGCAAAGCCAATATTGAATGCTTTATGATCCATTTTACTATTCTAATGTAAATCATTAACGCACTTCAAGCAGTCTTGCTAGGCAATATTTCGATCAGGTAGGTTAAAAATTACAGAAAAACTTACCCCATATCAATCTTGTGCAAGAGCAACCAAAGAGGAGATGATATAAAGACTCTGCTTCCCCACTGCATAAGGGGCAAGATATGTATGGAATCGAAAATTTTATCATATCTTTAATTCCCAGTTTCTTCTCAACTGCTAACCAGGGTGTAAATGAGTGAGCATGTGCAATTCTAGACCCCCCTATCAACTTATAAAGAGGAAATCTAGTGAGTGCACCAAATAGTATTTGTTTACATGATTGCGTTGTAAATTTGTGTAATGAGTGTAACTCCCATCTAACTTCATCAGCCTATTCCAAATATGGTGTATAAGTTGGCATTTGCTCCGTAATTGGCATGGTTCGTCTGCTCATATGGAATGGCCAACCCAGTTGTTACTTTGAATGATTACCTGCACTTTGGTATCTTCTAGAATTGAGCCTTTCAAAATAGGAAAAAGAGGAGTGTTGCATAGAGGTCCCATTGGATGATGGTTGTCAAACTAAAAGCTGGCGTTTTGCCTATCTCTGACTTAGTGCTTGATATAAGGATACATAAATGACCTGGTGAGTACAATTTGTTGAAAAGTGTATGACTGAGAAGTTTTTAGAGGAATCGACCATATGCTGCGGTGTTTGATTTACAACATAGGAACCCATTTGACTCAGAGACATTCCTTATCACAACAGAGTCTACATAGCCATTTTTCTAGCAAAAGTTTGTTCATTCTAGAGACTAAATTGATCCCTAATCCACCAGTTACTTATGGGAGACAAATAGTACTCTAGTTAACCTTAGAAAGTTTCTTCACATTAGAATTGTGTCCATGCCATATGAATCTCTTATACTCCTGTTTATCTTCTTTAAAACACCTTTGGGGATTGCTAAATGTGACAACCAATAAACATATAGATTATTAAGAATGGAGATAACCAGCTGCAATCTACCACAATAAGACAAACATTTGTTACTCCAATTAGAAATTCTTCTACAAACCTTATCAATAAGCGATTTGCATTTAGTTTCTTTCAACTTCTTGGTAGAGATAGGGACACCCAAATAGTTGAGAGGAAACTGATGAATGGCCCTCATGAGCACATTAGATGGGGCTTCACTACTTTGTGTAGATAGGTACACTGATCTCTTTTGAGGATTAAATGTCAGCCCCAGATACTTTTTGGAATCTTTGTAAAGAAGTCAAGAGTACTCCAATTGGAGTTATATCATTAGCGCCTAGCATGAGTAAATCATCTACAAAAGAAAGTTGAGTGATATGCAGTTCACTGCATCGATGATGATATCTGAAGTTTATGCTTTCCACACTGCATAGCTGAGTCATTCTTTGAATCATTTCCATAGCAATTACAATAAGGAGATAGTGGATCTCCCTGTCGAATTCCTCTACCTGCTTTATAAAGTTGGGTAGGTTTCTTATTCAATAAGATGAAAAAAGATACAGTAGAAATACAAGCATGGATCCAATTGACAAACTTGCTAGGCTATCTAAATGTGAGGAGAGACTCAATGATGAAGCTCCATTCCACCGTGTCATATGCTTTAGCGAAGTCTATTTTGAGAACACAACTTCTTACTTGTTCTTTATTGTTGTAGTCTTTAAATAATTCTTGTGCTAACATTATAGTATCACTCATACTTCTACTAGGGACATACGGATTTTGACTTAAGTTGATCAATCTCGGTAAAGTTTTTTTAACTTGTTAGCAAGGATTTTGGAGATAATCTTATATACCACATTGTAGCAAGATATTGGTCAATAATCATTCAACCTTTTGGGATTTAGGATTTAGGATTTTAGGAACTAAGACCAGATAAATCTTATTCATTTCTGTTAGTAACCTACCACTCTTGAAGAACTCTTGCACTGCTTTGACAACTAAAGTTTGTAAGAGATTCCATCTTGCTTAAAAAAATTGGGCGTTGAAACAATCAGGACGTGGTGACTTATTAAGGTGTAAAGAGAACAATACTAATTTGATCTCCTCACTAGTGACCTATCTGACTAAGGCAAAATGTTGGTTCAAGTTTATAGATCCAGCCATGATAGTGATAAGATTAATAGGAAGACAAGAGGTGGGTGAAGAGACTCTATTTATTTGCATGAAATGTCTTGTAGCTACCTCTTTCAATTCAGACTGCTCTTATATCATTCTGCATTGCTCATCTTCGAGATATACTATTTTTTTTCTATTCCTCCTACCTTGAATTACATTGAAGAAGTATTTGATATTCTTGTCTCTATGCTGGAGCTATAAAACTTGAGGCTTTTACTTTAGCTGATTACTAAAGTCTTCAATTGGCTACATATATTTGCTCAATTTTATCTTCTCTTTGGCCGTGAGTGCAGGATCAGTGGGATTAGTAGCAAGCAACTTTTGATTTTAGACAATATTCGCCATGACCTGTTGCTTTTTTAGTTTCAAAGGGTCAAAATATTACTTAATTAGTTTTACACATTAACCTTTGATATTCTTCAATATTTGCATACATTGAAAAACATTAGACCCTTAGAATTGTCTTCAAATGGCTACCCCAACTATTGCCACTAGTTGAGCATGATTTAGTAGGGAATTAAAGAATCTGAAGGGTGTGTATCTTTTGCTGGATTTGCTCTTAATGTAAACATTAACAAGTGTATGATCTGAGAACAATGGCTCCCCAAACAAAGCATAGTTGTCAGTCATTTGTGCAAGCCACCAATTGTTTACAAGGCACTTATTTAGCTTCCTCTGTATCAATCGATGTCCTTGTTGATGATTGCTCCATGTGTATAATGGGCCCTGAATTTCATATCAACTAGTCCAAGCAAAGATGTTAAGGCTATAAATTCTTTGATATCGGCATGCATTATTCCCCTTCCTCTTAAAGATTTAGTTGATGATAGCAAGCAGTTGAAGTCTCCAACAATCATCCAAGGAATTGACATATGTGAACCAATGTTATGTAAATCTTTTCACAAGGTAGCCCGTTGAAATTCCCAATTGGCTGCATATACCACTGTGATAGCTAGTGGGACATTAACATATTTAAGTAGTATATAACGATGCAGTAATTGCTCATAACAAGACCAGTTTGTGAGTTTCAAATAGGCAGGGTCAAAAGCAACAATAATTCGACCATTAGGGTGTTTAGAATGGTTACTCAAGATTGTCCATTCTGCAGGGAAACATTCCAAGCCATTGTGAAGAGGACCCTCCTTTATTTTGGTTTCCACCAAACTAGCAAAAAAAGTTTGTCTAGCAAAAAAGTATTATTTTATCGCTTTTTACTTATTGGGGCAATTAAGACCTCACACATTCCAAATTGTACATACCATTAAGGTGAGCTGACTTAGTCTGCCGCCTGGATTTTCAATTATTAGTCCCAGTATCCTTCCAATAATTGGGTTCTTGCATTTTATCACTCATCTCCCCAAAGGTTACACTTGTGTCCCCATTATCAACCAAATTCTCTATTCTATCTTCATCTATTTCTTTACTTATCTCATTGGTTGCATAACCATACAGTTGTGCCTACCCTTTAAGTTCAACGTGGAACAAATTAGTATGGCACAACTGCGTTCAGGGAGATTGAGCTAATGACTGCTCCAGATATTCTACAGCTTCCCCTATCTTTGCATTGCATCCAAGGGTACATTTATGGCTTGCAGTCTGTTCAGTACCAATTCCTTCTGTATGATTTTGCCAATGATTTATGCTTTTAACAGCTGCACATTCTAGTCTTGCTCTTCATCTATTACATTTGTAGTTTCAGTATAAGATTTCCCAGCATTAACAGATGTACCTTGTAGTGTCACTTGTTTTGCCTTCATTCTTGTTGCAACAGTGTTTATGGGGATGCCAAGATTGTTATACTGTTGTGGTCTTTCTCCACTTTCTTCATTATTGTTTCACTTGGGGATCCACATTTTATTAGGTTTTTTCACAAACGGCTTCCATAGATATGACGAGGGAATTCTATCCCCAATCAATTCACCACAATTATTATACTCCGTAATCGATATACTCTCTGGTAGCATCTTCTTATTTGGAATTTCAATGCTTACACGAGCATAGCCCACCCATTTTATATTTGTCGTATTTTCATCCATTGCTAAGCTTACTCTAATATAACTAACTATATAACTAAATCCTTCAGACAACTAGTACTAAAGAGGGATTTTATGCAGATTAACCTAGATAGGGATATTTGTGATGTCATTTATATCAAGTTTAAACCCAATTTCCCATCTCTAAAAGAATAACGGCTTACCTTGGATGTTTCATAGACTTATATCCATCACCTTACTTGCCATCTCTTTAAAAGAAAATCATCTTTAGTGATTAAGGTGGACTGGAGTCCCCATTTCTCCCAATTAATCTCTACTCAATGCTTAACACTCGGGTATGCCAGCCTCTTCTCCAAAAAATATCCTACCAAAGCAGTTCTCGACTCAGTGGCTCCTTGTTGCAGTACTTTAACTGGAGGGGAGACAAGGCCAACATTAATTCTAGCTACAAATCGAAGCCTATTGAAAGAGTCTGGATCCCCCATCACATGACTCCATGTTTGCTTCTCTTTCTTCTAAGAAGTAGGGAGGGGTTGAAACGCATGAGAAGCACGAGGAGGAGGCAGAAAATCCTCTCCCTCTGGTGGTTGGGAATGGGTTCGTGATGAACCAAGTGACATATTACCCAAGCAAGAAAGTAGGTTTCAACAGGGAAAGAAATAAGATCAAAAGAGAAGAAGACAATATCTGAGGTTTAAAAAGTGAGTGGAAGTGAATGGGTAGAAGAAATAAAAAAAAGGCATCCATGGTTTAGAGAAGAGAGAGGCCGGAGAAGGAGGAGAAAAGTGGCATCCATGGTATTTTGAGTCCTTCAAAATTTATAATTTTATGTTTACAGATCTGTCTTGATAGGTATTTTAGGTACTAAACGATGCCAACTAAAAGAATTAGTACTTACTAATTGGTACCAATTCAAATAATTGATTACTACTAGATAGTAAGACCAATACCATAGCCTAATATGAGATATATATTATTTTGATGCCATTTTTTGACCGATAAGACATATAGTGACTAATTCTGGTTGGTATGGTATAAAAATTATAATAATGCCCCAAATTTATGTTCTAGTCCGTAAATGAAAACAAAGCTTTTATTAAAAATAGTCAAATTTTAGTTTATATAATTTGGGTACTAATTGAGTAATTTCAAGTTCAAAGTGGTATTTTATTGAAAAATAACTGAAATTTTTAAACAAATGTAAAAACCTTAAACAAATGTATGAAGTTTGCATTAGGTGGTTTTTTTTTTTGAGAAATGTGATCACTTAATTTCTCTAAACTTATATCATAAATCATAAAGGAAATTCAACAGGGTAAGCATTAAACATAATTATTTTCTCAATGTTCGTGAATTCTTTATTACTATATATATTTAACAGAGGTCATTATATTCAGAATACGGATGTAGAGTTTATTGTACTTTTGCAGTTTTACATTCAAATCAAATTTAGTGCTAGTCAGTTTTTATTAACGTAATAACATTTCAATTCAATGCATACTCTTGCAAGATGAGAAAATATGGAAGGGAGCTAAATTCTTGACAACTTTTAACTTCATAATGTCTTTAGTACAAAAACAAATAAATGCAGGCATGAAGATTGAAATCATATACTTATGGGTTTGTTTACTATGAATACATATGATTGCAATACCAACATTGTAATTAGACTTTGCTTAATGAAGTCGGGAATTTTGGTGAAAATAATGATAGTTAGGGATGATAGTATTAGCAATAATGCTAACGACGAACAGTCCAACGAAATAATTGTAATTAATAAAGGCCTAGTCCAAATGTTTACTTTACACACAAATAGTCTACATAACGTATTATTCATATGCCTAGTGCTAGCGTCCAGTACATATGTGAGATGACGTGATCTGCTTCTGGTGCGTAGAAGTTTAAGTTCCGATTATTGTTATTAATAGAATGTTAACGTGAAACCATTAACAATAAACAGTTGCATTCACCATCATTGTTGACAATTTTTCTTTTCTGGTCCACCACAAAATTGCGGCAAAAGGGGTTTGCGTGATTTAACCATTTTTAATTTGTATATATACTCGCGTTCGAATAATAAATTAATGATAATTAGTATAACAGATAGTAATACTTGTCCCACGATCCACTGAAGATTCGGATGGCTAATTTTAAATGTTTACAACCAAGAACGTGCCACCCAGTTATCGCCATACATCACACACTGCACAAGTGGCTACAACTTACAATTAAACGAACGAAGAATGTCATCAATCACACTATTTAAATAGACGGGCGGAGATAAAAGTACTGTGTGATTCCAAGTACACGCACATTCCAGGATCTGTCCACGTAAGCTAGTTTTCTGTTGATGTGGGACAATCTTGTCATTTCGCATGCCCTACGCACCGTCTATGCACGCTACTGAACACGCGACCGTGGCAGTAAGTGAGGGTGCGTGAAGGATAATGGATGGGTCAACTACCTTACCTGCTCCCCTTCGTTTATAAATCTCCTTCATTTATTAATTATTATAAATGAATATATGCTGCTATGCATGCATGTGATTATTCGGGTGCACCGTAATTTCCGTGCAGCCCACTTCAAATGGCCAACACAGCTTCGCCTATGTTATCGGTGTCCCGTTTTTGGTAATATAAATATATGAATTTGTTGATTAGATGGTCAAAAGAAGGTGATGAATTAAACAAGTTATCCAAAGTTGAAGTAATTGGTGAATATGGTTTTATTTATTTTGGGAGCTTGTTTTAATAGGCAGATATTTACGTAAACACGTTCAAATAATAAACAATGATTAGAGTGTTAGATTGACGTGATTTCAAATATTATTACAAAGACCCCTTTATTGGAAATTCCATATTTTTTCGTTTGATTCATTCAAGTGTCTTAATTTGAAGAATGTTATTACATGTTCTAAAAAAAATTAATCACTTATTTTAAAAATTATATTCAAAATATATTTAAAAAGTAAGAGCTACAGATCATTCTTAAAAAGTGAATGATTTGTTTATATAATACAAATAAAAATCAATAACAACTAACCATATATCATACTTCTTTAATTATTATTGAATAAATTCACAATTTTAATTAATTTCATTTTACGTACACTTTCTTGAATAGACCACATAATAAATTTGGACGTTGGAATCCAACAATTATGCTGGAAAATGACCCGCAAGCCTACAAAGCTGTAACATCATATATATATTGCTTAGCTGATGAGCAAGTTTGGATTAAGCTAACAAATAAAAGGTAGTATGTTTAATTTAATACGTGGGACCAAAGTTCTCATACATCTATATATTTGGCACTGGCAACAAGAACACAATGAGCACAATTTTGAGAAATTGACGATCCGAGTTCTTTACCTTTAATTATTTGAGGGAAGCAGTATCAAAAAATGGCAAAAATGCAAGTTGGGTTGTGTCATTTAAGATTCAATATAGATTTATATCAAATTAAGTTACATGGTTAAAAGTTTGATGAAGTCGAATTGGATTGAGTTGGCAATACATTAACAATTTTGTTTTGGTCTCTTTGGGCAAATTTTTTTCTTAGTCTCTTTTATTTTTAATGTCCTTAGTCCTAACCTCGTTCTTTCTTATCCCTCCAACTTATCCAACCCCAGGAAAGCTTTTCACGGTTTGTTTAATAGGCTTAAAAGTAGGTTGAAATTTGTCCTTTAATAAAGTTTGTTTTATGAATACATTTGATTTGAATATAAACTAGTAACTCCACTATATATTTATGTTAAGCCAAACCAACTGTTATATGTTATCTTTCTGTTCCCTTGTGAAATTATAATATATTTCAATGCGGGTCAGATTGTAGGGTGAAAGGTAAGAAGTCTGAATGGTCTGTTTTCCGATCAAGTAATATACTTCGTTTTATGTATCTTTTACGATTTCCTTAAACCGGACAATGAGTAAATTTAATAAGGGTTTTGGGTATATTATGTTATCATTTAGCTCCTGAAACTTGGAAACATCAACGTAGTGTTGGTAAATTGCTTTTTCCGACGAAAATTACTGACCAAGCAATATGGACCGGAGAGAGAGCTTCCTTTGTCGGCATTTACTAACGTCATGATTCTTATCCAATTCCACCCACGAAGACCCATAAAACTGCAAATAGAAAAAGGTCAGGTGTAAATGTGGTCCAATAGAGATAACCCCAAAGATGGCTCAATTTTAACCAACCAACCAACACTAGTAGAAACCAAATTAGAAGAAGCACCAAACAACTGAAGAAAACCGATTGACCTTTTGCTATGCGAAACATATGGTTTTTCATAATTTTTTATTCTTTAATAACTCACAATTAGATTATCCAAAAACAAGAAAACCTTGCAAGCGTCACTTTTTAAACGAGAAATCGAATTCACAGACTCAAAGACACACTCTTTAGATCCACTCCTAAGCGGGTGAGCCGCCCTCTATGGGGGCATAGGTAATTGTTGGTCTTTGTGAAAGAGTACAAGTAAAGCATACAAATACTGTGGCCTTTGAGCTTCTCACTCACTCCATTCTTTTTGGGGCATGATTGCCACACTCAACCTTTTTGTAAACAGTCCCATTGCCGAAGGGAAGTAATGAAATCCTAATGCATCTGGCCCTGACTCTAACGAGAAGCTAATTAGCTGTCATCTCCACTTTAGTGATCATACGTGGCTCGCGTGCAAGCAACCAAGACACGTGCATGCTGACATGCGGGGTTGGTTCAAAACTTCAGCTCTAGATTTGATCCCATCCCACCACGGATTTGGCTGTATCGGTATGCCGACTTTTATTGTTGCTATATTTCTCATGGAACTTCTATATCATAAATCAGATTTGGGAGATTTAGTTTTGAGTTTGAATGAGCGAAAGTGAATGGGTAAACAAAAGTCAAGTATGAGGTATGCACAAAAGATGCCCTCGTGAAAGCTTGATGCTCCATCTCATGACCCAATTATTGCACTTCCAACTGCCTCTGTTCTTCTTCCACGTTTTTATATGAATTCCATTTAGCACGAAATGCAAGCAAAACCTGGTGAAAGTAACAGTTTTGACTTTTGAGTCGGGTTGTATTGTTTACCTTTCGTCTCCTATTTTCTGCTAATATTCTGTTCAATGGGCTTGCTATCTAAGGACATAAAGCCCAACAGACTGTCCACCATCCCATCATGACCCAAGCCGATTCTCAGTTCTTCAAGTATCTACCTTATAAGACATGTTCACTTGATATTGATAAGCTAGTTTGTTTCTTCGTTGGATTGGCGAACAAGGGACGTGTCGCCCTATCCATGGAGACATCTACATGGACCATTGTGTCCTCATCGGTTCAACTCTGCAATTTTCACTTCCAACGCTCTTCTCGAAAACATAGTACCTCTCTATTTAGTCTTCCATTCCTTTAACATTTTCTGTTGATAACGGACTAACCTTTCTTACTCGATCACAACCTTTCAGGGAGTTGTGGTTTAAGGAGGCTAGTTCCTAGAAATGGGCTATTGACAGCAGCGAACAAAGCAAGATCGAAGCCAGCACTAACAATGGCACTTGCAAAAAGTGGAGACAGTAAAGTAACTGAACTTCAAGCTGGTGAGAGGCTGTTCCTAGGAATGGACTTTGGAACCTCCGGAGCTAGATATGCTCTCATTGACAAAGATGGCACAATCCGCTCAGAAGGAAAGAGAGAATACCCCCGCTATATGGTAATGTTCTGATTGTCCTACTATTAATCTGTGATTGCTTTTCTCATGTTTCTTAGATAAAGTGTAAGGGGATTGGCTTGTTGTTGTCAAACATATATATGAAGATAGCTTTCTTCCTATTTAAATGAATGAGGTTAAGAAATGAGATTGAAGTTGAAGTTGATGTTATAAACTCCATAAAACTGTTTATTTAAACGAATAAATTGTTAAGTGTCCAGTCCCATTTTGTGACTTTCGGTGATTGTTGATGCCTTTATGATTCGTAGGAATGACAAACGAGTGGATGAAGTTCTTTTTGGAGGAGATACAGCCGTGTAGGATGCTACACGCTCTTGTCCTTAATTTACACAGCCGTGTGGATCATACGTGTAATTTTTTAGAACTGTGTGAAGAAACATGTGAAGAGCAAAGACATACACGGCTGTATACAAGCTCGTGTACATGACATACACGACCATGTGTGACGACCGTGTAGCTTTATGTGATCGTGTACATTTGTGATTTAAGTGTCATTAGAAGAGACATGATCATTTACACGGCCACACTTTCGTATGCATGACATATATGGCTGTGTGTGACGACCATGTAATTCAATGTGATCGTGTACATTTGCAATTTAAGTGACGTGTATGTGATCATAGATGATACAAAAAACCTAATTCGAGATATGAAGTGTGTGATCAAACATACATTGATGGTGATTAGATACGTCTTAGTAATGATAAGCTAGATGAACCACACCTTGATAATGTTGAAGATGAAGTTGTTGAGGATAATAAGCAAGAAGTGCTATCGAATCTAAAAACTAATGAAATACAGTTTCGAAAGTTGACAAGGGAGAAAAGACCTTCTACTAGACGTCCAAGTGCAAAATACTTATTAGTTACTACTGAAGGGTAGCCTGAGAATGTGCAAGAGGTTATGTTTTGTGAATACAAAGATATCTGACTCGCTGCTATCAAGAAAGAGATAAAGTTTTTGAAGAAGAATGATATATATGAGCTTGTGAAGCTTCCAAAAGACAAAAAGATATTGAAGAATAAATGCGTTCAAGAAAAGAAAGATAGTGACAAGCTGATGAAGCACAAGATAAGGCCAGTGATGAAAGAGTTCAATCAAAAGAAGGGTATAGATTTTGATGAAATCTTTTCACTAGTGGTCAAGATGAGCTCAATTCAAACAATTTTGAATTTGACTATCTGTTTAGATTTTGAACTTGAACAATTGGATATTAAAACAATCTTCTTGCATGGAGATTTTGAAGAAGAGATATACATGGAGCAGTTAGAAGGTTTTAATGCTAAAGGTAAGGAGAATCTGGTTTGCAAGTTGAAGAAAAGCTTATGGTATCAGAAGTTCAAGTCTTTTATGACAGATTATAGTTACAATCAAAATTATGTTGATGCGTGTGTGTATTTCAAGAAGTTCACACATGAGAACTTCATCATTCTTCTTCTATATGTTAATGATATGCTGATTGTGGGTCAAGACGTTGATAGAATATGAAAATTGAAGGAAAATTTATCTAAATCTTTTGATATGAAGATAACCCGAGAAACAAAGAGTAGGAAATTGTGGTTGTCACATAAAAGGTATATTGAACGAGTGCTAAAAAAAATTAATATAAAGCATGCCAAACCAGTTAGCACGCTTCTGACACCTCACTTCAAGCTGAGCAACCGTGTATGTCCTCAACAGAAAAGGAGAATGATGGTATGTCTTATGTTTCATACTCGTCTGTAGTAAGGTCTTTGATATATGCTATAATGTGTACAAGGCTAGACATTGCATAAGCTATTGGGTTAGTGAGCAGACTCTTGTCTAATCCAAGAAAAGTTCATTGAGAAGCAATGAAATAGATTTTGAGATACTTAAGAGATACTTCAAAATGGAGTTTGTATTTTAGTAATGGGGAGTCAATTTTGGAAGGTTATACAGATGCAGATATGATTGGAGGTTTTAACGGAAGAAAATCATCTTCAACTTTTCTGTTCAAGTTTGCAAGGGGAGACATTTCATAACAATCAAAGCTACAATAGTGTATAGCTTTATCTACAACTGAAGCAGAGTATGTAGCTGCAATGGAAGCTAGTAAGAAGATGCTTTGATTAAAAAGATTCCTTTAAGAGTTGGATGTAACGTAAGAAGACTATGTATTGTTTTCTAATAGTTAAAGTGTTATTGACTTAAAAAAAAAAACTATGTATCATTCCCACACAATGCATATAGATGTTAGATATCATTGGTTGAGGTCTGTGATTGAGGAGCAACAATTGATGTTGATGAAGATTCTTATGGACTTGAATGGTTCTGATATGTTGATTAAAGCGGTTCTTGGAAGTAAGTGTGAGCTTTGTAGTAAGTTTGTCGAGACATCTCTCAAGTAATTGCTGAAGCATAACATGTCTTCCATGTAATTTGGGTAGGAGGGAGAGACTGTTGAGTGTCTAGCTTTATTTTGTGATTTTCAGTGATCATTGACACTTTTATGGCTGTAGGAATGATGAACAAGTGGATAAAGCTCTCTTGGGGGAGATGTGACTGTGTAGGGTATCACACGTTCGTGTCCTTAACTTACACGACTATGTGGATCAATTGTATAAGTCTTTGAAACCACGTGAAGGAATGTGTGAAGACTGAAGACATCCATGATCGTATACACGCCCATGTGCATCACATACACAGCGCTTTCTGTGACCATGTACATTCATGATTTAAGTGACACTGGAAGAGACACGGTTACTTACACGGCTGTATATGTGATCAAGTATAATGTAAAAAACCTAATTTGGGATATAAAAGAGGAGAAAACATAGATTTATTCATTGAGAGGCAAAAAAACTCCAAAAAGGGAAAGAAAACAGAGAGTGAGAGCAAGTAGTTTCTGATTCTCATTCTTGTTTGATTGATTTTGGGATTGTTGAGAGTTTGTTGATTTA
>JANVCQ010000232.1:44120278-44136992 GCA_025531925.1 Erythroxylum plowmanianum
ATTGGAGCCTTTCGGTTGCTCTCCAATCACTTGATGGATAAGGCAAAACATGACTCTTCCCCTTTGCACATGCCTCACATACTGATTTTAACTTGCTGCTCAATGGAGGTATACCAAGAACCAATCCTTTCTTTTGCATCTCAATAACATAATCTAAATTTGCATGCCCATACCTTTGATGCCATAGTTGTGTTACTTCTGTCAAGGAGAGAGTTGCAAATGCTCCATCCACTTCTTGCATCTTTAACTTGAAAATTTTGTTCACCATTGGAACCTTATGCACTAACTCACTTTTTTCATTAAAAATCCTACACATTCCATCTTCAAAATACACCTTATATCCACTTTCCAGCAGTTGTCCCACACTGATCAAGTTTTGATCTAGTTCAGGGATAAAATATACTTCATCAAGGATTGTACTTCCTGCTCTAGTTTCCAATTTCACAGACCCCTTCTATGTAACCGACAAAACTTCACCATTTCCTATCCTAACCACAGCATTAACTCCTTCGTTTTTGCTCACAAATCCCTCATTCTTCTTTGTCATGTGGTTGGAGCAACCACTATCTATCAACCACTCACATTTCTCCTCCTTTTTCACCTCAGAAATGCACACATTATCAGCAGCTGCAATTTTCAAATCTTGGCAAGTTTCAGCTTCTATTACAAACACATTCTCTTCGGTTATGGCTTGGTTTGATTGGTTTTTGGTCTGTGAAGATTTTGGTTGAATGCTTGACATGTTTGAAGAGAGAGATTCTTAAAAAGTATTTTAAGAATTTCGATTTTTTAATTATTAGTTTGACATTTGATAATTAATAAAATACATATTATCAACATAGACAAAAATTTAAGTTAACTTGGTAAAAATATCATTTTTATAAAAAATAAAATTGAAATATTTTATTGATATTTTTCATTCAGATTAATATAATAATATTGACTAACGCTCAAAGAGTAATTTTTATAACTAAACCATAAAAAGTGAAAATGAGTATGCAATTTATGTTCCTTAATTTTTGCTTATTTGGTTGTTAATAATGGATTAAATAAGGATTGACATAGCTGAATTTTAAATAATTATAAAGTTTTTATTCCAAAGTATATACGAATATAACCTGCAATCAGAACTGAAACTCTTTTTTTCCCCTCCTTTTCTTTATGTCTCATCTCAAGTGAAACTCTCCGTTACCTCTTGTTGCTTTATTTAATTTATTTAATAATTATTTTATCTTATTTCAATAATTTTATATTATAAAATAAGTTTATTACTATTTTTCAAATTTTATTCTTATAAGAAAATTATACACAACTATTAAAAAATTATTTTAATTATTTATTTTAAACACAATTTTTTATTGTTACTAATATAAAATCATTTAATTAATTATTTACAAAATCAATCACATACTAATCAAACGTAAGTAAAAAATTGGCATTATCATTCTTAATCTTTAGTACCAGTATAGCTATTAACTTCAGTAATCCCATTTTTAATGCTTGCATACCAAATTAACATTATCAGTAATTTTATTATTATTCTAATTCTCACTTTTTATTTTCTTTTTTTTAAATTCTTCTATTATTAGTTGTCAAGGTCTTGTTTGATAATTAGTAATAAAGAAATCAGAGTAAACAAAAAAAGGAATAGAAATAAAAAGAGGGAATTAAAATAACAATGAAATTATTGATTAAATGCATTTGATATGATATTAAATAAAGCTAATAATTGTAATAATATTTGTTATTAAATATTAAAAATGATAATGAGAAATTTTGTTACTTATATTTAGTAATTATATGATTTATTTTGTAAATAAATAATTAAAATATTTTATAAATAAATAATGAAAATTTGATTAATGATCTATAAAATTATTAATTTTTAAATAATTATAAATGATTTTTATAATAAGGATAAAAGAATCTATAAAATAAAATAAAATAAAATAATTGTTAAAGAAATTAATATCATGTAATTTTGATAATAATATTTTGATAAGAATTAATATATTAATAATAACTTGATAATATTATACCAATATCTCTCACCTTTTAGTCCCTTTCCACGTGATACTAGGAAAAAAAGTGTAGGATCACTTAGAATTTATTTAAAATTTTTCATTCTCTATTTTATCAATTACCAATAACCAAATAATTAAAAATTTGGAAATAATAAATACATTCTCGTTATTACCTCTTTATTAATGGTCACCAAATAAGGCCCAAGTTTAATCTATCAACGTAATTACTTTAAAAATTAAAAATCTTGAAAGGATAATCCGTAAGTTTTTATTTTTAAGATTTAAATTTTTGAGTTGTTTTGATCAGTAAATATGATAGACTTAATGCCTTAAAACTCCTCTAATGTAGTAACGTAGATATAACTTTAGCTATAGTAAAACTTCTTTTAATTTTTCAAAGAAAAAAGATTTTCTTTGCATTGGAATTTGGAAGGTCATGAAAATGTAAACTCAATGGAAAAGCAAAGACTCGATTCGGAGTTCGGACAGCTAGAGAAGATCAGATTTTTATCGAAATCAGTCTGTTGCTATGCCAAGTCCTCTGCTTGAAGACTTCTCAGTAAGGGCGGTGATGGCAACAACATCCTCTTCACCGGTAACCCATGTCCTCCACCGTTTCCTCCGCCCATCTCCACAACCATTACTATCCTTTTCCGTTAGACCCATCTGCACTGCCACAGCAATTACTTCCACGAACACAAGAAAAGCATTTCTCTCAAATTATCAGAACTCTCTTTTTCATAAACCCAGTACTGTTGACTCGCTGCTCTTCTCTTTCTCATTTTGTACTTCTTCTATCAATTGCCCACCTAAAGCCTCCGCATACTCTCTCTCCCTAGAGCAAGAAACTGAAGAAGAAGATGAAAAGGAGAATAGTGGGTTGTACGTGGAAGATGATTTTGATGGTGAGATTAGTGAAAAAGATATTGAAGAGGGTCTTAATGTGGAAGATACTGATACTGAAGTTGAAAGTGAAAAGTTGGAATTGGAGAATAATGGTGGTACTTTTAAAGAGGGGGCAAAGAAAGATGGGGTAAAGTTGCCAACTTTGACTGTAAAAGAAAAGAAAGAGTTGGCATCCTATGCTCATGGATTAGGGAAGAAGCTAAAGTGCCAGTTAGTGGGGAAGTCTGGTGTCACTGAAAATGTTGTGTCTTCTTTTCTCGAGACCCTTGAAGCCAACGAGCTGTTAAAGGTAAATGCTTTACCGTTTTCATAACTACTTAACTTGTGCAACCATTAGTTGACAAAGGGGTTAGGGTTATGCCACAATTTGGGTAATACTGTGATGGGAATTGTCTTACTACAGTTTGTAGTGGAAATTTTGGGTAATTTTAGTTGCTAGAATTATTGAGATATACATTTGGTTTGGTTTGGTTTGGTTGTTAAGAATAGTGTAGTCCTTTCTTGAAAGGGAAGAAACGAAATGGATTTAAGTGCCATGAGATATGTTTTCTACTCATTAGGGACTTGTTTCTCAGAGTGAAGTATTTGTATGACGATGTAGGTGAAATGAGGAAGCTTAGGAGTTAGCTTGAAGCTGCTAGTTCTAAGTGATGCGTCTGTGGAATGATCAGCTCCTAATATACTCAATCTATCTCTCTTTCTAATTTTTGTTTCGTGTATCATGGTTGCTCTTAATTTAGAGATCTGGTTACCTGTGGTTGACGAGCTAAGTCTTCTTCAACTCAGTTGCCAAGGTCCTGTTTTTTACCCACCTCTTGTTTTATTTGTTGCACCAAACATCTGATAGAATTAAAAGAAGATTGTTTAACATGTTTGGACCCTAATTTCTCTGAGGATGCATTTGTGGGATCAATGAAAGTAAAGCTTCTTGGCCTTCTTAACCATGAGTTTAAATGCTGTGAACAGATCAAAGTACACAGGACTTGTCCAGGAGAGCTGGAAGATGTGGTGCAGCAACTAGAGGAAGCAACTGGCTCTGTGGTGGTTGGCCAAATTGGTCGGACTGTGATTGTATATAGACCCAGTCTAACTAAATTGAAAGCAGAGGAGAAAAAGAAACAAGCTCGTAGAATTTATACGAGAAGAGATGAGAAGTTTAAGGCTGTGTCGTTGGTAAAGAATCTGTCTCTAAAGTTCTGTTTACCCATCTGTCTTTACAGCCTCACTGATTGAGCTATTGAAACTTTCAGGGTAGTAGACAAGAAGCACGAGTATCCAGGCGTGGTCGTAGAGGAAGCAGCAGAATAACAACTGCGTGATTTTATACTCTTTACTCCAAGATATGAGGAAAATGCCATCTTGATTTCCATTGAACAAGCAAAACCCACGGAGTGTTCTTCAAGAACTAACCTTCTGTGTTATTTCTCTCCTTGAATTGGCCAGTGTTCTGATCATTTCGGCTGAAGGCATTTGCGACTAGTTAGTACGATCATCACCAATTTCCAGAATTGTACTCTAAATATGCTTAGAAGTTGGGGTACTCGTATTTCATGAATTCTGCTTTGCAGGAGTTGGCATATAGTTACCGTTACTAAAGTTTGGATTAACCGACTACATGAAGACAAGTAATCTCGTTTTATTTTTTAAACCATATTTTCATATTTAGAAATTTGACATTTTAGAAGTGCTGAGGTTAGCTTTATCATCATCATCCCACCTTGCGCACTTTCTTTCTGATGCTCAAAGGTTCTGGCTTGTGTGGTTGGTGACCACAGATTTATACTAATTTCTTTTGTTTTTTTGGTTAGAAGGGATAAAAGATAAAATAAAACACACTCCACTCTAATCAACAAACTCCACTAACACAAAGTTCTGCAGTAGAGTGCTCTTTTTATTTCTTGGTAAATGTAATCCATAATGATCATCAGGGGCTTCTGGAGTTGATGCAGTCCTGGACTAGCTAAAAAGACTTGAGTAGCCAGTCTATCGACACACTGGTTCCTTTCCTGATAGATATGCTGAATTTGTACCTCCCATGTTCTGTGAATTAACCCTCGGATACCTGAAATCAAAGGATTATTGTTAGCCACAGCTATATTTGAAGAAGAAAGAATGTTGATAACTTCCAGAGAATCCACTTTGATGACTACGCGTTGATGACCAAGTATTCATGCCAAAGTTAGACCCGAGTGAACTCTCCATAATTTTGCAGCCAAGGGTGAGCCCGCTTCAATATTATGGAGGAATACACCACACCATCGACCTTGGCAGTTCCGAATTAAGTTACCAGCTGTAGCAAGGCTGGACCCGTATTTTACCACCCCATTAGTATTTAGTTTGACTCAATCATTCATTGGTTTGGTTCAGCCCACTAAATTACTCAACAATAGACCCTGCGTCTGAAACACACGATCAACCGTCCTTTGGCTTGGTGAGAACTTAACACAAGACTACACATTTAGTCTTTGAAGGAATCGCCAAGAGCACTCTGGCTTGATGAGAGGGAAGTAACATACATGCATACATAAAAACATGATATTGGGGGGCATTTCTTACCAAGAAAAAGAACCAATATTAGACGGAATTGACTTTCCCCTCACAAACAGGACATTTGATTACTTACAGCCTCACTAAACCAAAACATGCGTGCAAAGGCAAAGTTTACAAAACAGTTTTTCCTCAACAGTCATAATATTAATTACATGGGTCAAAATCTCACATCAAATTCTTGCAGGATTAAAAAGAATAATATCTTACATAAGAAAAGAATAATATCTATATGACGAGGAAGGGAACTCATGGCCTTATATTTGTGTAGGGATGTCAAAAAGGGCCCATCTCGTGGCCCGATGGTTACTTCAAAAACGACGTAACTCATAACCTTACATTTGTGTAAGGATGTCAAAAAGGGCCCGGTTCGTGATCTGACCGTTACTTCAAAAATAACGTCGTTTTTTACGTTTTCTTTTAAAAAAATATATGGCAGGTTGCGTTGGCTCAGCTAGTTAGTGGTTGGGTCGGGTCACAGACTAACCTATCTCGACCCGTTGAGTTACAGGCCAGGCCGAGCTAGGAGCAGCCTGAGCCCAGCCCAGCCTGACCATTGCCATCTCTACATTTATGTTAAAAGAGGTTCCACATTTAACATCATGCAGCGCTAGCTCTCAGAGATGGGACGTGTAACTGGCCTTTCATTTCAAAAGACAAACCATAAGAGCACCCTAAAACACTTTGACAATTTTGCTTGCTAGAACATGTTCCCTTATTTCGATATATCCAAATGGGAACTAACCTGCTATTCCCTTGCATTCTCCTTCCGCCCATCCATTGTTTGTCACCTATAAAAGAAGTAGAGCAAAACTTTCAACTTCTTGCACAAAAACACTTGGATGTCAAACAATTCATGATACTTCTCCAAGAAGCTTTAGACCTTTCGGACAACAAACATAGTCACCAACAGACAAAGCCAACTTCACATCAAGTTTCGTGTGTTATGGATGCATCACCTGCAATATAATATAATAAATGAAATTACGATTCAAACTAATGGTTTTACATTTTTTGCAGACTATATATTTTTCATGGTTGAAATTGCAAGAATCAAGGCGTACCTCCCCTAAAATGTATCCCAGGCTGTTTGATGATCCATTGGGTGACACGGAAGCTTATACTCCATTCATCTCTCCATATCGTGGAGGTGGGGGCATATTGTATTCTACACTTGGGGTATGTGGTGCCTCAGTTCTCTGTGTTTCTACTATCATCTATCAGAGTAGCAAGTCCTGGATGATGGTCAAGAATGATACATGGACCATCTATTGTATTTGAGTATTTAGGGAAAAGTTTGGTGAAAGGAAAAAACCATAACGGGCTCATACCTCGCCTTCGAGCTGATCAAGTATTTGAAGGACTCTTTGACGATAAGTGCGTTCAGCTTCAACCTTCAAAACTAGGAAATGAACAGAAGGTAAAGCTTTATTCTGACCTCCTCTTTGCATAAAATCAAACTAAATCAAACCAACGAAATAGTGTTGTAGAATGTTCCAAATGAAACTTTTTATTAAAAAACAACAATTTATTAAAGTTACGCAGAGAGTATGACTCTAAGTCACATGTATTGTTTTGTTATTTCCTTTACATATCGTTAGCATGGCTGGCAAGTGTAAGAGCGTTGTATCGAGTCTGTTAGGTTGTGCCTTAGGAGATGATATATATCTTGGGTAAGGATTATTAGGAGGTATCTTGATTCAGGGGTCTTCTTCTCTGTAAAAGGGGATATATCTTTAATACAACCAGAATTTCCTAGGTTTATCCATTTCTACATTTTCTGTTTCCACTGTTACATTTTGGTATAAGAGACGTGATGGTGATCACATCAGAGCTTCAAACCAGACTCAACTCTATGGAGAAGGACATGACTAAGAGGTTGGATGAGAGAGATAAGAAGCTGGAGAAATTATCGATGGAAATAAATGCCAAGTTTTAGGAGGTGTTGAAAGCTATCAAACAAGGAAAAAAGTTGAAGAAGAAGGAGAAAGTAACAACCAAAGAGAGGGGAGCAATTCAGAACAAAATCGGGGAGTTGGAATAAAAAAATCAATTCACGAAGGTGATGTTCCCTAGCTTTGATGGTACAAACTTCATGACTTGGATATAGAAGGTAGAGCAATTCTTTGCGCTTGAGGAGGTCCAAAAGGAGAAAAAAGTGAAACTCATTTTGCTACATTTAGAGGGGAAATCATTTTCTTGGGAACAACAATACCTCAAAAATCAAGGTAATGTACCCCTTACTTGGCTGGGGTTAGTCACCA
The DNA here is from genome assembly GCA_025531925.1 of Erythroxylum plowmanianum. NCBI lineage: Eukaryota > Viridiplantae > Streptophyta > Magnoliopsida > Malpighiales > Erythroxylaceae > Erythroxylum > Erythroxylum plowmanianum. The sequence continues at coordinate 44,128,020 of JANVCQ010000232.1, forward strand.
ATTTGGGTTGTAGTTTTGATGAGTATCTATTTGATGACCCTGTTGCTTAACTAATGCACCTAAAGTAGCTTCGTAGTGTCGAAGTATACATGGAAAATATTGATGAACTAGGTGCAAGAGCTAACTTTGACAGCTTTGTAGCACTGTGTTGTTTTTTGGGCGGATTGAAGGGACATCTGGAAAAAGCAGTACGAATACACAAACCAAAAACAGTCAATGAAGCTACGATGCTTGCTAGATTGCAAGAAGGTATTCTCACGAAATTAAAAGGGACCCACCTACCCACCAATAGTCACAACCAATCTAAGTGTTTTCCAAACACTAAATACTCCTCAAATCGTAACCACTACCATAACCCAAACACATTTCTCCCAAGTTAAAACATATTCAATTAAAAAAAGTACCTTACAAAAACCTTGTATTAGAATCAACAATCAACTCATTTAAACTCTTATTCTAAACTATTGAACCCAACATCACACTCAGCGTCACACTCAAATTCCACTAACATAAACATAAATTTTTCCACAAACAAATCAATATACGTACCCCCACTCAAATAACAAATCAGAAACACAAGGATTGCACACCAAAATACTATAACTGAAAGAAGGTCAAAAGGGCTTTGTATCTCATGGGGGGATAAATACACCTACAACCACAAATGCAAAAATGCTAAATTGTTTGCCTTGATTGTAGAGGAGGGCGTAGAGGAAGAAGATACAGAAGGAATCGTAGAAGTTGGGACTAAAAATCAAAACTACAAGTTCGTAGAAGTAGATGGTGAGGAGAATAGAGAGGAAGTTCACGTCTCATTAAATGCTATACAGGGAGAAGTTGGTAATTACACAATGAGGGCGAAGGGTTTTATCAAGAGACAACTAGTATACTTCCTTATAGATACAGGTAGTATGCATAATTTTTTGAGTGCTAAGTTAGTAAAAATGTTAGGTTTGAAAAGTCAGGTGGCTAAGAGATGCAGGGTCATGGTGGCTAATGACGTGGATGTCACCTTTTGTTGTGAAAATCTGAAGTAGACATATGGAAATGTTGATTTCACACAAATTTCCTCATACTTCTGTTCACTAATCACTACGCCATACTAGGTATTCACTGGTTGAGACTGTTGGGACCGATAGAGTGGGATTATGAAAAGCTTTCTATGAAGTTCATACACATGGGAAAGAGAGTACATTTCTAGGGCATAGAGGGTGAAGTGGAGATGTTAGGGGCGTAAGATTGGTCCTATAACATTATTATGAAGTCTTTTGCTCTGCAACTAAAGGACAAAACACAAGATGACAAAAAGGTGAATCAGAACTCATTAACCAAGGAACAACACAATCAACTCGAGAAGTTACTCGAAGAGTTCCCAGTAGCTTTCCAGGAGCCACATGGACTACCTCCCTCTAGGCCACAAGTGCATAACATTTTGATATTGGAAGGATCCTTACCCGTTAATTATAGGTCCTACAGATACCCTCACATGCAGAAAGGAGCCATTGAAAAATTAGTAGATGAACTGTTGCAAGCTGGATTAATCCTAGAAAGCACTAGTCCCTTTGCAGCTCTTATTGTGCTAGTAAAGAAGAAAAATGGCAAGTGGAGGTTCTGTGTGGATTACCGCAAACTCAATGCAATTACCGTCAAAGACAAATTTTCCATACCATTGATTGAAGAATTGCTTGATGAGCTATACGGGGCATCTTTCTCCTCTAAGATCGATCTAAAGTCAAGATATCATCAAATTTGGATGGTTGCCGAGGACATCTCAAAAACTGCTTTTAAGACACATTCGGGTCGTTATAAGTGGCTCGTGATGTCATTTGAGTTAACTAATGCACCCGCAACATTCTAGGAGACAATGAACTTTATTTTTAGACCTTTCTTGCAGCAGTATATGTTAGTATTTTTCAATGATATTTTAATTTACAGTAAGAAATGGGAAAGTCATTTACAACACTTGCTTAACATTTTTTATAAGCTAAAATAGTACAGGTTCTTTGTCAACGGGGACAAATGTAGCTTTGGCAAGAATCACTTTGACTACCTGGGCCACATTATTTCTAAAGAAGGTGTGTTGATGGATGACAAGAAGGTCAATGGTGTCCTCAATTGGCCAGTTCCAAAGAATGTGAAACAACTCCGTAGTTCCTTGGCCTTGCTAGATATTATCGTATATTTATCAATAATTTCGATAAAATAGTTGCCCCCTCACTCAATTATTGAAGAAAGATGCTTTTCAATAGGATGTCACTGCTGAGACAACTTTTGAAAATCTCAAGCTAGCGTTGACTCAAGCTCCTGTATTGCGCTTACCAGATTTTGACAAGATATTCATGTTAGAGGTGGATGCTTCTGGCTCAGGTATTGGTGCTGTGCTTATGCAAGATCATCATCTAATTGCATATTATAGTAAAACTATGGGACCACATTACCATGTATTGTCTGATTATGAAAAAGAACTACTTGCCTTGGTGTGTGCTATAAAACGATGGAGTTCGTACTTACTTGGACGGGAATTCATCATTTTCACGGACCAAAATCTCTGAAATATTTTTTGGAGCAACCTACGACTACTGAGATGCAAATCTGGGGTTGAGAAAATTAATAGGTTACCAATTCTTTATTTTATACAAGAAAGGCTCTGAAAATAAAGGACTTGATGGCCTTATCTCGTAAAACTGCACCATCCTCACTCTCTGCATTGTCGGTGGTCAACTCACCCTTGTTGGATCACGTGAAGGCTAGCTGGCAATCGGACCCTAAGTTGCAACAAATTATCCAATGATTACAAACCAACCTCCATGACTCATCTAAGTACTCAGGGGATAATAATATACTCAAACGCATCTGTAAACTTGTAATTGGTGATGACAAAATGCTTAATCAACAAATGATGGAGGTATATCACAGTTCACCTTAGGGGGTCATTCAGGGCGTGATACTACTTATCAGAGGTTGTAGGAGGTTTTTTACTAGAAGGGAATGCAACAAGACATTAAGGATTATATGAAACAGTGTACCATTTGCAACAAGTCGGAATTAAATAAATATCCTGGAACCTTACAGCCATTATCGATTCCAAAGGGTGCATAATAGGACATTTCACTTGATTTTGTTGTGGGATTACCTCGTTCTAATTAGAAAAGCACTATTCTTATTGTGGTTGATCGGTTCACGAAATACGCTCATTTTATTTCTTTAAAGGGACCAATTATAGCGACTTTAGTTGCTAAGAATTTTATGGATGTAGTGGTCCGTCTCTACGGTTGGCCCCACACTATCGTCTCTAATCGTGACCCAATCTTCATGTCTTTATTTTGGGATGAACTTTTCTTGGTACAAGGCGTTAAACTCCTCAAATCCACCGCTTACCATCCGCAAATGGATGGCCAAACGAAGGTTGTCAACAAAGTCTTAGAGTGTTTTTTAAGATGTGCAACAGAGGAGACCCCTAGGAAGTGGGATAACTCGTTGTCTCTTGCAGAATACTAGTACAATACTAAGTACTATTCAGCCATTGGGATGACGCCTCTCTTGGCTTTATATAGTTACTCTCCTAGCAGTGGTGACCTGTACCTGACAGGATCTTCTGTTATAGACTTGGGGGATAGAGAGCTTCGAACACGTGAAGAAATCTCAGCCATATTAAGGAGAAACTTAGCCAATGCTCAAGCTCGCATGAAGAAACAAGCTGATACAAAACGGGTGGAACGTACATTTTAGGTTGGAGACTGTGTATACCTTAAGATGCAACCTTATCACCAATCAGCCATACCAAACTGAGCATTTCACAAATTGTTTGCCAATTATTATGGCCCTTTTGAAGCTATTAAAAAATCTTAGATGTCGCATACAAGTTAGATTTACCTCCCGGATCCAAAATGCATGATGTCTTTCATGTGTTGCTCCTTAAACGACATCATGGCCCAAAAACACCAACTTCTAGTTTGCTTATAATAGACGAAGATGGAACAGTGGCCCTCCAACCAGAGGCCATCTTGGAGAGGAAAATGGTTAAAAAGAAGGGACGTGTTGTTATAAAGGTGTTGGTTAAGTGGGCTTATACTTCTCAAGAGGATGCTTCATGGGTTTAATACCACAAGTTTGCTCGACAATTTCCTGATTTCATAGCCACCGTTGACACTGCAAGTCATCCTTGAGGACAAGTACGTTCTGACGGGTGAGGTATTGTTGTAGAGTGTTCCAAACGCAACGTTTTATTAAAAACAACATTTTATTAACGTTACACAGAGAGTGTGTCTCTAAGTTACATGTATTATTATGTTATTTCCTTTACATATCGTTAGCATGGCTGGCAAGTGTAAGAGTGCCATGTGTCGAGTTTGTTAAGTTGTTGAACATCATTGGCGAGTCGTGCCTTAGGGGACGATATATATCTTGGGTAAGGATTATTGGGAGGTATCCTAATTCAAGGGTCTTCTTCTCTGTAAAAGGGGATATATCCTTAATACAACTAGAATTTCCTGGATTTATCCATTTCTACACTTTCTGTTTCCACTATTACACATAGCTAGAAATATTTCAACATACCATGACTGTAAGCCGTTGAAGAGTTAACCTTTGTTGTTGAGTTTCAACTGCAAATATTGCAGCAACTGCTTCTTTCCCCAACATTGCCATGTTTGACTTCAAATCTTGCAATTTTGTTTATGCTGCTTCTAATTTCGTAACAAGCTCGTGATTTCGTGGCATTTCTTTGACTTTCTCCTGGCATTTATAAACTTCAATAGCCTGTCTATATTTAGCATATATCTTATTAAAAGAAGATCTGATTTCTGAAAAGTAACTCATACATCATGGCACTAAAAGGTTTTTCCAATGAGCATATATAATGACCTATAGCACATATTAGCTTTTTAAGAAAAAAGAAAATAGTAAGTGAAAAAATCCCAAAGAAAATAAGAAACAGGTAAGTAGGCATAAGATTAACAAATGAATCTCATGACTGGCAATGAATTTCACTCGCGCAAAAATATCATTAGATTTTTTGCCTTTTGTCGCACTTTGTCGTAATGTTGAGAAAGATGTCGAGCATCCTCGTATGGGGCACCCATTACCACTGCTCTCAATGTCTCAGCAACCAAAGAAATAAAACATTCAATACTTAATTAAGTACCTAAACAAAATGGTTCGTAATGCACAAAAGATCAAAAAAATATTAGTCAAAAAATAAATGGAAAATGATCAGTGAAGAATAAACATTTATATTGAAGTTAAATTCACCATTATTATTATTTTCACATAATTGATTCAAGAAAATGATCTCTTTGTAAAATGTAAAGAGAAAACCATGTATAATTAATATTCCTCATCTAACCGTTGAAAAGCAAGAAGCATTGTGCATTGGAGTTGTTGTTGTTGTTATTAAATTCACAAGTAAAATCACTTAAGGTAGGTTTAATTAGCTTTGCATGCTCTATTTAACTGACACTGGCTACCAATAGTTGCACTGCTCCCACTCCTATGTTATCTACAAGTTGAAACTATTGAAGAGAAAAATACTAATAGGAGGGTCAGCTTACAAACTTTTTCTACACACCTGTGTATAGAAAACAGACAGTCCATATTCTGCTTTGTTTGTGCAGTCACTTAAAATTTCAAAGGAACAATCTTTGCAAATACTAGAGACAAAGTCGGATTTAAATCATATTTAAATTAGGAAGCAAACTTGAATTTATGTGCTATACTAAGAACAAATTCAAAATACAAACTTGCTAGAAGAAAAAGACCAAATACCTTGGAATTCTATTGCTTAGTCTCGGGTGATAGAAATAGTACATATAGATCCTCCGCCAAGGATTTACCTATTTCAACCTATTTTGACCTGGTGACACTATACCTTTCCACCCCACGAACATATTCCTTTGGAAATGCTGAGGAAAAAAATCACCATCATTGATTGGAACAACAAGATATACAGTCTAGTCCACTTTAGAAAAAGCAACAACCTTGACAGTAGTTCTGCCTCATCAGTAGTAACAAAGTCTGAACTTCCCTATGCTCCAAACTGTTTTAGAACACCCTAAACAAAATTGATTCTAATTAGTAAATCCTCTAAAGCAAGAAAATGATAAAAAAATTGATTTAATCTTGGTTAAAGTTGCCTCTTATAACCCTAATCTGATCAACATGCTGATGCTGCCAATATTTAAATCATCTCTAATTAATTATCGTATCAAAAGTCAACTTATATAATGTTCTTATATGCTTTTTCCTTTCGTTTTCTTCTTCTTTTGAATCAAAACTAGTGGAAATAGCTAGTAAATGGAATGGAGGATGACAAAAGTATCACTTAAAACAAAATGTTGATGCACTACTTTTAAACCTAAATGGTGGATACATGATTGAGGATTACAACTCTGTGTGTTTGTTCTTTGTTCCATTAGATGGGTTAGGTCACACCTTTCTACATTTTTTAATATTTCTTTTAAATGAATGCAATGTACTGTCTGTCTCATCTAAAACTGGAAAAGAAAAACCTCGGGTAGGTATATGTGTTTTTGACCATCTAGGCAGTGATTAATTTTAAATAAAATTGTATTATATATTTCAATAACAAATCCATTTAAAAATCTATATAACACTTGCTTTTCTACATCTTGTAAACAATTTTAATTTTATGCTATATATTCGTTGGTCTTGATTTTCTAAAAATCCGTATGCATGATTTTTCTTGACACAGAGCGATGACCATATTTACATATTCCTAGCCAGGGCAATAATAAATAGCCTATTTTTGCAACTAAGCAATCTACGAATGGAAGCTGGCTATGGCCTTTTGATCGGTTACTTGGAGCTTATCCATTTGTATCAATTACTTGGTGATTAATTTCTTGGCAGTTGATATAAAATAATTTTGGTGTGCTTGACTTTTTTAAGTCTAAGTTTAGTTTCAAAGGTCCGAAGCTATATTTGATGTAGTAATTAAGTTGGATTCGAACTTGTAGGTTTGGTTTGAAAATTTCCTTTCGATTAAGTTAGTAATTATTGTTCAACCACAAAAATTTTAGACACTCAAAATTTTTTGGCTTGGATTACTTTAATAACTCATATTATTAAAAATTAATCATTTTATTAATTATTCGATCAAATTTTATAAATTAACTTATTTTTATAAAATAGAATAAACCATTTGATTTTCATTTAACAATCTCCTTGTTCAATTAAACTTCAACTTTTTCAATAGGTAAAAATAATCTTCTTCTTTGAAGTTATTTCAAAATTTTCAATTTTATTTAATTTTTACTGTATAACAATTATATGATAGTCTAATATTAATTGAACTCTTTAAACTTTAAATCTTTTATCTTACTAATTTAATTTTTGGTCCAATTTTTAAAAGATTATTATTTAGTAAAAGATAAAAATGTGATCTCATTTTATAAGTAATACAAGTTTATGTTATGACTTAAGACTATGTAAGAAAATGCCACTTATCCTCATAAGTATATTAAGAATAGGACTCTCATTTTACTATAAACTCAAAAGCTTTTTATATTTATCATTTGCTCTCTAAGCTTTGATTATAGGTACTTATTAATGTTGAAAATTTCACTTTAATTCTTGTCTATTTATAGTCTATCCAACCACCTATATTTGATAAGAAGGTCCTTTATGCCATGAGCTTTTTACAGGAGAAATGGACTCAAATTGTTCTAATAAATATGATTTATCCGACTAAGTTACACATAAGGCATTGTCATTTTTCTATAAATACCTCTTCTTGTTTGCATTCATCTACTCCTATTGCTTCTTACCTTAGAATAAATATGTGGCTTATTGGAATCAAACTTTTAGTGTCTCATTCCGTCTCTGCATATTGAAGACAGTAACCAAACGCAGCATTTAAGACAAGTCTGTATACTTGATATGTGATAAGGATCCCATAACTTGCTTTCTTTTAGATAATGTCGTAATTTACTTGTAGTGATTTGTCCAATAGTTGTAGTTGAAGTGCTAGGTTTAGAGGCGAGTTGAGTACTAAGTTAGGGCTAGTAACAAGCAAACTTGTAGTTGTAGATGATGAGCTGTAGACCAGTAGTGAATGGCCTATTGCTCTTTAGTAGATCTCTTTCCTCATGGTAGATTTTGAGGCCAAAAAAAAAAAGAAATCAGCTTAGGAAAATTATAAAAATTCTAAACATTACCTAATTTTATAATACTAGCTAGAACTACTAAAAATAACAATAAAATACTTGAACATTTAGTTTGTTAAAAAAGGGTTTATTGTTAACCCTATAATTAACAAAGTTTGTATGATATGACACATTATCATACTATTTAACTCGTGACAGATTATTAATATTAAAAATAAAAATTTTGGTAAACTTATTCTCTATAAACTTAAACTCAACTTGCTGCCACAACCGCGTTACCCACCCGAAGAGACTTTGATAGTTTGATTGCAATTTTGGCTCCATCATCTGAATCGTAATACCCTAAATGAGAGAATTGAGTTTTTAAGAGTTTTAAAAAATCTAGAGCTAAATGATGAAACACTTACTAAAAGTAACATGGATTACAGCTGTAACACTTGTGATGCTTGCGCAATAATATTTTCAAGGATAATATTTATAGAGGTTTTTAGACTCAACAAGCTCAACTTTCAAAGGCCTTAACAACAAAGAAAGAAGGGTAATGGAGGAGGAGCAACCAACACATAACAAATGGGTATGAGATGAGAGAAGGTAAAGAAAAAATATTGTGAAAGGATGAGAGGGGTAGGATTCCTCGGTTGTAACATCCCACCCCCTACTGGAAAGGTAAAATAGTAATTTGGTCAGGGATGAGAGTGATTAGGACTGATTTGACATTTTCATGCATACTGGTATTTGTGAACAGTGAATCTTTGCACATGAAAAATAACTGTACCTGCATTCATGATATTTCCCGATATTTGGGCCTAAACGGAATTTTATTGTGAATAATGTGGAAATTATGTTTGAA
>JANVCQ010000232.1:44176362-44199635 GCA_025531925.1 Erythroxylum plowmanianum
TGGCCTACAATTAACAACAAAAATCAGCCACCATGAGAACAAAAAAATCCTGCTGTGTGTTGCTGAAGTGAATTGCGGGGGACAAGTTGTGACCACATAACATTATAGTGGTTGTAATTATTCATCTACAAGTTGATGTTTACCAAATCAAATTAATAGTTGTTAGGCCACTTTATACGAGTTAGTTAGGTACTTTGATTGCTCACCTCATTTCTTAGTCTATGAATCATCAGGACTTCAAATTTCACAAAGTGTATAGAATTATTATTGAAAAACTTTCTTCAGGATAGACATGTTGTTTTGCTGATCCGGCGCAAATTCTCTACTTTTGATATTTCTTGTACAAGCACGAAACCTTTAATTACTGTTACACTGTGGCTGCTCCTTAGCTTGGTCACATGCATAACATTATTTGTATGGGTCAAATTAAAACAACAATATTGTATGAAAAAGGTATTTGACAATGTTAGAAATTCGATTAACACAAGCTTTGGCCTTTTCTAATCTTTGCGACGGAGGGGTCGTCAAATTTAAATTCGAATGAATGCAGGATTACGAATTAATGTTTTAAAAACAAAATTAAATCATTAAGATAAGACGTTTAAGGTTTAAAAGGTTCAACTGATATTATTGAATAAAATTACAAAATTTAAAATATAATTAAAAAAGATTACTCTTATTTACGGAGAATTTGAAGTTTCATTATAAAAGAAGATTGTTAGATAAAAATTAACTGAGTTATTTTAATTTTTAAGAACTTATTTTATAATCAATTAATTAATAAATTAATGTATTTTTAAAAACGAAAGTTATTAAAATCAATTAACTTAAAAATTGAAAAAATAAAAGATTTAAGATTTTAATGGAAATAAATAAAGATTATTATTATTTTTGTTGTTATTAATTATTATCTGTCTTTGATTTATAAGTTTGATTTTTCAACTTGAAATTGTTTCTATAAAATTAGGTAAAAAAAAGGCGACGCAATCAACGGAATACCAATTTTGTAAATAACTTGGTAAAGAGGGGCAAATTTTCAGAAGGAAATGAAGAGCATGTGTTCGTTATTTGCTTTGAAGCATTATTGGCGCCACGTGACGTGCCACTGCAAGCCAGAGTGACATGGGCTGCTCGCCTGCTCCTCACTACTTTTTATTATTGTGAGGAAATTTCCTTTTGCTCAAAAAGTTGACGCTTTATCTTAAAACATAATTAAGATGATTATTAGTTACAAAATATACTAAATGTTTTTTTAAACATTAGATTAATTTTAAATTGCGAGCAGCCCTCTTTGCCTCCTATTCCTATTCAAATGTGGTGCAAAAGGGCATCGGGATTGGAGAAATTGTATTAGCTGGAGGCATGTGTTTATACGTTATATTACGTGTATATATATATTAGAAAGAAAGAAAATAAGACAAAGACTTGGTTAATGGTCTAAAAGGGTGAAAAGTTCCAACTTCCAAGTGGAAACTGTGGATTTGCTTTGAACTGGCAAACCAGAAATGACCCAAGAATAGTCAGCTTCTAACTTCACCGAAATGACATTTAAGATGTATTTGAAAAGTTTGAAACTTTGTTGAAGTTTAAATTCAAAAAAAAAAGTTAGAAAAGTCTATTATTGATAAAGAGATAGGCGGAGAGAGATATAAAGGAAACAGGAAAGAAAGGAAGATAAAGATAAACCATTAACTACGCACCAGTTTCGCCAACAAACCAGCCTTCATTTCAGTGCTCTCCAACCAAACTCTAAATTTCACCTATCTCTCTATCTTTTTGCACACTTGTTGCCCTTCATCTTTTATCAGGTAGGAATTCGCAGAAGGACTTTGATAAGGAAAATTCATAATAGAATCAAAGAAGTTGAAATTTTTTGAGGTTTTTCTTGTTACTGTTTGTGATATGTGTTGAAACCTTTTGGTGGTTGGATTTGGATATAGAATATGGAGTCTTGCATGGAAGCTATTGCCTTGAAGTCGAGTTTCCGGGGAGAATTGTCCAGAGAATTGTGTAAACAGGCCATTTTCGACGATTTATCGTGTTTGAATGCAACTTCAGGAGGTGTTTTCCCAGCAGAGGATTTTTCTGTGGACTGTTTCTTCGATTTCTCAGAAGGTGAATGTGAAGATGACGTTTTTCAAGAACATGAAACGGAGGAACAAGTGGAAGAAGAAAAAGACTCTATTTCTGACTCTGTTTCCTCTCAAGAACGTTCAGAAGATGACAACTCCAACTCCTGTAGCTTTTCTGATTCTCTGTTCAATGACGAACTTCCTGTGCCTGTAAGTTTCTTTCTCATTCGTATGGGTTTTACGTTTTCGCCTTCTAGAACATGAGAATTATGAAAGAAAAGTTGCAACTTGGCTTAAAACTCAAGAGAAATTCTTGGAAAGCAATATTGAGGGTTCTTCCGTACCAATTTTTTTGGTTCTCTGTTCCTTTTTAAGTGTTAAACCTTAAAAACCCATGTTTTGTTTTCCACAGGTTGATGATTTAGCGGACCTTGAATGGGTGTCTCAGTTTGTGGACGATTCTTTATCAGAAATACCTGTTTCGTACCCTTTTGCTGAAGACAAAGCACAAAGCTTTGCAAAAAACAGGTTTCAGCAAGACCTCAAACCGGGTTTGACGAGAACTCCTTGTCTTTTCCCATATCTGGTTCCGGCCAAAGCAAGAACAAAACGTTCGCGACGCACCGGACGGAGCTGGTCTGGAGGGTCATCGTTGACGGAGTCTTCGTCGTCGTCGTCAACGTCGTCGTCGGCTTCAACGCCATATGTTACCCTCACCAACGCGGACATAAAGGTTGACTCGTCAAATGATGCGGTTGAGCCGCCGCTGAAAAAACAAAAGAAAGGACCAGCGGTTCAACCCGGTCAACTTTCCGGTTCAACACAGTTTCAACGACGGTGCAGTCACTGTCAGGTCCAAAAGACCCCACAGTGGAGAACCGGCCCGTTGGGAGCCAAGACACTTTGCAATGCTTGTGGGGTGCGGTACAAGTCCGGTCGGCTTTTTCCCGAGTATCGACCAGCTTGTAGCCCAACCTTTTCGGGTGAGATTCACTCCAATAGCCACCGGAAAGTTTTGGAAATTAGGAAGAAAAGAGAAATGACTGGTCCGGGATCCGATCTAAACCAGATAGTTTCAAGTTTTTAAAAGTTTTTTAGAGTCAGATATCAGAAGTAGGTTATTGAACCGGTAACCGGGTTAGTGGTTCAGTTTGTAGGACTTAGACTTGTTACGCGTTATACGAGGTTGTATTCTTATGCTAGATAGATCCGATTTGTAGTTTTTTTTAATAATTATTTCTTAAGTTATTTTTTTTACTATTTGTTTTATGGGGCTAATTAAGATAGGGTATGATGTTGTTATAAGAAATTGGAGTTTAAAACTAAGGCTGTTTAGTAGGATGCTAATTAATGAAATGAAATAAAATAGAATATAAAAAAATACTTTATAATAAAATATAATATAATATAATAAAATTTAGAATAAAATATAGTAAAATGTTATTTAGAAGATTAGCAGAATGAAATGTATAATAAATAATTATTATATTTTCAGTATTAAAATGATTATTATAAGAGATTTAATGCTATAATTTTAAAATAGTAATTAAGTCTAATTAAAAAGTTATGTTTAAGTTGATAAATAATTTTTATATATTTTTATTTTAAAATAATAAAAGTTTTATTATTTATTATTAATTATATACAATTTACTATTAATTATATACAATTTATTATTAATTATTTAATATATTTTATTTTATTCTATTATATGTGATTGTATTTAAAAATTATTATATTTTTGTTTATATAGAAATGTACATAAACAATTAAAAGAATTTTTTATATATTTTCTATTTTTATTCATAAAAAATTTATTAAAATTTTTTTATTTTATTATTAATTACATACAATCTATTGTTAATAATATAAAAAAATCATTAGTAAGGTAAGGAGAAATAATATAAAATATTATTAGTTACATATAATTTTTGTAGATCGTAATAAATGAGACTGAAGAAAAGAAGGTTAAGATCAGAAGAAATAATTAATATTAATATCTATTTATTAATTTATATTTGATCTTAAACTCTCTAAATTTGAAATTTCTTATTTTTATTATTTAGGATATAATAAGATGTAGCATAATTTTTTTTGTTTCGACTCATTCTATTCTATTTTATTATAAAACCCTTACTATGTCTGTTGACATTTCGTTCTATTACCACCCTCTCAACTAATCACGCCGAAGATTTTGCAGCTATGTCCCTGATTGAATGACTAATTGTCTGTCTTATATTTCAATTAATAGAATCTGGAACAGTGGATCATCTCACAGTTTCGGTCTCTATGGATTTGATTTGCCTTTTCATTCATCTCTGAAGATTAAATAAATGGGAATGGTAAGAGCCGGCCCGGAAGTGCCATGTGGGAGGTGGAAAGAGGGGATTGGGTCGCGATGATAATGAAATTGGGATGAGTACGAGTGGCAAAGACCAAAGCACTAAACAAAGTCAAATTATGTGGGTGTATATGTATATATATATAAATATACGTCTCAATAATGAACCGAAGCTACGGGGAAAAAGACGTTAAGGCTGGTGGAGGCCTCTTTTTATGCAGATAGATTCGACTCTTCTTTGGAGGAATATGAGCTAAAATATCTATTAGCTGTTGCCTTTTTAAAAGACAACTGGGGCAACCGGTCTGCCTGATCATTTGACCTGGCGTAATTGACTCGATAGAGAAGAATACAGGAAACAAGTTCCCTTTCAACACTGTATTCTCCAATCCATCACACACGCTTCCGCCTCGTTTGGTTAACAACAATCAGACATTTTTTTAAGCTGATTTGTTGTTTTCGGTTGATTAATTTATTAGTTGATTTAAAACAAGTAGCTAAATATGAAAACGCTTCTATATTTTCTACCACCAGCTAAAATTTTAATTCTTATTTAACCCTTTTTCCCCCTTGCTTTAAAGATTGTTAGTTATCATCTCTTTTTTGCACTTTTTGTGTGAAACGAAAGGTCATAAAATTTATTGTTGAAATATAACCATATGGGCACAGGAGCATCTTGTAGGTTGTCATATAAACAGGTGTAGGCAGTACTAGGTTAAAAGTAAAATGTTGACTTTAATCTAAAATAAAAATAGAAAGAACTTTATAAGTTTCTCACAGCTAATGAAACCATACAGGTGAATATTGCTTGTTTAAATAACTTGAAATGAATGTCCTATAAAAACTAAAACAAAGAAGAATACAATAATTCTATTTTGTACAGTAATACAAATATACACAGACGTTAATTCCTTATCATCATCATCATACTCTGAAGTGTCGCAGTATAGATGAATATTGCTTGTCTAAATAACTTGAAATGAACGTCCTATAAAAACTAAAACAAAGAAGAATACAATAATTATATTTCATACAGTAGTACAAATATACACAGATGTTAATTTCTTATCATCGTCATCATCATTATCATACCCTGAAGTGCTACAGTGAAGCAAAATCTTGGAGAGTCTGATAGTACGCACTCTTACCCCTACATAATAGAGAGGTTATTTCCGGTAGATCCACATGCAGATGTGACAGAATAATAATGATGCAGGTTAAAAGAGTAAATACGTAAAAACTGGTAGTGTATATATACATGATGGTAATCATAATCTGCTATTACTTTACACCCCTGCAAAAGATCGACTTTTCTCGTTGCTAATTGCGTTATGAGTCTTCATTGAACGGCTTTGAGAATACGACAATCCTACGATTTTATACGTCCATTGCAGTAATCTTTCCACCTAAGCATACACATTTTTGCTACCAACAACTATCGTGTATGTCTATATTTAGTAAGCCAACACTCTGCATCATATAACATGGTTGGCCGAATCATCATTCTATAAAACTTCCCTTTGAATTTTAAAGGGACCTTTTTATTACATAAAACACCTAATGCATTCTATCATTTGACCCACCCAGATCTAATACGATGTATTATATCGTTATCGATACTATCATCTCTTTGAATGATGGATCCGATATATTTAAAACTCGATTTCTGTGAAATGATGTCAGTACCAATTGCTACTACCGTCTCTTGTACCATCTGGTTACCGGAAAAGTTGCATTTTAAATACTCCGTCTTAGACCTGATCATTCTAAAATCTTTCGATTCTAACACTTCTCTCTAACGTTCTAACTTGGCATTGACCCCCTTTTTGGTCTCATCCATCAGAACAATATCGTCCACAAATAGCATATGCCTAGGGACCTCTCCTTAAATATGTTTGGTAAGTTCATCTAATACTAATGTGAACAAAAAAGGGCTTAAAGCCGAGCCTTGATGTAATCCAACACCAATAGAGAACGCTTCCGTGTCACCTCCTATCGTCCTTACGCTAATCAATACTCCTTCATACATATCCCTAATCACTCTAATATAAGTCATAGGAATGTCCTTTACCTCCAAACATCTCCATATGAGTTCTCTAGGAACCGTGTCATACATCTTCTCCAAATCTACAAAAACTATATGCAAATCCAGTTTTCGCTCCTTGTAACATTTCATTAGTCTCCGAAGTAGAAGTATTGCTTCTGTCGTGGACCTACCAGGCATAAAACTAAATTGGTTGTTCGATATCGAAATAGCTCTCCGGATTCTCTTTTCAATTACCTTCTCCCACAGTTTCATGGTCTGACTTAATAATTTGACGCCTCGATAGTTGTGACATTGTTGGATGTCTCTTTTGGTCTTGTATAAGGGGATTAACCTACTCAATCTCCATTCATCTGGCATCTTGGCTGACTCGAGGATCACATTAAAGAGCTAAACTAACCATTCAATACCTACAGCTCCTAGTCTTTTCCATACCTCTATAGGGATCTCATCTGGCCCTACGACCCATCTGCTTTCTATCCCCCTCAAAATCTTTGTAATTTATCCTCTTGTGATCCTCCTCCATGAATACCCGTTTAGAAATTGTCCCGACACTAGAGGTTCCCCTAACTCTATGTTAACCAATATGTCTTCATTATAAAGGCTATAAAAGTATCTCTGCCACCTCCATTTGATGGCTTGGGCCTCTATGAGTACCTGTCCTACTTCGTCCTAGATATAACAGACTTGGTTGAAATCCTCCGTCTCACGTGTCCTATCTCGTGCTAACTTGAAAATTCTTTGTACTCCTTTGATCGTATCCAAATCCCTTTACATATTCTTGTAAGCTTCTCCTTTAGCCAGTGAAATAATCTTATTTTCCTCCTGTTTTGCCAGTCTATACCTTACTCTATTAGTTACCCACTCCACCTCTGTTACACTTACCAATAGATCTTTAAAATCTCTTTTCTTTGCCTTTACTGTCACTTGGACCTTGTTTGACCACCACCAAGATTCCATTCGCCTCCTGTATTTTAGATACCTGTAGGAGTTTTATGGTGGTCTCTCTCATTACGGGGGCTACTCTCTTCCACATCCGATTCGGATCTCCACTCATAGCCCATGTTGTATTATACATAACTTGAGTCCTAAAATGTTCCACCATGTCTCCTTTTAGTCTCTACCGTCTGATTTTGTGAAATCGCTCGATAAATTGTTGTGCCCTCCATCCCTTAATTAGTAGATCTAAAACTAACAATTTATGTTGGGTTGATAGGCATGCGGCTGGAAGTACTTTACAATCCTTACACCATGATCTGGCTCTTATCCTGATAAGGAATAATCAATTTGCGTTTTGGTTGTGCTACTCTGAAATGTCACCAAGTGCACTTTGTTTTTCTTAAAAAAGAAATTTACTATTACTAACTCATATTCTATAGTCATGTCCAATAAATCAACCTCACTATCATTTCTCGGGTCATGTCTGAAGCTCTCATGAGTTCCTGTATATCCATCTGAATCCACCCCTATATGCTCATTAAAATCCCCTCCTAGGATGATCTGCTCAGTATAAGAGATTTGTTGAAACACCCCATCCAACATTTCCCAGAATGTACGTTTTTTTGTTCGTCTGCGCCAGCTTACGGTGGATACACACATACTACATTGAGAACCACATTGCTTAAGATAATTTTTGCCACCATTATCCTATCATTGACACTTGTGATCCCCACTACTCTGTTCATTAATCCCTTGTTCACTAATATACCTATCTCATTCTGCTTCCACGTACAACCTGAGTACCATAGTTTGAACCCCCTATCTCCTTTGCTTTAGCTCTTGCCCACTTAGTCTCCTGAATGCATGCTATTTGTATCTCATACTTGTCTAAAATCTCTACTAATTTCAAGAATTTTCCCGTGAGCGTCCCCACGTTCCAAGCGCCTATTCTTATTAAATCATTTATGTCTTTATTCCTGCAAGTTGCATGTATCGACCCGCTTGCACAGAATCCATTCGCTCAATCTGAAGGCATCCCTCCTAACCCATGTCCCTTATATTTCTCGCAAGTACTATCTTAAGAAATCCTTAAAAGCTAAAACTAATAGACCCCACCACATAATTAATAAAGTAAGAATGATATATAATAATTAATAAAGATAATAATAATAATAATAATAATAATAATAATAATAATAATAATAATAATAATAATAATAATAATAATAATAATAATAAGATTGCATAATCAAGAAAAAAAAAGTCAAGTTAGTAATGGGTCTCATAACAGACTTCTTAACAGACTTGTCAGGATGTTCGAGACAACAGAGTTGTCAGTAGACGTGTGATGTGCCAGAGAGTTTATATTTATCAATTGCATTGCAAGTAACCATGCATCATCATCTCCAGCAACACATATGGAAAGACTTGCACCATTTATATACATACTTGATTCTTAAAACGCTAAAATGAGCTCTTAAGAGACAACAAAAAACATCTCTTTACGCACACATTTCATGCATACCCATTAAAACCTTTCTTCTTAAGCAAAATACAAAGCATTTAATCAAAGTTCACTTGCACCCCTCTGCCGCTGCCTTAAAACACAGAAAACTGTTAACGGAGATAATTTAGCAAAATAACAAAAAAACTAAAATGTATAAATCAGGGTTGGATAGTCAGTTTAGAGGTCCCAACAACCCAAAGTGGCACCCACCTTATGCTTTGTCGCCAGCGACAGCTATGAGGTTTATCTCACAGAGAGAGAGAGAGAGAGAGATTCATATAACACAAGCAAAACTGAAGCTAGCCCACGCCCTAATAAAAAAAGGAAAGCTGCAGAACAAGCCCTCACAAATGACGTTAAACAAGAAAAAAGAAGCTAGTTCAGTATTGAACAGACAAACCAATAATATCTTCGAAGCTCTGAACGTCGACTTCCGCAACATGTAAGGTATAAAATTCAAAAAGGCGATCTTTGGATGATCATAAGACTAGCTCATGAGTGTACTAAAGTGCCCAGATAGAGAAACTTACACTATCATTTTTACAAGATTAGTGCAAACACAAGAGAAATTTAAAAAAAAGAAACTTATAGCTCGTTGGGATCCAGAAAGGTGTATGGCAAGTCACTCGCCTTGTTGGGATCCAGAAAGGTATATGGCAAGCCATTCGCTTCTTTTCCGTCTCCTTTCGAGTTACCGTACTTCACAGTGAGATTCATGAAAATCAGTTACTGACCATATCGTCATCGGAGGCGCGAAGCTGGTAGAAGCACTCCTCAGATAACTAAATTTGGGTAGAATATTTTCTCATTATCATATCTCATAAAAACTGTGGTTAAACTGTTTGGATGTATTATCATCATCATCATCATTACATGTTCTATGTTTTTATTAGAATTGTAAACTTAATTTTTGCAGAATTAAATATCTAAATTCTTATAAGAATATTCAACGAAATACTAAGATATATGATATTCATACTTTTGTAATTTTTTTTAAAATCGTGTCCTCATAATCATTTTACACATAAATAGGTAATAATAAAAAATAATTTTACCAAACATTTCTGATAAAAAAGCTGATATAATCAACTACCAAAACTAATAATTGATTGCCAAACAAAGTCCTCTACTCTTTAGCCATCACACACTTCTCTTTTAATTCTACGGGTTAAAAATTTATAACAAACCCCATCGTTACAACCTTGTTACTTATGAAACTTGAGCAGGGAAGTCCTTTTATTTTCTGTAGATCACTTTAGAAAAGAAAGAACGTTGGTGCTCAGGGAAGACTAGATGATGAAAGTAACGATTATCCCGAAGGGTTCTCTCCAATCATGGAACGCCTTCATCACATTTCTCCTTACAGGAGCCAGTCAATATATATATATATATGTATGTATATCATCCACGATATGATGTCCATCCCATATGATAACACCACAAAACAATTTGTGCTGCCAAATTCCATAGTTATCTGTGACTATAAAACATTGAAACATTATTCCAAGTCATACTTCCAATAAAATTACTGTACAGATTTAAACTGCTCTATGTTGCCCAAAATTCCTACCGCCTAATTATGCAAGTAATCACAAGCAGCACCCTTTTTGCAATGCCCATTTTCATGGAACTTGCACACTCTCTGTCCTTTAAAGGAGGGCCTGGAAGCCTCTCCTCCTCTGCTAAACGAGGGTTGCCTATTCCATGGTTTACTCCCATGACTACAATCACCACCCTGAGAACTTCTCTCTCTTTGGCTGGACAATCTGTCTCCACTTTGATTCTGTTCAGTTGCCCACCCACTTAAGCTTCCACTAGGAGCTGCCCAACCAGGATTTGCATTCCCAGAACGTGATCCTTGACCTGGTGCAACCCATCCCGCATTTACACTTACGGGTGCCGGCACTTGACCTGGTGGTGCCCAACCTGGAAAGGAATTCCCAGGTGCTTGCCCTTGAATAGGAGCAGTCCAACCCAAATTTGCAGATCCAGACCCTTGACCTTGCCTAGGTGCAACCCAACCTTGGTTAGCATTTCCAGGTCCAGGCACATGGGCAGGTGCAACCCATCCATGATTTGAATTTGCAGGTACAGGCGGCCCACCCCAAGCCACATTGGGATTTCCAGGAACTGGACCCCAGCCAGTGTTTTGATTGTCTGTCCCTTGTCTCGGTGTTGGGCTTTGATTATCCGTCATATTCATGCCCCATGGAACATTTAGTGGAGGAGCCGCAGGCTGAAGATTTGATTGTCTAAGTGCTGAATTTTTCCAAGCATCCGACAGCACCAAATTTGAAGTGCCCGGGATAACAGAAGCAGCAGTATGATTTCCTGGATTCAAGGATGACGCAGAATTATGGAGGGAGGTTGGTGCATCACGCCAGTTGCCATATGCACTAGGTTGGGTGGGCATAGGGATTGAGTTAATTGGATCTAGCTTCTGGGAAGAGGAAGCTTCCCATGCTTGAGATCCATTTCCAGGTACAGCGCTTGAACTATTCATTCCTGAATTTGCAAGGATACCAGACATCCATCCTTGAGATCCGGCAGGAATATTACCATTCACAGGTTGTACCAAGTTGTGGAGACTTTTCATATCAATAGTTGCACTAACAGAACCACTGGAAATAGCAGTTGGAAGCATATGAGAATTGAGTTGTAACCCAGGGGATTCACCAGAAACTGTTGATTGAGAATGCATTTGAGATAAATTTGCATTACCCAAATGCATACCTGCTTCTGGCTTTGGAACTGAACTAATTGTATGTGAGATATTTGTGCCATCGACATGGTCACGTATCTCTACATGCCCACTTATCTTTGTTGATGATGTCTGTGGAGTACCATTGTGAGATAATTGGACATTATCTGATGATACTACTGCATGATGGTGTAACTCGTTGTTTCCTGCTGAAAATCGGTTAGCTTCAAAGAGAGGTCTAGGAGATTGAGCCTGAGTGGGTGACCACTTGCTTTCATAAGCTTGGCCCTTTTTCCCACTGGGAGCTTGTGCCGGAGTAGGAGAAGGAAGATTTGTATCAGAAGCCCACCTACCTGTGGCATTGTTGGGGACATTAAGGAGAGTTGGAGCAACTCGGGCCATAGAATTAGTGCTTTCAGATTGAGGATTCAAATTTTCTCCAGAATTGGCAGAATACAAGGATGATGGATGTAAATTCTGCACCAACTGAGTCTTCAAAAGACTGCTATCCACAGATGGAGGCCCTTTCTCAATATTTCCAGATAACGCCTCAGTCAAAAGTATAGAATCATCTTGCTTCTCTGTAGTTCTCCATATCCTCAGGTCAGAAGGGAAATACCCAGTAATACTCCATTTTCTCAGCTGTACCATTGAAAATGGTCCTTGAATTTTTCCAGATGGATCTTTGTAATGCCAAATCTTTTCAGTTTCACTGGTTCTTGAAATAGATTGTGTTGATCCTGAAGGAGGTGCAGGTGAAGTGCTTGGCATAATCTGAGGAGCAGAGTCTGGTTTTAGAACTGAATGAGCACTGTAAGCTTCTGAATTTGGAGAAGTTTTTTGCTTCTCCCAGTTCTCTAGTAGATTTGCTTCTCTTTCCCTCCCTTGATTCCATTGATGGTCATTTACAATCTCATCAGTTCCAACTGCATCTTCCACCCTACTCAGAAAACCTTTATTAGACATACTTCTGTTTAAATCCCGGTTCATGCTCGTGTAATTCCTTGTTCCAGCCCAAGATTCGTTTGTAGTAAAACCTCCTTTTCTCGGAGAGATCGGTTCTTGTCCTCTTACTCCAGCCCAAGAATCGTTTGTAGTAAAACCTCCTTTTCTTGGAGAAATTGGTTCTTGTCCTCTTACTCCAGCCAAAGAATCATTCATTGTAAAACCTCCTTTCCTTGGAGAAATTGGTTCTTGTCCTCTCCTGCTAAAACTACTGCTTCTAGGTCTAACGTAATTTTCTGCAACACCAAGAAATAAGATAAAGTTGAATGACCCAGAATTTGATACAATGAACTATACAGAACTCAGTAACGGAATCAAGCAAATGAGACCTTGTCCCTTGTCATCATTTTCTCCATCTTCTTCAGATTCATAGCTTGGGTCCATTTTTGGATCAGCTTGTATTTCAGGAATCTCTTCCAATCTACGATGGCGCTCCTGAGGAGACTTCAAAAGCTGCAATTTCTCCACACATTCTCTGAGCGTAGACAGACGTTAAGAACTACTAAAATAGTTGTATAGAATTGCAAGAATTTCTGAGAAAACATGTGACAAGTAATAAAATTCGGCAATATAAAGGCTTCTGAATTCAGACTTGAAAGCTTTAACTTCCTATCATCTGTATGATTTTGACCATATCTTATCCTAGTTGAAATTTTACTGTAAAATCCCTATGCTTTATAGGCATACACCAAGAGAGAGCACAAAAGTCTAGGCGTAGACAAGGATTTGAAGCCAACACAGAACTCACAACAGTCGTTCATCTAAATCTATCTCCACATCTAGTTCACATTTAACGGATAAGAACAAGCTTTGCTGTGATAGAAGTTTCAGAGCTCTACAAGAATTCATACAATGGCAAGATGAATTTAAGCATATCTGTCAAGTCTATTTTCTAATCTAAAGCCGATAATATGCAAGTAGATTGTTCAAGAGGACATAAAGTTGCTAATTTTAAGAAAATCCATAGATTTATAAACTGCTGATATTCCTCAACATGTACTCTAATTTGAATATGGAAAGAATACCAAGAAATATTAGCTTTAATGGCATACATCCTTCAAGATGACAAGAGTCCAAATCATTATATAACTACATAATGGTAACTATTCACATCTTCAAAAGGATATTCCTTTCTCCGACCCAAATCACTAGCTCGATCTCGAAGATGACTGAGACGAGTAATTTCAGTTTCCAATGCCTGCCACATAGTAAGAGAATCATCAGATATCAACTCAGTTTACATAAAGTGGAGCCTGTTGGAGTGGTCCAGAGGTTTTTTTTTTATCGTTGTTTTGAAAATTTTTATTAGTTCAACAACCAGACAGATGATATACCATCAGCAACACAAAGTTAAACTTCTTATATCATCTTCAACCCATCATTTTGAAATTCAACATTAATTATCACCATGGTCGGTTAATATCCTAAGGTTGAGCCTCGAGCATGCAACAGTATAGTTCTATTATACTGTTATATTACTAAGAAGTGATTATCATCCCCATTATTTATGCTCCAAACTTACATCTTCAACTCTCACAGCCTGCAGTGCCATAGCCTTCTCTTGTATGTCCCCCTACGAACAGCACACAATTCAGAATGAAGAACATCCAGTAACTTAACAAAACACTACAAAGTAATGCTGCCTCACCACAGTCAAGCGATTAAGAAGTCCACATTTTATGCTTTGCCGAAGACGCTTGCATTCATCCTAGGACATCAGACAAGATAGTTAACAAGCAGATCCAGCAAAATGAATGCAACCATTCAAGCCAACAGATTCATCAAGTACTGCCACTGGTTTGCAAAATCAATAAAGCTGAACTTTGTCCCTCAATACCAACCCAAATGCAATGTAAGCAATCATTCTAATTTCTACAGAGTAAGACATGCTTTAGACAGTAAGAGAAACAATATAATCATCCCAGTTCTTCACTCTAAATGAAGAGTTATAAAATTACATCAACAAAAGAAATCATGTAAAGACACCAAAAACGACAGAATAAAGAACAAATAAAAGGAAAACGGCTTGTCACCTCAGTAAAATCTTGATTTGAGATTATATCAATTGTCACCACCTCTGTCTTGCTTAGATTTAATATTTCAAGTTGAAAAATGGCTGTTTTTTTGCCAACTCTGTAGGGCTCAGGAGCTTTGCTTGTACCTGCACAAAAATATTAAAATGAATTTATCCTACTATTACACAATTTTTATACTTCCACAAGGCAATATGAATAGTGCACAAGGCAAACATGAGGGTTTTACCAACAACTTGCACAAGCCTGTACAAATCTTGCTTTTGGGCACTGCCAGAGATTCTTATTCTCACAAAAGCACCAACAACTTTGTCATGAAATGTCTCCATATCTTCAATTAGATTCTCCACCAAACTGCGTTTCAAGTAAATTAAACTGATATTATGCATATCAATAGCTGCATAATCATCAAGGTTTGATTGCAGTCCTCTCCCACCACCCTTTTTCCGTGATTTGCGCTTCTTATCCTTAGTTGACTTCACAGGGGTATCATAGTTCCCATCAGCATCCACCTGATTAGCTTCAGTGTCAACAACACTCCCTTGCTGATCATCCACTTGGGAGTCCTCTTTCCAAAGGAAGTGTGACTCAAGAAGCTTTAACATTTCAAAATGGCCCACGCGTGGCTTCCCAAACAGACTCTGAAGCCTTGAATCACAAATTATTTGACTTTTGCGACGAGGATCACGGAGTTTGTTCCTTTTTATGTATTCCAGTAGGAGAGCTTGTACATCAAATTGAGAACAAACTGACTTGTCGCCATTCCTCATGTGCCCGACAAACTCCAAAAGCTCCCTGGAGGCCCACTGAATTCTTTCATCAGATGTTACCCCTTCAGCTCCACTGCCTGTTGCTGAGTTTCGTAAATTTCCTACCCTAGAACGAGAATTCATTCGTTTTCTACCCCTTCTTCTTTTAGGGGCTGTCACTTCCATATTAGCAGAACTGTCTGATCCTGACCCTTTGTCATTATGAATGTTATAGACTTCATCTGGTGAATCTTGCATACCCATGTTTATTTCAGGTCCTTTCCATGGGTTTTTAGCTTGAGCAATTTCTTCAGAAGTTAGAGAGAACCTCGCTTTTAGGTCAATCAAGTAATCCTTGAAAAGATACTCCCAGCTGTTTTTGTCATCAAAATTCACATGGCCCTGCCAAAGTACAAACGGACAATTACATACATCAGAATGAAAGTCCACTTACAAAAGTCAAGTCATCATGCAAAACAAAAAAAAGAGAGATAAAATGGATGTGGTAAAATTAAAAGTAGGAAGGCAAAGTAGATTCTCTTCTACAAGTAGAAATATCAAGTGATAAACCACTACAAATTATGTATAAACCAAGCATAAGAACAGGTAGCATCCAGTTAGGAAGGACGTAAGATATTAACAATTGACTGATATAAAGGAGAAGAATGAAATCAGTATAAAGGTAAATCAACGACCAGAGAGTGGGAAAACTGAAGGGTACAGGATCAATCGGCTAATAGAAAACTAAACTTAACAGTCTCACGAACAAATTCAAACTCTACTGATGAATGCAGATGAACCCAACATTGATTGGAGGAGTTGGAGCATCATGAATACAATAAATTTACATCAGAAACATTCCATGGCCTCAGTTAAAAAGATCGTTCATTGATCACAAGCTTATTTACAACCTGCGTGAAAAATCTAATTTTTTAGTCTCAAAATACTAATTTTTGTGCGTTGATCTCCACCATAAAATTTTGGATTTTTATTAGTTAGTTACTTCATTACAAAGTGTTACTGCAATTTAAGAAAGCATCCGTACAGGCCCTAGAGTAACAAGTATTTATTATTCACTGATGCTGTGTGTTTCTTTGAAATAATATGATATCACATAATATATTCACCGCTACGATTGGCCATCTGCTGCCACATTAGATCACAGCTTAAACTTCATAAAAAGTTTTGTGTTCCTTCGTTATATAGATTTGTAAAGCAAAGAATTTTATAAGTTGTCCATAATAGAATTTGAGAAAAAGAGCCTGCAAAACAATAATAGCAACAGTAATATGGAAAGATAGAACAGGAACATACCATCTCCTCATTTCCTTGTCCATTCCCTTCAATCAATAGAACAGTTTTCATGCATGTCTCACAGAAGCCTTTATTACCTCTCACACAAAAAATAACAGCATCTTTGATGCACGCCTTGCATAAGGAAAATGTACATGTATAACACATGTAATAGGCATTCTTCCCACAGCTGCTGCAAAGGTGCCAACCTAAGTATTGAAAAATATTACCAAGTTGACTTTAGATAAGTTACAAACTAAGCAGCCAAAGACTTGAGATACATTGCATAAATTGTAAGACAATAGCTTCAAATAAAGAATGACAAATGAAGAAGCAAAAAGCAAAACATCACACATAAAAGACAACCTCCATAACGCAAGTCATCAAGAACACTTATACAAGGAAAAGTATTATTGTTGTATCTGCTTATGTAATGACTACAACATAAAAGAACATAACCAATCACCTTCAATTTCAAAAATGTTTCCAGACAACAACTTAAGTCATAAAGTTCCAACAGTAGAGGGCAATGCTGTAAGGCATTACTAAGAAATTCATCCAAATACACCTAGGCCAAGAAAATAAATAACTATATAGTCAGACACATTTAGAAGTTCCTGAAGCTAGAAGCCAGAGTTTAACACATGTCACAAAAATGTACTTTGCATGGACCACAACCCATTGGGGAATGCACACATGAACTATTTTAGATATCCTTTTGAATTTAATAACTTGCATTCCCTTCTCAGCAGCCTTTTCATTTGCACATTTTGCTTTCCCCCAAAACACTTCTCTAAGTAGTGCAAATCTTTCACTTCTGGAGAAAGAAAAAAAATCCATTCAGAAAAGCAGTTGGCATTAGCAGCCCAAATGCCAAATGCCATTGAAATGAGTTTAACTGCATACCCCTCCATTTTCATCCATCCAGACTGCAAGTCAAGTTGTCCCAAAATCCACAGAATAGACAAGTTAACATTCGATAGTGGTCTGACCAAACCCACCAAAGGCTTTACAGAAGAATGGAAATTTATAGAGCCAGTGAATTTGCAATCATTAACAATCAGAAAGCATGGAATTAAAGTTGGATATAAGGCATATAACTACTTGAAGGGATAAAAGTTACTTGATTCGTAGAACTTAGGAATCTCTAGTTGCTTAGAAGTAAACTCCATCACTAATGTTTGTCAAACATTGTCCAATTCTCTCTTTTTAACTTGTGTCCACATTATTTACTTTTTTGAGTTAAATGGCCTTTTGCTTTTTCATTATTGTGGTACAGATAACTCTCGAGCTCAAGGATGGGAAAGGACAAGTGGGCAAGAACCTTCTTCCAACCAAAGTGATATGGTCGCGTCTGCAGCCTAATCACATCAAATCCCTAAAGCAAAATGATCTAAGAAAGTGACAAAACCTTACTGCATTTTGATTCTCAACAAAAACTCCAAGATTATACAAGAAAAATAACAGATGTTGAAGCAGGCTGTACAACTTTTGGCATACCCACTGTTATAACTTTGATCCTTAATCATATCCAATAAGCACAAAGTCCAAGTACAATCAACATTGTAGCTCGTAACAAGTATAGGAAGCCAATATTAAGATTGTCTTCATGATCTTCAAGACTTCAGTGGCTTCTTCAAGCACCAAAGGTTGATGACTTAGTAATAGAGATTTTTTCCGTCTCTATTTTAATGCAAACATGGTTATTACCAGTCACTGCCATTGGGACTTCAAAAAGTTCATGGAATTTAATTGTTAGATGAAACGTTACACTTGAAACGAGGCACAATAACCCAATATGGTGAGCTTGCAAAATTAAACAGTAGATAAGAGCACCCTGTCCCTTTGCACAAGTCCACTCCTGCAAGATTACTGTTGTGGACATGAACCCTTTTGTCAAAACAAGAAAAGGCAACAACTTCAATAGTTTACAAGAAATGAAGAAGTAGTCTAGCTTACAAGGGAGTTGAGATTCAATAAGTTCTCAAGGTATCCAATCAGTAATATTTTGTTGAATTTCTACTTTGAAATCATCAAAGAACATTATTAGTAGCTAATGTTTGATAAAAGAAACTTACAAAATTTACTACAACTAGTACAAATCCCACAAGTATTACTGTTACAAAGGAAAAGAAGAGACTACTTATGAAACCTAGTATAGACATTGGCAATCTATTATGTAAACTTTAATGCTTATGCATCCTTCCCTAGAAAATAATTTCCCTGGTCTAGTGGAGTCTCAAAAATCCAAAAGGACATAAAAGATTAGAACTGAAGTCCAGACAAACAATAAGCTTAATGGTCCATCAACAGTGAAATTCAAAACTTGGGAAAAGAAATGAAAGATTTTAAGAGCCAAAAAACAGAAGACGTGAGTAAAAGACCTTACCACAATTCCATTTCCCCTTAGATTGAAAGAATGCATCATCTCGATTAACACAAGCAGGATGATATGCCTTAGGGCACCCCCTGTAAAGAACCTTAACCGCTCAAGCAAAATGTTGAAAGAATGATAGTATGAACAACAATGCAGAATACGAATAAAACTACTCCATTGACAGAAATGAAACTAATGGCCGTTTTACCTGCGGTCACAGAGAACAAGAGAACCTCCATCAAAACAAATGAAACAGACATCCTCCCCTGACTTTCTCCTTGAAGGGACTCTAGTAGGAATTTTTGTACTTTTTCCTCTTTTCCTCTTCCTACCAGCACTTTGTCCTATTTCCTCTGTTTCCTCTTCTGCCCCCTCAGTTCCCTCAGCCATTTCTGTCTCCTCCACTTCATTTGCTTTCCCTGCTTCTTCTTGCACTTCCATCTCTTCTCCCACAGCATCCAACTCCATCTCCTCATCCTTATCCATTTCCATCTTTTTAGCATCCTCCTCTGACACTCCAATTTCAGTAAATTGAACCTGCTCCGCTGCATCTCCAGCATCGTCCTCCATCTCATCCAACATCTCTACATTATGTTGATTTGTATCCACTTCAGTCTGCTCTTCCACCACAATCTTGCCAGCCACCTCCTTACTCTGCACATATTCCTCTTTGAATTCCTTCTTCATATTACCTTCCCTACAATAATCAACATCCACCCTATTCCTTTTCTCTGTCAGACATATCTTCTCCACAGTTTCCGTTCCATCTGCAATCACTGTCCCCTCTGTTTCTTCCATAACACCTGCCTTCAGTTTCACTCCAGAGCCCTCCCCCATTTCAATACCCTCATGCTTCATATCCTCTGCTGCGCCAGACACCTCTGCCCCTGTTGCAAACTGCATCTCCTTTTCCTCTTCGGGATCTTCATTTATTCGTCCTACTGTTTCCTCTGTTGAACATGACACCTCTGTCAACACTCCCACCAGCATCTCTTTTTCCTCTTCGTGATCTTCCTCTATCCCTCCCGCTTCCTCTGTAGCATGAGACACTTCTGCTGCAATTGCCTGCGCCTCCTCTTCCATTTTGGGATCTTTCTCCTCCATTCTTCCCATTTCCCCTATTGCATCAGACACTTCTGCCACCATTGCAGCTCGTCTCTCCTCTTCCGTTTTGGGGCGTTCCTCCACTATTTCCACTGTTTCCTCTGTTCCACCAGGCACCCCTTCCATCGTTGTTTCCCGGGTTTTCCCTTCCCCTTTGGGATCTTCCTCCTCTATTCCTCCTGTTTCCCCAACTTCAGCCGACACTTCTGCCACCACTGAGACCCGAGTCTCATTTTCCATTTTGGTTTCTTCATCTTCAATTCCTACTGTTTCATCTGTTGCAACAGACACCTCCGCCACCATTGTGTTCCGTGCTTCTTCTTCCTTTTCGGGATGTTGATCCTCTATTTTTAATGTTGCACCAGCTACATCTACCTCCACTGCCCTCATCTGAAATCCATCTCCAATGCCCACACCTTCATCCTTTCTATCCCCATTTCCATCTGTTACCAATGCTTCCACTCTCGTTTCAATTTCCTCTCCCTTGCAAGCCTCCTTCATTCCCTCAACGACATTCGTTTTCCCCGAATCACCCAGTTCAGCAACAGCCGCCGTCTCCGTCTCAATCTCTTCGTTCACTGCCTGTTCACTCATTTCGGCTCTCAAATTCCCCTCTTTTATCTCTCCATCCCTAGCAATTCCATCTCCTCCGGTCTCAGCCGCCGGCGACTGAGAAGACTGGCCACCGCATACACCAACTCCCAATCCATCCGTACCCTCTCCGGCAGCCACTCCAAGCTTCTCAAGAAATGGCGGTGATTGATCACAGTTGCCGTCTTCGGCAACTGTTCCCGATTCGTGCGACACAGACATAGGCCGAAGCTCCGAGTCGCAATTCGGGTCCGGGGGTTCTATTACTGGCTGGGATTGGGGATCTAGAGGTTTCGAGTTCTCATCTTCTTCAGCATCCATTAGGCAGATTGATATGATAAGCAAGAAAACCCTAACAAAATTAGGGTTTAGAAAGATTTGGGGGAGAACTGGCGTGTTCGATGAAATATGCAAACTGTTATTTACTGTTGTTTTATCTAGCAAAGAACGCGATAAAGAGATAAAGAGATTAGTAAATAAGGGCTCGGGACTTGGGATTGTTACACAGCACCCGTAACTTTTATACTTTATGAGCCACGTTGATTGGGCTTTTCTTACTACGTGGACATTTATTGGGCTTTTTCTTACAAACATTAATCCGGTCAAGACTTTATTTGTTAATGGGTCTAAGCCTTCAATTCTTCTTCTTCTTACTTTCTTTAGAAAAAAAAAATCGGGTCTTGTTTGGTTAGCATAAATTCTTACTTGAGAAAGTAATCTTTCTTTTAAAATTTATATTATCATATTTGGTTCATTTTTGTGAGTAGTTAAGAAAGTAAAAACTTTCTCAATCTAATAAAAGTAGTAAGACTTTACTTAGATTCTAAATCTCAGCATCCCCTTAGTATTTATATTACTTTCTTTAGGAATTTAATCTAAAAAATATACTAGTCAATTCAACCTTTCGTTTTCTCTCAACTCTACAACAACTCTTTTATAAAACTCTACCTCCTCTTCAACTATTCTTATTTTCTGTCTTGACTTTTTTTAATTTTTCTCTCTATTTTTGAGGAGAATATTTATGTGATTATTAGAAGGTTAAGGTTGGAAACTATCACTTTTTAAACAATTTATTTATATTTGGTTCTTTCATCTATCTCCACATGAAGACTTTCATGTAATTGTCCACATAAATTTATCTTACGCTATCACTTTATTATTTTCATAAGGGAGAGAGCAGAATTTGAAAGGAAGATTATCCTTATTGGTAGATTGAATCATTTTGACTTCTTTACATTTGGTATAAAATGGATTTTGGTATTTGATTATTCTACCAAAAATTTGTACAAGCATTGCCATGCCTCATTACATTTTAGGCCACGCATATATAAAAAATATCATTAGATGTTCACGAAAAAAAAAACATAACTTCATTTTTAAGTGAATTCCATGATTAAGTACTAATAATTTTATGGCTCAATAGAAACCATGTCAATACTCAATACATGTATTAGCAACCTAATGTACACAAAATACTATTACTCATTAAAATAAGTACCACTTACCCCTTTTAATCATAATATCATCTCTGAATATAAACTATGCCACACCTCAATAATAATATTTTTTCTATTTAATATCAAGTTTAGGTAATTTAATTGATTACATATAACACCTACACTTTTAAATAGGGATATAATGAATGAGTCAAAAGAATATTTGTCTTAATAACAATAATAATTACACTTAGTATGCTTAATACCACAACTATAAATAACAGTTACCAAGACGGGACATATTTAAAAAATGACATAACTTTAATGCATGATAGGAATACTACGGTTAAGTTGTAATAATACCAAGCATCAATATGATGGATATAAATTGATACAAATATGTGCAACAAAGTGGGTAATATGAAGGTTTTGTCTAGCATAAGAAACTATATCCATTAAAGCTTTTGGAGAATATTAAAAAATATAAACGGTTATGTGATCAAGGGTGTTCTTAATGGAAAAATTAATGAGAAATTATAAAGTACAATGATTTGATGCATGATTATGTATGAAACTATATTCGTTAAAGGTTTTGTCTAATGAGGTTTAGAGCATGGTCGTTTAATCAATCATGTTCTTGTTTAAAAAAGTTGAAATGAATTTTTCAATTACATAAATTGGAACATGATCATGTATCAAATTATGTTGAATAAAGTATTTTTAATATGGTTAATTACACAATTATGTGGTTAATCATGTTCTTGTTTAAATTTTAGAAGAGACTCCTACATGGGCCATGTTATGACGCCCTGTATAGGCTGTTGTATAATGTCATTTATGGGTCGTGTTATGTTAAGCGGTGACAATAATAGATAGGACTTGTAATCATGTGTAGGCTCTTTTTACTTAGAAGGGAAGAGTGTTCAAGATAACTTCCTTTAGACCTTGTTTATTAAGGACAGTATAAAACTAAAAAGTTGCATGTAGGTCTCAACTTCACCGAGCTCCACTAAAAGACATGACATGCATTCTTAACCCTATATTATCATTTTCTGGTTATGGTAATCAAAGTGATAATCTT
>JANVCQ010000232.1:44226977-44238294 GCA_025531925.1 Erythroxylum plowmanianum
AAAATTTTCATCTTATTTATTATATTCCGGTTTGATAGCGGTTCATTACCGGTTGAACCTCTAAACCTTAAACCTTTTCTTCGACCGGTTCGATGTCCGGTCTGGTTTTTAAAACATTGGCTGAAACATGTTGTTTTATCTAAGTAGCCCAACCTTGTTTTCTTAATGGAAACAAAAGCCCAGTGGCATCAGATGAATCGAATAAAACGGAGCTTAGGTTATGAGGGTTTATTTATTGTGCCACCCCGGGGCCTGAGCGGTGGTCTGGCGTTATTATGGTGGGAGAAGAATATGTGCTCGCTCTTGGGTTATGATACTACCGACATTGATGTTACAGTCCACATGCAAGGCTTGCCAGAATTCTGCTTCACTGGTTTTTACGGGTACCCTGAACGTAGTAGAAGATCTGCTTCTTGGAACCTTTTACGTCTGCTAGCTACTAAATCGCGCCTTCCCTGGACTGTCCAGGGAGACTTTAATGATCTATTGAGTTTTGATGAAAAAACTGGTCCTTCTGGCCAGTCGAATTGGATGATTGAAGGTTTTCGCCACGCGGTAGAGGATTGTTGTTTGATGGATGCTGGTTTTACTAGCAATAAGTTCACTTGGGAGAGGGGTTGCCATACCAGTGACCGGGTTGCTGAAAGGCTAGATATAGTTTTGGGAACATCGCCTTGGTTTGCTCTGTTTCCGAACTGTGTGTGTTATCATGTTGAGACTACCACCAGCGACCACTCTACACTTCATATTAAACTAAATGTGGAACTCATCCATTTTTGCCCCAAGACCTTTCAGTTCGAAAACGCATAGTTGTTTAAGACGGATGTTTTTGATATTGTTCAGCACGCGTGGTGTCGGGCGGAGGGGGTGAGTCTTGTAAAGAAGATGATCACTGTTGCTGCAATGCTCGCCAGTTGGGGGAGCAAAAACAACATGCTTTCAGTACTAAGTTACGCTTGGCAAAACAGCAAATGCGGAGATTTCGAGTAGGCTTGGATCTTGCCTCGCGGGAGGCTTTTATCGAGGCACGACAAGAG
Organism: Erythroxylum plowmanianum; assembly: GCA_025531925.1. Lineage (NCBI taxonomy): Eukaryota > Viridiplantae > Streptophyta > Magnoliopsida > Malpighiales > Erythroxylaceae > Erythroxylum > Erythroxylum plowmanianum. The sequence goes on from JANVCQ010000232.1 coordinate 44,228,015, forward strand.
TATCACACTGCGCTTTTACAACAGGAGCAGTATTGGCGTCAACGGTCAAAACAATTATGGCTCCAATTTGGTGATCAAAACACTAAATTTTTCCACCGAACTGCCTCGGCACGCCAAAGAAAGAATCTTTTTAAGCAGTTGAAGGACGCTGATGGTTCATGGTGTACGTGGGAAGTTGGCCTCGAGGAGTCGATCTGTTCTTAATTTCATCAGTTATTTGCTTATGACCAAGGGGATATGGATTTTGTTTTGAGCTGCGTCCACCCGAAATTAATTGATGAGCATAATCAATTCCTAACCCGACCTTTTATAGAGGATGAGGTTTGAACAACTCTTTTTAGTATACATCCTGATAAGGCGTCGGGTCCTAATGGTTTTAACCCTGCCTTTTATCAAAAATTTTGGAGTATCGTTGGTCATGATGTTACTAATGCTTGTTTAGCTACTCTAAATGACAGTGCGGCATTGCCTAGATTGAATAAAACCAATGTTGTGCTCATCCCTAAACACTCTGCTCCAGAGTATGTTTCTGATTTGCGGCCCATCTCCTTAGTCAACGTCATCGACAATATTGTTTGTAAGGCTTTGGCAACTAGAATGAAAGCCTCTTTGACGCTGACTGTGTCTGAAAATCAAAGTGCTTTTGTATCGGGACGACTGATCACCGATAATGCGATGTTGGGCTTTGAAACCATGCATTGGCTGGAGGGGTGCAACATGGGGAAGGATGCTTTTGTTGCTCTGAAAACCGACATGAGTAAGGCGTATGACCGTATTGAGTGGGGTTTTTTTTGGAGAAAATGATGCTTAAACTAGGCTACTGCACAGCTTGGGTGGAGAAAATCATGCACACTGTCACAACAGTTTCCTACAATTTCTACCACGATGGCCCACTGTTCGGGCCGGTGGTTCCTCAGCGGGGGTTACGTCAAAGCGACCCCTTGTCGCCGTATCTTTTTATATTGTGTTCTGAGGCTCTAACGGCCATGCTCAATTTTTTTCACGGTACAGGTCAGCTGCATGACTGTAAAATTGCCAAAAATGCTCCTCCAATCAATCGCTTGTTCTTTGCCGACGATGCTCTATTTTTCTTCAGAGCATCTTTCAGGGAAGGGAAGTGCTTCAGTCTTGCTTGGACATGTATCAGAGGGCTTTGGGCCAGCTGGTGAACCTCTCCAAGTTGGAGATGATTTTTTCCCAAAACACTCCTCAAAAAGTGAAAGATGCAATTCTACCACTGCTACAGATCCGGGAAGTTTCAGGTTTCTCTAAGTACTTGGGACTTCCGACTGTCATTGGCAAATCTAAGAAGGAGGTTTTTCAATTTGTCGTTGACAAGGTCTGGAGACGTTTACAGGGCTGGCGACGCAAGCTTTTAAGCCAAGCAGGGAAATAAATCTTGCTAAAAACAGTCATCCAAGCTATCCCGAATTACTTAATGCAACTGCTCCTTCTACCCACCGGTACGCTTGATAAAATAGAAAAACTAATGAATTGTTTTTGGTGGCAACATTCTAATTCCACAGGTCCAACTCTTCATTGGTCCTCTTGGGACAATATGGCTCAGCTGAAACACCAGGGTGGCTTAGGATTTCGAAAGCTACGGGACTTTAATTTAGCCTTGGTGGCGAAACAGGGGTGGAGGTTTCTTAGTAGACCTTCTTCAATGGTGACCCGAATTTATAAGGCTCGCTACTTTCCAAAATGTAGCTTCCTAGACGCCACAGATGGCTCGAACCCCAGCTATATGTGGCGGAGTTTCATTAAAGTACAAGACATCCTCCGCGTAGGTAGTTTATATAGAGTCGGACGGGGCACTGCGATTTCAGTTTTCGGTGATCCATGGATCCCCTCTCTCCCTGGTTTCCGACTTCACTCGACGAACACTGCAGGTCGAGAGCACCTCACTGTTGCTGACCTTCCCAGTGAGAATGGATGGTAGTGGGACTCGACGAAGCTTGATTTGTTCCTGTCCACGGAGGAGGTGGCCGCTGTTACAAGAATCCCTTGTTTCAGACACGATTGCGATGACATCTGGACTTGGTTGCGTGATAACAGTGGACTCTACACTGTTAAAAGTGGCTATCAGTTGCTGATGCGCAGACTTCATGTTCCTCCGTCTTTATTGACTCTTCCATGGCACTGGTTATGGCAGTTAGACTTACCAAAGAAGATTCTCAACTTTTTATGACATTGTCTTCGTGGTTTTTTGCCAGTGAAAGAAAGATTGCGTTCTCGGCGTATTGACATTGATGAGGTTTGTCCCTTATGTCGCCAACAAGTTGAAACAATCTGCCATATTTTTTTGATTGTGTATCTACCAGGGGCCGTCTGGTGTAGGAGTGGTTTGTTGGTCTGGGTTTTCGTCCGGTCTATCAACCAGTGGCTGCAAGACGTTCTGTCGTTTTGGACAATGGAGTAGCAGCAGAGAGACGTGGCAATCATGTGGGAGCTTTGGCGATCCAGAAACACATTTATCTGGAACCAGTGTCGTCCCTCTGCTGCCGCAATATGTACTGCTGCCGCCCGTCTTGTTTCCGAGTGGAAGATCGCGTTGACGGCAAGGCAAGTTGGTGTTCTCCCTACCGCCGAGTCGTCCCCATTGAAATGGGTGTTGCCCACCGAAGGTACTCTGAAGTTAAATGTGGATTTCATGTTTCAACATGACTCTGGTGTCGCAGAGGCGGGATGGATCCTCCGTGACCACCTGGACTGTTGTGTTGGTGGTGGTATGTGCAATAGTGGCGTGACTGCAAACCCAGTTATCGCCGAAGCCGTTGGGTTGAGGGAGGCGCTTAATTGGTTGAAGGGAGCTGTTACCGACAGCCGGATTGACGTTGAAGTAGATTGCCTGGAATTGGTTGCAATTCGAGGAAAACAAAATGGCTCCTATCTTGGTGGTATGGTTTCCGATATAAAAAGCTTGTTAAATCACTTTCGATCTATAGCTGTTTCTCATGTTAAGAGGTCAGAAAATCAAGTTGTCCATATATTAGCCTCGGCATCTGGTTCTATTTCTGGCTCTCACTGTTTGGGGTTCTATTCCCCCTATCTTCATCTCTGATGTAATGACGTTGGATCTCGTTTAATACTAGCCATTATTATTTCAAAAAAAGTTATTTTATTTTTTTAATTTTAAAAAATTATTTAAAAAATTGCATCCCTGTGATCTCTTTCTTGTGAGGAATGCAAAGTTTCTCTTCTTCTTTTTTTTTTTTTCTTTCCTTCTTTTCAAACTAAAACAATAGTTTTGATGGGTGAAAATTTTGACATTCACGTGTTAATAAAAAAAGAGGGGTTGGTCATGGCTGCTAAGTGCTTATGCCCGCCTCTTTGGCAGCCAATTGTAGCCTAAGCATTATGCCTAAAGTGGAGTAGGTTCAAGTTGAGTCTTGGTGCAACCGACCGAAGAAAGGAACATAGATACAATATATTAAAGAATGCCTCTTCTCTCTGACTCTTGTTTGCGCCTTTTATTCTAATATGTGATGATTTCTTGCTTCTAACAAGGGCAAAGTACCTGCCCAGAAGAAACTTAAACCCAAATTTGTACAAAGAATCCAACAAATGCACATCCTAGTCCTATCTCCAGCAGGAAAAAATTATTAAAAAAAGCAATTTTCCATAACGCACTAGTAGAATACTAATGAAACAAAATAATGAGAACAAATGAACTGCTGTCTTATTTGAAAGCATAAAAATAAGGCAGCGCTTAAGGTGTACGCACAGTTGCAAGTTGCAATGCAGACAGCAGAAAAAGATAGGACTCGCAGTCAGAAGATTCCCCAGAACTTGGCTCAGCCCTCTGTCATAGCATCTCTTGTTTCCAGTAGTGACTCAAGGCTCCTCATGAATCTGTCTTTCATTTCAAGCATCTTCAAACTTGTCTCAAGAGCAACATATATGATCTACACCTTTTTAATGAGCAATCAATTTAAGCAAAAAGAGATTTATTGCACTTCCACAGTAATCATTACATCAAACAAACTATTCTGTGCTGTGTTTACATGCTTCCAAGCATTTACCTTTATCCCTTAAGCAATTATATTTTTGTTGGACAAATACACAAAAGCCTGAGAGCACCGTCCGATGCTGATTACGACATAGAGGATAAGAATCTGCATAGGACAAGCAAGTCCCTACTATCTCTCTGTCCTCTGCCTTCTTTTCCGTCCTGCCTGGGAATCAAATTCTTCCATCTAATTACGGTGAACTTGTCCAAGTCCTTTTCCTTCCTATGAACAGAATTACATAGATACTCCCCAAGCTCTCAAAACCTACCGGTTATCCCTGAAAAAAAAACTTTGAGACCAGTCTCTCTTCTTTTTTCTTCTCTCTTTTTTTGCCAATTATATAACTACTGATTGTTCTAACAATATCATTTTAAGCTGAAATTCATGGTCAAAACCAATCTGTTCACTTTGAAGATTTTCTATCTTCAATTGTACAAAGTTTCAAAATGTTAACTTTGACGATGAAACCAGTATTTCAAACCATAAATGCTAAGTTAGTAACATTGCGACAGGTTATGGAGGTGGGATCTCTTGTTGGATGTGAATTTTCACTTCCATAGCAACCTTGTCTATGCCACAGTCGTAACCAGTAGCAACTAGCAACCAAGGACAGAGTGTATTAGTTAACCCATTCCTAAGATCAGTGAATAACCCGTTCGCCGATCCCTATTTCACCTTCGCTTTTATTGCAGAAGGAAGGGACCCATGAATAAAAGTTTAAAGAACCCCACTTTAGCTATAGCCAAGCCAAGTATTGGTTACTCACTAACATGTGAAACTATCTGACACAGCCCAAGTCAGTGTCGGCACTTACACGCACTCCATCCCACTCTCTGCTTCTCTCTCGTGACACTTACCTAAAGGCCACCAAATCCAAAACCTTAAAAACACCATAACACAGACACCATTACATAAAGATACAATCTTTTAACAAACCCATGAAGCCCTTTCAACTCTCGTCTCTTGTTCTCATCATTTCACTGCTTGTTTCCCACTTGCCCCTGTTTCTATCAAGCTACCACGACTACAACGACGCATTGTCCAAGTCCATTCTCTTCTTTGAGGGCCAAAGGTCAGGTTTCTTGCCACAAGACCAACGTGTAACTTGGCGAGCCAATTCAGGCCTGAGTGATGGGTGGACTTATAACACAGACCTCACTGGTGGGTACTACGACGCCGGTGACAATGTCAAATTTGGCTTTCCAATGGCATTTACAACCACAATGTTGGCTTGGAGTGTAATTGAGTTCGGTGATTTGATGCCACCAAGTGAGCTGAGAAACACCCTTGTGGCCACGCGTTGGGCAACCGACTACTTGCTCAAAACTGTTTCACAACCGAACCGCATTTTTGTCCAGGTAAATAGAGTGCTATGTTTCGTTTACTTGGACTGAGTTAGTTGGTGACTGTGGTTGGTTAGTTTTCGGATTATTGTGGTTTAACTAACGGAGTGTTGGCTCTGTGGACTTGGGTGGTTCACGGTACACTTCATAGATACCTCTCGTGGATTGACCCTTGTGGTCCAGGCAGGTCATCACTAAACGATTGACGTTCGTTTTTGACGAAATCGAGAATTTAATGTGTGTTTGTCTGTTTCTTTATGGGAGATGGGATTCAGCATTCATGGATCCGAATACTGATACAGAGTTGGTGTTGAAATACTTTAATCTAAACTCCCAACTGCTACTGCCGTAAGTTTAATACCATTTGACAGTGATGGATCATCGAGTAATGAATAAAATGAATCCATTCTTAATCAGAAGACTGGTGATATTGCCCTTTTCTCTTGGTTACCTTTCTATCAAGAACCGCCTTTTAACCTCATCACTCTCAACTTCATTGAACTTATATTTGCTGTCTACTGGACTAGAATGGTTAGTGATCCTTGATGAAAAACTTCTGTGCATGTCAGAGTTGAGTGTTGATAGTGGATTATAAAAAACAAAAAATTTTACTTCTTGGTTATTGTTCCTGACTGACATTTTTCTCTTTCTGATTTTTTTTTTCATTTAGCATAAGCTGATGTTCAGTCGAACTTAAAATAAAAGCTTGACTAATCCGCCCAAGTCTCTATCCTTGAATTGGATTGATGTTGATACATGCATCCTGAGAGCTCAAACTGCATGTGGCTTCCTTTTGATCAATGCAAGTCTAACTTAATGTTTGCAGGGCGACTAGTATATGTTCATTTACCAATTTGTAATGTAATTTGTGCAAGTTAATACTATGTCACAACAGGTGGGGGATCCAATTGCAGACCATAGTTGCTGGGAAAGACCAGAAGACATGGATACTCCTAGGACTGTTTATGCCGTTGATGCTCCAAACCCGGCGTCAGATGTTGCCGGCGAGACTGCGGCTGCTTTGGCAGCTTCTTCCCTGATATTCCGATCATCTGACCCAGGATATGCTGACACATTGTTGAAAAATGCCATCAAGGCCTTTCAATTCGCTGACAATTACAGAGGAGCTTACAGTGACAACTCCAATATCAGAGATGGTGTCTGCCCATTTTATTGTGATTTTGATGGATATCAAGTAAGTAAACTTATTTAAGATGTTTCTGAGTTGCGTTACAAATCTATAGCTGTTTCCAATGATTCTTGTCAGGATGAGCTGTTATGGGGGGCTGCATGGCTTCGGAGGGCATCTTATGATGATAATTACCTTAGCTATATCGAAATGAATGGGAAAACTCTTGGTGCTGATGATAATATTAATGAATTTGGTTGGGACAACAAGCATGCTGGCCTCAACGTCCTTGTCTCCAAGGTCTCTGCCAACTTTTTTCTTTTCTTGAAAAAAAACATCCCTAATACCATCGCCATCAACCTTTAACACATTACAAGTAGTGTGAAATTATGCATAACTTGTCCTAATTAAGGTTCTGGTGTTGGTACAGGAAGTACTGCAAGGAAACATGTACTCACTCCAATCCTACAAAGCATCAGCGGAAAGCTTCATGTGCACTCTTATCCCTGAATCATCCTCCTCTCACGTTGAGTACACTCCTGGTGGCCTCATTTACAAGCCAGGAGGCAGCAACCTCCAGCATGCAACAACCATTTCGTTTCTCCTACTTGTTTATGCAAAATACCTTGAATCAACTTCTCAATCTGTCAATTGTGGAAACATTAACGTCAGTCCTTACTCGCTTCGTAAACAGGCCAAGCTTCAAGTCGATTACATTTTAGGGGATAATCCTAAGGGATTATCTTACATGGTTGGTTATAGTAACAATCATCCTAAACGAATTCATCATCGCGGCTCATCATTGCCTTCCATTAAGGATCATCCTGAATTTATCGCCTGCAAAGAGGGTTCATTCTACTTTAATTCGACTGATTCAAATTCTAATGTTCTTGCTGGGGCCATTGTGGGTGGCCCTGGTGAAGACGATTCTTATGACGATGATCGTGCAGACTTTAAGAAGTCTGAGCCAACTACCTACATTAATGCACCATTTGTGGGGGTGCTGGCTTATTTTGCAGCAAATCCCAACTTCAGCTGAAGGCCAACATGGTTCATTTTTTATGTATATAAAGCCAATTTTTCATATTGGCATTTCAAAGTAGCAAATATGTCTCTCATCTTGGCGAAAGCAAAGGGGGTAGAGGCTTCTTAAGTGGTGAATTTGAAAGCCTGGGATTGGGATGGGATTAAAACAACTCATTATGGCTTTTCACAAAGTGAAGATGAGAAGTTATACTGCTCACTCATGTAAAAGTTCAAAAGAAAGGGAAAAAATTATTATTTGTTTCTTGCAGTCCCCTCTATGGTCATGATCAAACTGCCATGAAAGAGACATAATTGAACATTAACACAACAATAATTGCAGAGCTATACCGGTTGAGTTTGAATTCACTTGAGCCATTGGTCAGGTGGGACAGACAAATGATAACCGTGAGAAACCAACATAGTTAAGGTTCTGCATCATAAGATTGAATTTAGTTGAAAAAGTGAAGTTTGCAAGTAAATTCAGTCAAATAATAGACTTGACGTTTGCTCAACGACAGGACTTGATGTATATAGATTCATTCGTTATTCCAGTTAGACAAAACACTAACATAATACGTTACTATACTTGATTAATCTGGACTAAGGATCATATGAAACACATTTCCAGAAAATTATATTCCATTATGCACTAATCTAATCATTGAAACACACTAACTTCTCTTGGTAGGTCTTGAAAGTAAAAGCGTCACTGGTATGTGATGTACGCCATGTCTCCTATAAAGAGCAAAAAGTTTGACAAAAAGGGTCACATGACACGCCAAGAAAGGGCAGTACCATCTACTCGAGATAGGCTTAGTATTGTTACACGACAAGATTCAGATAACAACAAGCACTTTTCTGCTATCTGGAAGATTGGACTACAATGAATTTTAGGCACCAACCACCATATTAAGTTTAGCTGTGGAAGGAAACCAACCAGCCTGCGCTCTATCTACCATATTAACTTGTTTCATGAGCTCCCACGCACCTTAGACCCGTATGCTACGCTTGACTCCTGCCATTCTCATTATTAGCTAACTGTGGTAGTTTCACATAAATAACGACCCGACGAAGCCGCTGGTTTTTTCAAACAAGTGGTGATGATGTTACAGTTGAAAGAAAATGTGACCCTTTATAGTTAACCCCCCTTGTTCAAGATGAGTAGTTTTCCATAAAAGACATGTCCTACTAGTTAAGGGACAGGATGGAGGTTGCTGACGCAAACTATAATGGTGGTTTGATGCTTACTGGACAGGAAACCATCTGTCTGTTTGTGGTTTTATGATCAAAATGTGGGGTGACTTAACTTTAAGGTGTAGGTGAGTTGGTAAGGGGTTCTCCTAATTTAAGTGAGGTCGTAGGTTTGAACCCCCTTCATGTATACAATTGTTTAAAACTTGGGGTCAAAACTTTACTTTCCACAAAAGACCTACCTAATTCGAGTGGGGATTAATCTAGATGTAGATAGCTTAAATATGCTTTCTCATAGTTGGGATTCTCCAAAGATACTTCATGGATAAAAAAAAAAAAAAAAGAAGTGAGGTGGTTCTTAAGATGGGGTGTCAAGGTGATGTTTCTTGGGGGTGGATCTAATACGTATTTCAAGATGGATGGATTATTTTGACCATATTACAACGTAGACAACATGGGCTACATCTGTAGGTTTATCAATAGTGTATGGATTCAAGTCCATTAACACAGCAATTTCATACCCAACCATGATAGGAACAGAGTATAAAACAATTAGATAAGGTGTTAGTGTAAACGATACGTTTGACAGTATTTTATATAAAAAAGGTCTATGTAGACGACAGGGATTTTATGTCTAGTCTTCCTGAAAGAAGTAATTGTGCGTCACTTGATGTAGCAAATGAAACCTTCAATTCAACCGGGGTTATCTTATCTCGAGGATCCTGGAGTTGGCAGGAAAATGAGCTTGCATGGTCAGAGTTGAAAGAAGAGCTGAGCTACTGGAACTATTGATCTTCCACTGAATTAACAGATAAGACATTCTTATCTATTGTAAACTTCTGCCATACCCCAACCGATTAGTCTTCTATTCAATTCAAACAGATAATATGAATTAAGCAACTGTTTCTTTTTCTCATATCTATGTACTCAAAATCTTATTGATAAAGCCATCTTATGTTTAATTATTTTTTTTAGCAAATTAGATTAGAGACAAATACAATGAGACAATTTGTGCAAACAAAAAATGTGAATAAGAGCCGATTTGCTCGGTATTATATTACTAAGAGAATCAGAGCCGGCCCTAGACAGGGGCAGTCAAGGCACCTACTCAAGGCCCACCATATAAAAGGGCCCTCTAATGGGTATTTAATGGGTGTTGTTTGGTTGAGAAAACGTTGTTCACCATATAAAGGGCCTCTTAAGTATTTAATGGGTATTTAATGGAGGAACGTTGGTGTTGTCTGGTGGAGAAAACGTTGCTCACCATATAAAGGGGCCTCTTAAGTATTTAATGGGTATTTAGTGGAGGAACGTTGGTGTTGACTGCCGGAGAAAACATTGCTTACAAGTTATAACGTTATTAGCATTTAATAGTTGCATAACACTCTTTTCATCTAAATCTTAAGCTTTGAAATTAATAACGTTATTAGCATTTAATAAATAAGTTAACGTTAACTTGTTGATTATAAATAGTTTTGAATCATTTTGGTTATATTCTTAACTTCTAATTTCTTTATTTTCATCAATATATGTATTTAAGGTACTCCAACTCAAAAATTAGCAGCAAAAAATTTCACG
>JANVCQ010000232.1:44238394-44257258 GCA_025531925.1 Erythroxylum plowmanianum
CAACTGTGTTGTAATTGGTTTATATTATGTTGCCTAAAAAACATTTGTCTGAAAGTGAAAAAAGGAAAAAAAAAAAAAAAAGAAAACAAGTAGCACAGTTGATAGAATCTCAAAAAGGAGCAATTAATAAATTTATTAAAAGAGTAGGTTTCTCTAGTAAGAGTCCCGAGGAATTAGATGAAGGTAGTTTTGAACAACATAAAGAAAACATAAGTGATGAGATTCATATTAATGAGGATATTAGAAATCTGAGTGAACATGATCATGTACCAAATGCATTCACTTTAGAAAATTTAAAGGCAGATGAGCAATCTGCCTATTTTAGACCTTTTTTTTTTGTATGAATAGATCTATCAGAATTGAAAAGAGTTGTATACAAACTTAGAGATAGGTAAATATAAATTCTCTAAATTAGGGTTAAAACTTAATAGTGTAGTTCACGAATCAATTAATGCAATCTTAATTAAATAGAAAGAGATTTCAGTTAATCAACCAAGAGTTAGGTGTTAATAGTCTTGAAAAATACATTAACAAATGATAGGAGTTTTCACAGTCCAATAAACCAATGATTAAATTAATTAGTGGAATCGTGATTGCATCAGAAGTCTTTATGAGATTTAAAGTCCAAGTACTATTATCTTCTTTGATTGTTTCTAAGTTTAATCTTCATTATAGATAGTTAATTTTGTTGATTTATTTTAGCTTATTATTTTAAATTTTGCATTTAGTTTATCATCATCACCATAATTTGTTAGACTAGATAATAGGAAGACAATAAATACAAGTAATTTTAGTCGTATAAAATTGACCCGTACTTACTAGTACTAGCTACAAGTATACCGTATACTTCCACTTAATAGCATAAAGTTACGTATCATTCGTTCAGGCAATGGGTGCAAGTTACTGATTTATCATTTCCTTTGCTTCCGACTATTCTCTGCACAATTGCATAGGAAAGGCCATAGCATCTCCTCGCTTCTCTTTGGTTTGCATCTAACATTCTAGCCTCTTTTAAGAGATCAAGAATGTACTTCCTTTGTGAGATGTAAATCCCCTTTTTTTGATCTCGCTACTTCCATGCCTAGAAAATACTTCATTTCTCTTAAGTCTTTAACTTCAAATTCTTTCCTCAAAGCTGACTTGAGTTCCTCTGCATCATCATCAGTTACGACAATATCATCTACATATACAATCAAAATTGTCTGCTTACCTTCTCTAATTTTGAAGAACATTGTATGATCTAGCTGAGCTTGTGTGTATCCTTCTGCTTTTAAGACTTTAGCAAATCTTTCAAATCAAGCTCGTGATGATTGTTTAAGCCCATATAAGAATTTTCTTAGTCTGCATACTCTGGTTCCTCCTTCTTCCTCATTAAATCCTTAAGGAAGTTTCATGTACACTTCTTTCTTTAACTTGTCATTCAAGAAGAAATTTTTAATATCAAATTGCTGAAGTGGCCAGTCAAAGTTAGCAGCTACATATAGTAATGGTTTGATAGTGTTTAGCTTAACTACACGTGCCAATATCTCCTTGTAGTTTCTGACTATCTTCAGATTTTTCTGTTCCCGCTTCACTAGATACTTGGTAGCTTCGATTTTTTTTCCTCTTTTTTGGTTTCCAGTCTAGAGGCTTTCCATGGATGCCCCAACATTTTGGTGTGACCACTTTGTTTTCAATGATCACATCACTTCTTATGACCCTTCTTACTGGGTTCACCATGGGACATCAGTGCATATGCTTCTTTAGTAGGTACTAGAGACACATTTTGTTCTTCTTTTGGCTCCTCTTTTAGCATGATTTTCCTCCTTGTTGCTTCCCTTCTAATTTCAGAAAAAAACTTCTTTTGATATTGGCAGAGGAACTCTACTTAGGATTCTTCTACAAATATCATCCAATTTTTTGTTGAGACCAGCCAAAAATTCGAAGACTCTTTCTTTTTCAGTTTTCTAGTTATACATCACAGCATCTTCCTTACACCTCCACTCTTCATATGACAGAAAGTCAAGTTCCTGCCACAATGATACCATTTCGACTCAATATTTTGTAACTTCTCTATTACCTTGCTTCATTTGTTACAGCTTTGTTTTTATCTTGTAGATTCGTGATACATCCTCTCCATCAAAGTATGATTGTCGTATCGCTTTCTATATTTCTCAAGCTGCTGGCAAAAACATAAAGGTGTGTTTGATCAGTGGTATCATGGCGTTGATAAGTCATAACGAAACCATGGAGTTGTCTATCTCCCACTGTCGTGCAGATTGCGAGTTCGTTAGGTTTGAAACGTTTTCATCTTCGACGATAAAGTTCAACTTCCCGAGTCTTCCAATGGCAAGTTTCATAGCTTGAGTTCACTCTTGATAGTTCGTTCCATTCAATTTGTCAGAAACGATGACAACTGAAACTTTTTCAAAATCAAAGGTCATCGATGACTAACTTTCAGTATGGTTTGAGTTTACTGTAGAGGATCTCTTAAGATTGGAAGTCATTTTTTGACTTGCTGGGGTTGACTTCTCAGTTTTAGTGTCTCTTTCATGTAGCTCTAATACTATGTGAATAAGAACTTATTTGCTTTGTATTATATTACTAAGAGAATGTTATACATTTATAAATAAATAGGAGTACAGAATAGGCTGAATAATTTATACAAATTCAGAAAATAATCCTAAGATAATGTTACCTTTAAGATAATTATGTCTCTCGGAAAAAAAAACGTCCCTAAAGTTGATTTGGGTTCTTAAATGATATGATATGTAGACCACCAAAGCGACCATGTCATCACATTCTGTCAACCATCATCTGTCAATCAAGTTATCTAGTATCTGACCTTTCGAAAAAGTTTAAGTCCTGCAACTAAACCACCACCACTGTTAATCTAAAAAATCAAACCCACCGGAGATCAGAACCTCATGTTTTACTCCTAAAATAAGTTGAACTGAGAGCCGTAGGGTGTAGACTACCAATTTTGATTCATTTGTCTCTGATTGATTCCTGAAAATTGTTGAAAGAAAAGATCTAGGCTTTGTGACCCATTATTCCATTTCATTTTAAGGTGAGAATAAAACCATCCATTTCAACCACGAAACATGCTATCATCCACATGGCAGAACCCTATTGCCTAGCTCACGATAGCCTCAAACGTGACATCTTCTTGACAGCCAGATATAAATAAACAGAAACTGCATGCTTACATGTGGTGAAGAGGCTGGAGACAGGAAGAGAAGATAAGATTATAACCAATTCTAGGGAACCCTTTTTTGTATATTTTGGCATTGTAGCTGTTAGCTTCTGAAACTAAAAGAAAGAGCAAAACAAGCTAATGGCTTCGGCTTCACTTCTCAAGTCACCACCAGTCCTTGACAAGTCTGAGTGGGTTAAGGGTCAGACTCTCCGTCCGGCCTCTGCCTCCATTGTCACGTGCACCACCTCCGCCCCATCTGCTCTCACCGTTCGTGCTGGTTCGTACGCCGATGAGCTTATCAAGACCGCGGTATGTGCTTAATTTACTCTTTTAAGTTTATATACTCCGATTTCACTTTGGAACAAGAATTGTCAACTTACTATTACATGCAGAACAAAAAACATGGTCTAACTCAAGTAAGAAGCGAAACTGTGGGGCATCCTATTCCATGACCTAATCGGAATACAAACTATATAGATGCCAATAGTAGTAGCTCATTTTCGGTCATTGCCACCGAGTTAGCTCGCTTCAGACCGTAACCATGTGCACCTTTTTATACCAGATTAAACTTCTACGAGAGCACGCTCGAATTGTAATTATATGGTTAAGAAGTAAGCGATGCAACCTTAAACGGCGATTGAATAATATCCCATATGTAGATGTGAACTGCAGTTGAAGATCATGATTAAGAAACATTGTAAGAGACTGTCATATGTTTCTTAGTGGATGAGTTAAGAGCATAAATCTCTCTTGCTAGATTGAATTTTTAGACTACATTACAGACTAGCTATACAAACACCGTTCGATCCATAGTGAATTAGTGATGGAAGTACGATGAAATATCGAGTACATCTGTTAAAGTTGTCCATCTTTGCTGTGCAGAAAACTATTGCATCACCTGGCCGAGGTATCTTGGCTATGGATGAGTCCAATGCTACCTGTGGGAAACGTCTCGCCTCAATCGGACTAGAAAACACAGAAGCTAACCGCCAGGCTTACCGTACCCTTCTTGTGTCCGCCCCTGGTCTTGGCCAATACATCTCCGGTACTATCCTCTTCGAGGAGACCCTCTACCAATCCACCACTGATGGAAAGAAGATGGTCGATGTTCTTGTTGAGCAAAACATAGTCCCCGGTATCAAAGTCGATAAGGTAAAATTAATGTGTCATCGATATAGAAGAAGCATGTACTAATGAGTTGAAGTTTACTCGAGCTGAATATAGTTGTCCACTTGTGACTTGAACAATGAGAACAGGGTTTGGTCCCTCTAGTTGGTTCCAATGACGAGTCCTGGTGCCAAGGTCTTGATGGTCTCGCCTCTCGCTCAGCTGCTTACTACCAACAGGGTGCTCGCTTCGCCAAATGGTATAAAACATATTGTTACTGTACCTCACATAAGATATTCAGATTATGTCACTTAGCTACTGGTATGAGCATATCTTTAATACAAGTTTCTACACTTCACCAGGCGTACAGTTGTGAGCATCCCCAGCGGTCCATCTGCCTTGGCAGTTAAGGAAGCTGCCTGGGGTCTTGCTCGTTATGCAGCCATTTCACAAGTACAAAGCTTACTTTTGTCTGTTTTTGTTCCTTGTATTTTCGTAACTGATCTATCTATATGTCTGATCGAAAAATGATTCTGTAGGACAATGGTTTAGTCCCAATCGTGGAGCCTGAAATCTTGCTTGATGGTGACCACGGCATTGACAGAACCTTTGAAGTAGCACAGAAGGTTTGGGCGGAGGTGTTCTTCTACTTGGCCGAGAACAATGTCATGTTTGAGGGTATTCTCCTCAAGCCTAGCATGGTCACTCCTGGGGCTGAATGCAAGGAAAAGGCCACCCCTGAAAAAGTTGCTGATTACACCCTCAGGCTCCTCAAGAGAAGAATCCCACCAGCTGTCCCTGGAATCATGGCAAGTCCCATTTGACCTTACTTAAGTTTACTGATCAAAGTGATGCGCTGTTTTGTTAATCTCCTTATGTGGGAATCGAGCTGCTTATACTAACTGTGAAGCCATCTTCGGGAACAGTTTTTATCTGGTGGACAATCTGAGGTTGAAGCAACCCTCAACCTCAACGCCATGAACCAAGCTCCAAACCCATGGCACGTCTCATTCTCATATGCCAGAGCTCTCCAGAACACTTGCCTCAAGACATGGGGAGGCAGGGCAGAAAATGTGAAGGCAGCTCAGGAGGTACTACTTGTTCGTGCCAGTGCCAACTCACTGGCTCAGCTTGGGAAATACACGGGTGAAGGCGAGTCAGAAGAGGCCAAGAAAGGAATGTTCGTCAAGGGCTATGTCTACTAAGCTGTTCGAAGCAAAAAATGCTATAAATGCTGAAGATACAAGTGGAGACTGATTTCTCCCTTGATGTGTTAATAATTTAAAGCCTGGAAACTATTTTGTTCTTTGTTACATTTGCTTAGTCACTTTACAAGCCTCTTGCCGATGAGATTGATTAGTCTGTACTAAAATATGATACATCATACTCCATTAACGTGCTGTTTTCGAGTCCTAATATTGGACTTACCTTCTTTGAAAGTTGCTCTTTACAATTCCTAGAATGGTTCATCTGAAGACGCTCCTTTCTTAGCATCGAACGAAAGCACACATACAGAGCTCACTCAACAGTAGTAACCATTTCTTGGAACTCCCCCTATGTTAATGACAAATGTGGATAAAGATCGGCCAACAAGTGGGACAGGCTTGGACGAGGAACAACCTTTGTTATCCAGAACTCAAGCTACAATAAAGCTTTTGTATTGTAGGGACCACTTCATGAGTTCATGATGGGTAGACGAACTTACAGGACAACGTCAGGATAACAAGTTACAGATACAACCACCTCGCACGAGGAAGTTCTCGTGGACTTGCGAAAACATCATTATTATCCTGAAACCGCTGTCATGAATTCCAATACTAAATTTCAAGCTATCCTTCCAAAGTGTGGGGCCGTAGTTGCTCAAAAGAAATGTCGAAACATTTACCTTGCAAGTACCAGAAACTAGATTACAGTATTAAATAGATTGGACTGACTGAAGTAATGCCCCATCATTTGATTGGTAGCTGGAAAAAAGGAAAAAAGGATGTGTGCTTCCCCTTGGCTGGGACCAAGCTAGGATTTTGTGGCGTCCCAGAAATTGCTGGTGCTAAACTACTGACTTGTACATAAAAACTGTTATTCAGTTTAGGAAGTGGGAACCACAAATTAAATAATTTGTATCCTTTCAAGAAACAACTTTAGAGTAAAGAAAAGGATTGCAAGTTACTTTTTCCTGAAGGTAGAAATGGTCATAGTCACTTTCTGGCGTCTTTCGAATGAATCGTTGGAGATGTTATTACAAGAATAAGCCTGCAAATGATGGGGTATTGATGAGCCTGTAAAGTGGTAATGGTTCTGTCATCTTTTTATAAGCAAAGATGAAATTACCCCCATTCAACCAAATTTGCACAAAGGAGCCTTAAGCCTAAACCAAAGAATTTGGAAACTAGAATGTCTAAAGCAGCTACAGGTCCTACACTCATATCCGAAAACATCTGCACCACATATCAAGACGAAGGTGGAGTCACATAATAAAACAACGGTTCAAGGTCATCAAAAAGTTCTATATCAGAGGATAGGAAGGGAAATCTGTAAAATCAAGTTGCTCTGTTATTTCTGTATGAAATTTCAATGATACAACAAGGTCACAGAATTAACAAAAAGACATCCCAAGTAATTACAAGCATAACAGTCCTATGTGGTAAACAGCATAAATCCTTCAACAGTACAAAACAGGAGCAGTTTGTCATATTTTCCCATAGGTAACTCTGTCTTTGTATTTGATTATTGTACCATTTCTCACAGCCCGACCTAGTTAGTCATGCTTCAGACCTCTATTATTTAGACAACACAATAAATATTTTCAACTTAAAGCTAGCATCTGCAAGTTCACCCAAAGAGATCGCAACACCTGATAAAAAATATTCATAGGGCTCATTTTTATCATGAAGATCTTGGTAGCAACAAAACAAAATAAAAGTGAAACTATTACTCCACTTAAACGGAGCCAAAATATGGATTTCATCTTCAACATTAAGTACCGACTAACCAAAGCTATTTGACATATAGCAGCTTTAGATAACAGAAATTAAGAGAAATTAAAATAGAACAGGAGAACAGAAATAATTGACTGAAAAAGGGTCCTCAACCATCATAAGCATGCGGCTAACAATTATACTGCACATACTGCAAAGTCTGGTAACGTTGTTATACTGAAACTGTGAGGCGTGAGTTAACAGAATGAAGAACAAAGAAGAATTTAGCTGGTGTTGCCTATTTTTAAACTCAAAATTTCTAGGAGTGGCACAAAAAGTTGCAATGAGCTACAGTCCCTTCATAAAGAACAACATATAGAAAAATCAAGGTTGACCAGACTTGTGAGCAGATTTGCAACTTGCTTATTTTTCAGGCTCTCTTTTGAAGGTTCCAACAGGAACCACACCAGCTGATGCATGGTTATTGCCACTGGTTCCCTGTTCATATAAAGCAGTGACATTACTTCATTCAGTTTAAGATTTATGCATCATCAGATGCGTGTTTTTATAACAGAAAAGATTGTGGTATAAAGTAGCAGAATTGTTATTATTTGGAGTTAAATGTGGTGTCAGATTACCTTTGTGCCTATCAAATGTCTCAGTTCTACCAAACACTGTATCAGTATGTTTCTAATTATGTGACATTCTGATGTTCAAAATGTTGTGAACTGGAAATAAAACATAAATTGGACAAGTACCTGGTTAGTTGAATTTTGCCCATGTATCCGCTGAGGACGAGTATTAAGATCAATCATTTTATTATCCAACTTGCTATCACCATTGGTATTATTCACCTTATGATTTTGTTGGTTTTCCCTCGTTGACATTTTAAGTGGCTGATTTTGGTCCCTCCTGATCTCATTGTGATCAAGATTTTGTTGTCCTAGTTCCTCTAGGTGTCCAGGTTTATCACCTGGAAACTAGATAAAACAATCGAGGCACGACGTCCATTTCAGGGACCTTTTTATTAAAAAGATAAAAAACCCAAACCTCACAGTGCAGAGACACAAACCTCAGCTTTCTGCCTCAAGAGGAGATACCTCCCATGGGTCCTTTTACCACCAACATGCACAATCATATCACACTGAAGGCAGAGGGAACTACCATCTACCTCACAGTAAAAGAAAGCTACATGCATGTTCCAAGGGAAGCAAAAAACACTCAAACTTTTGTACAGAATTTAAAATTTCAATATCTAAGCAAAAGCAAACAATAATAATGAAATAAGAGAGGAAAGTCATAGTACCAGGTGCATTCTCACATATGTCACATTGAGGGACATCACTGGGATCTGCAAGCCCAACCCGTACATGCCGACTAGCAAGCTTGTTACACATATGAACCTGTAACTTCAATGTAAGTGTATCTTTACAACAACTATGAGAATTGTAACGGTAGGCAAATTCAGAAGGAAAATCAGAAGCTTTTATTACCAAAATGTCCAGTTCAAAATTGAAAAACCATATCCATACGCTCACATGCGTTGAGCATAAATGACGAGAGTGAAGACTCAAGGACTTCACTCTCTGGTTTGAACGTTTGGATGTTTTAAAATATTTTTCCTTGAATAAGTCATTATAAAGGTAAGACCTGAAATGAGTTGGATCACCAAAATCAAGGCCTTAGGTAACTTAATTTCGCCATCCCTATCTCCGAATTCAACTCGATAGTTGGAAGCAAAATGTTTATAAAGAATCCAACATAATAGAATCATACAAATTCCAATTAGATCCTCACATTCTATCAGAATCAAATTATATATTTCAAAGGTACTCAAGCCAACATGCCGTTCACTTATGCATGGACACGACCTTAAACAAATTAACGAGCAAGTAGGGATGACGTAGTCTTTGACAGGCTAAAGAAAGCCACCGTCCATTTGTTTCAATGTGGATAAAAGTCTATCTAATTCGGTTTTATCCCCTAAAATCCAATCCTTACATGGAGAAATGATCAATCTAAACACTACAAGCACTAAATAAATCAAGAAAGGATGACAAGTTAACTGATAAGAGATCAACCCATGTCAAATTGACCCAAAAAACTTTGTTCCATATAAAATTAACAAGACTTTCAGTAAAACTTACAGACTGTGTCCAATCCCTTAACTTTCAAACTAAGTTTCGAAAACAAAGTAATCATAAAAGAGACAGAAACTGTAAGAATTCGTACCTTCTCATCGCATGAACGGCAAAGGGCAGCCTCGTCGGCGGCGCAGAAGAGGATCGCGGCGGCGCTCTCGCACGCATCGCACAGTGTACGCATATCTTTTTCCCCACTTAAGCTATCTCCTTCACTACTCAAGTCTCTTGCTCCTCTTCAATACAAGGTCTCCACCCATCAACTCATGCCACCGTTTCAACGTCACTGGCTAAAGCCCGTCATGTAGTTGCTAGAAAGCTATCGAGAAATCGGAGATAACAAAAAAGAAAAAACAGGAGAAAAAAGAAGCTCTGAAAATTTATTATAAATGGAGAAGAAAAGACTACTAAGAAGAAGTAACAGAGACCACCTTTGAATACACATTGAGCTTATTTATATACTTGTCGCTGAGCTGTTGATCTATGTGATCTGTTCAAACTTCAAATCTTGTCGCTTGTGTATAGATTAACGAGGATTTCCATGCGCCATGCCCATGGAAGGATGTGAAGAGCACGCAACGTGGTAAAGCCACGACCTCTTTGTAAGTGGGATCCACCTGATTGTCAGGGTTTGGGTCATGAACAGTCACTTACCGGTGTTTTATGGCGTAGAAAATTCAGTTTTTTTATTCCTCGTTTAAAAATAAAAATCTTTTTAATGTTAATAAATTAGGGGTGCTTGTTTGATAGGTTAGGAAGGGGTTAGTGGGTCAAAAATAAAAAGTTAGTGGTTGGTTGTTGATTATCATTATAGGGGCAATAGTTTGATATCTCATTTTTAAGAAATCTTTCATATCCTAAGGAGGCGGTTGGTTTGCATGAGAGAATGGTAATAAAAATATGAATTAATATAATGAGTAATAGAAATGGATATTATCATTATAATTATAATTATTGGTTAAGAGAAATAATTTATTAGTAATGATAATGATTGGTTTGTAAAAAATATTTAAACAAATCTATTACATTTTAATTAATTGTATTTAATTAATTAGTATTTACAATATTTTTAAAAAAAAGTTACTACTAACAAGTGAATTTCATTCCTCTACTAAATGAGGAGTATGGAGAATTCCCTAAAAGTGGGATATCAGACTATTACCCCTATAATGATAATCAACAACTAACTATTCACTTTTTATTCCTTACCCATTAACCCTTTCCTAAACCTATCAATCAAACACCCCTAAGTGGTTGGTTGTTGATTATCATTATAGGAGCAATAGTCTGATATCCTACTTTTGAGGAATCTTTCATACCCTTCATTTAGTAAAGGAATGAAAATTCATCCCTTAGTAGTAACTCTTTTTTTTTAAATGTTTTTAATAATAATTAATTAAATACATTTAATTAATTCAAATATAATTAATTACAATATAATTAATTAATTACATTAAATTAAATTACATTATAATTAATTAAAACATAATTAATTAATGAATTACAATATAATTAATTAAAATAATAGTATTAATTAATTGCATTATAATTAATTAAAATAATTAATTAATTAGTTACAATATAATTAATTAATTAATTTTAATTAATTACAATATTTTTTACAAACTAACCATTATCAATGATAATGGAAACTATTCCTTCCTCTTAACTAACTATTATAATTATAATGATAATATGCATTCCCATTTCTATTATCATTCTCTCATACTAACCAACCACTCATTTCTTTTCATTCCTTATTCATTAACTCCTTCTCAAACCCATCAACCAAGCAATTGTCAATAATTATTAGATAAAATTTTAAATAAATTTATTTTAATATCTTATATAATATTTATTAATAAATTTTATTTTATTCTATTAAAATAAATAACTTAAAATTAACTTTATTTATAAATTAATATTTATTTGAAATATATTTTAATATTAAATCAAAATTTATTTATTTATTTATTAATAATTATTAGATAAAATTAATTAAATTTAATTACAAAAAATAATTAAGTATATGAATTATTTAATTTTAGTCAATTAAATATCTAATATTAAATTAAATTGTTCATAGTTCGTATTAATAATTAATACATTAAATAATTGAATAATATATTTAGTTGATAGTAGATCAGATTATAAAAAAAAAAAACAAAACTATTTTTTATGGCTTTCACAAAACCAAAAATTCAAGCAAACAATTTTTTTACTGAATTTAAAAATAAAAATAAAAATAGTAACCAACATGCCTTAATTATGAAAATTAGGTGATAAAATAGTATTTCATAGAAAGAAAATAATCTCATAAACATAGTACTTAATCCCATTGGAAACTAGTTTTGAATTTTATCATGTGTTTGGCATAATATTCCTTTACCTAATACAAGACTAATCCATGGTAGAAAATATTTTATTTCAAAATTTTTTTATATTTAATTTAAAATTTATAAAATAAATGTATTATAAATTTGAGAATAATTATAGGAATAAATTCATGTAAAGGTGATTGAAGCAGTGAAGCTAATTTTTGTAATAAAATTTCAATTTAAAAGTTGAAGATTCATATCATAATGAAAAGGATGTACCCGACCTAAATTTGCAGAAAATAGTTGACAAGGAAGAGAAACACATTAGAAATTACAAACTTCAATCAAATCAAACTTGTTATTTTTTATTATTGATTTATCAAAATTTTTATTTAGAATACATAATTTACATGTTGTAATATAGATGAAGAATATTTATTAGTACAATCAATCGTGATCAATCATGATACTATAAAATTCCTCCAAATGGTGATTTAAGATTGTGAAGTGAAGCTTAACAATTTTGTAGGTTTGAATTTGAGTTTAAATATGATCTAATTAGATAAATAGAGTATAAGTTTTGTTCAACTCAATCTAAACAAGTTTAAATTAATTTCTTAAAAATACATTTTTCAATGTGTTTGGTTTTGAGTTAGAGTCATAAAAAGTTAGAAAACAAGTGATGTTTTTTGGGTATGCTCTAATTGAATTTTGGATCGAACATCCCTATGCCAAATACTTAATTTAATTCTATTTTTTTATCAAAATCAACTTGTTAATTTTCAACTGAATTTAAAGATTTCTTTTATTTCTTTATCAAAATCAACTTGTTAAATTCAGTTGAAAATTCAATAAGATGCTAGGACAATGAGAAGATAAGATAAACATAGAACATGTTACATAAAGTTTTCTTCTTTTATTTTACTCTATAATTTTCTACTCTCATAAAAAGGAGTGTAAATTACAGTTGAATAGTGTAATTGAGTGGGTTGATGCGATGAAGAATTTAAAATTTTATCATTAAATATTCTTGATTAGTTAAGTAATATATGGTTAGTGGGTAATTGTTTGTTTTTTATGATAGGAATATTAATCCTCTTGTTATAAAGAAAGGCATAAAATATTTTGGTCTAAAGACTTGCAACAACAACATCAACAATAACGACAATAACAACAGTAACGTCTCAGTAATAATCTCACTGAGATATGGAGTTTGGGGAGATCTAGAAGTATACAACCTTACCTCTAATTAATCAAGATGTTATTTTTGATAGACCTACAAAACAAATATTTTTTAAATGATTGGAAGAAATAATGGCCACGTATATACACAAATAATTGTATAAAAAATCAAAATGAAATAAAATAAACAGACAATAAAGAAAACAAATAAGTAAAAAATAGATAAAAATTGAAAAATAAAAGAAAAATAAAATATGAAGTATGAAATAAATAAATAAAATAACTAAATGAGCAAGTGTTACAAACAAAAGTGTTTAGGTTAATTAAAAAGATATAAAAATATAAGAAAATTGTTTAAAAGGTCCATGAAAAGATAATGACCTCTTTATATAAGGTTTTCTACCTGTATTCTGTTAGGGAGCTATAGATTCATGCATCATATGCACAACAAGGCAATGGAAGTGTCGGAATCTAAATTCCAACCCACGACATCCCAAAAAATCTAAAATCTTAGATGCATGCATACACAGATTATAAGAACATAAAATTTCAGCATATGTACCTTTGATAATACTCCTCCTTTCTTTAATCTTCTACTTGTTTGGATTGTAGCAAATACCAAACACCTTCCTTGATCACTCAAAAATACGCAAAGATGAAGAAAAAGTAGTATGTAAGGGTGGTTAGAGCACCAAATAAGACGAGTTCAAGTAGATGCCAAAATGGAGAGATAGATCAAGAATATATTGCATACAATTAGATTCATGCAACAATTGCATAAATTACATGAACAAGACTCAACACCACTTCTTTCTATCTCTAGAACACTTCTGGACCCCTTATCCTCTCACTTAAATGTATTTTAACTTGTTAGTTCGTGTGTACATAAGTTAAGAACTCACTTATGCATCATCTACCGTGCCTTCAGTCACGATTGTGGCCTACGTCAATGACAATCATGCACACTTTATTTTTTCATAAGATCTTTTATACGTGTAACTCTTAAGTTTTCAGTTATTTTGGACACTTGAATTAACTCTTAATCCAAGCAAATCTTAGATGATTTCATGCTACTTGAATTGACTATTAATTTAAGCAAATCATGAAGGATTTCATGATGCCAATTTACCGAAATATAAGTGGATTAACACAAGAACTCTTCGATAGTTAATTATCCGACTTATGAACCTTTTCATAGACAATTACCATGCACTTTGTCTCTTCATCATCTTATACCCCACTTGGTTCGGAGAACTCCCACAAGACTGATTACATCACATCTAGTCCAAGTGATGTTAGTTCTTATCATGAGATCTCATTACTCTATGTGTCATTAAAGACTCTCTTCATAACACATAACTGCTCTAGCCAGAGACTCTTGAGTAATGACCCTGACAAGAGGTCGTAGGTATCATCTCCTTCTATCAGGAGTGGTGAATCTTTTATTAGCTATCCAATTACCTTCGAATACCAATAGCAATACCCAATCACCATCCTATGAACGATCTCGTCTTGAGGCAATAAGAAATGATGTCAAAGCACAGGATCAGTATCCAAGGTATCCTTGAGAACCTTAAGTCTAAGGATATTTGCACCATTGCTATGATGAGATTAATCATTGAAATTTGATAGATCATCTATATGATAATCTCATAGCAGGTCATTCAATGTACTTACTACTCTTAGTAAGCATCCACATATTAAATCTAAACATATTATGCTTATAGTTTGTGAGATTCACTACTTGATCAAATCAAGGAGTATAACATGTGCTTGTCTATCCGAATTAATAATGTCATATCTTATTAATCTTATGACAAGGATAATTTAGATACTAGCTTAATTACATATAATAGGAATCTCATTATCATGATCTCATCATGATATCCTTCATGTTATGTTTTGTATCATGGACTTCATTAATTTGATTTAAAATTGCCATCAATTCATATATAAATGAGCATCAAATTAATGAAAAATTGCCAAGTTTGTACAAAAGTGTTAAAGATGATTGCTTTTAGAGCATTAGTCTAACAATCTCCTGCTTATATTAAATCAATCGCCTTTGTATCTAATACCATAGGCAAGTACACTAGAATCAAAATTTATTTGAGGAAGTGGCTTAGTCAAAGGATCAGTGATGTTTTGATCTGTGGGCACTCTCTCTATAATCTGTGGGCACTCTCTCTATCTTCACATCGCCTCTAATTATCTCCCTAATTAAGTGATATCTCCTAAGTATGTGCTTGGACCTCTGATGAGACCTTTGTTCTTTGACTTAAACAATAGCCCTATTGTTGTCACAGTACAATAGTATCAGGTCTACAATGCTAGGAACCACTCCAAGTTTCATAACGAACTTCTTGATCTAAACAATTTCTTTTGCCGCTTCCACGGCTGCAATGTACTCTGACTCAGTCATTGATTGCAGATGTGAGATCCCACATCGGTTGGAGAGGGGAACGAAGTACGTCTTATAAGAGTACGGATAAGAGTACGGATACCTCTCCCTTACAGATGCATTTTTCATGCCCTAACGCATCAGATCTCATCAGAACTTCGAAGTTAAATGTGTTAGGGCAAGAGTAGTACCAGGATGGGTGACCTCCTAGGAAGTTCTCGATAAAAGCAAAACTGTGAGAGTTTGGCTGGGCCAAGGCCTAAAGCAGACAATCTCTATAAGCAGGTGATTAGGGCTGTTATAAGTGGTATCAAAGCCGGTACCCGAACCGTTGTACCAGCTAAGCTGGGTCCCAAAAAAGGACTGGGCTCTAAGGGGGTGGAAAGTGTGAGATTTCACATCGGTTGGAGAGAGGAACGAAGTACGCCTTATAAGGGTACGGATACCTCTCCCTTATAGATGCGTTTTTCATGCCCTAATGCAACAAATTCCATCAGAATTTCGAAGTTAAATGTGCTAGGACAAGAGTAGTACCAGGATGGGCAACCTCCTTGGAAGTTCTCGAGAAAAGAAAAATCGTGAGGGTTTGGCTGGGCTAAGGTTCAAAGCGGACAATATCTGTAAGCAGGTGATATGGGCTGTTACAGTAATCGTCTCTTGTTTAGAACTCTTTCAACTGACTGCTCCACCATTAAATGTGAAAACATAACTTGACTGAGATTTGGAGTTATCATAATCAGATTAAAAATTGGCATCTATATATCCGCTCACTACGAGATCTCCATTTTCATATATCAAGAATACATCCTTAGTCCTTCTCAAGTACTTTAGAATATTCTTGACAACCATCAAGCGACACTCACCAGGATTCGATTGATATCTGCTCGTAATACTTAGAACATATCATATATCGAGTCTTGTATATAATATAACATACATGATTGATCATATTGTCGAAGCATATGGGATCATACTCATATGAGTCCTTTCATCTTATATCTTAGGATACATAGATTTCGAGAGTTTTATCCCATAAGTCATGGGAAGAAACCTTCTTTTGAACTGCTCCATGCTAAACCTCTTTAGCACTTTATCTATGTAGGTAGGCTGTGAAAGACCTAGCAACTTCCTTGATCTATCTCTATAGATCTTTATTCTCAATGTATAAGTTGCTTCTCCAAGGTCTTTCATAGGAAAATTCTGGGACAACCAAATTTTGACTAATTGCAAACTTGAGACATCATTTCCTACTAGTAATAAGTAATCCAGATATAACATAAGGAATATGATAACACTCCCACTAACTTTCTTGTAAGCATAAGGTTCATTAGGATTTTGTGAGAAACCAAACTCTTTGATTGTCTCATCAAATTGGATGTTTCAACTCCTAGAAGCTTGCTTCAATCCATGAATGGATTTATGAAGCTTGCATACCTTTTTTCCATCTTTAGATATGAAGCCCTCAGGATGTATCATATACACATCCTCAACTAGGTTTTCATTCAGGAAAATCATCTTCACATCCATTTTCCAGATCTCATAATGGATTTAAGCATAGCTATGGGGCTAAATGTCTTGCCATAGTCAACTCCTTGTATTTGATGATGACCTTTAGTGACTAGCCTCGTTTTATAGGTAATCACATTACCATCCATGTCGATTTTCTTCTTAAAATTCACTTGCACCCTATGGGTTTTAGACGTTTGGGTGGGTCAACTAAAGTCTATACTTGGTTTTCAAACATGGAATCTATTTTGGACTTTATGGCTTAAAGCCATTTTTCAGATTCTAAACTCTTCAGAGCCTTTTCATAGGTTGTAGGCTCATCGTCCTCTATAAGCATTGCATCATTTTGTTCACTTACGAGAATTTCATATCTCTCTAGAACATTACGTATCCTACTTGACCTATGAATATTTTGTTTGTCAGATGGTTCAACTGTTATCTCATCTCTGTGAACAAAAAATCTCGGATTCAGGCAATTAATCTGCGTCTGTTTAAGCATCATAAACTTCATCAATTCAACTTTGCTACCACTATCTTCTCTTAAAAGAAACACTTTCTCCAAAATGACAGCATGCTTTGAGACAAACACCTTTTACTTTATAACATTGTAGAACTGATATCTAACTATTTCCCTAGGATATCCTACAAACAGATATTTATCAGATTTCGCTTTAAACTTGTATGATTGAATCCACTTCATGTAAGCCAGACAACCACAAAATTTCATATAAGAAAGATAGGATTTTTTGTTAGTCCATATCTCATTTGGAGTAACATCAACTGCTTTTGAAGGGACTTTGTTTATCACATAAACAACAATCTTGAGCACATGACCCCAAAAGGATTTCGGTAGATCTGCTAAGCCCATCATTGACCTTACTATGTCTAACAAGTTCATTTTCTCCTTTCAGCCACACCATTATGTTGCTCTGTGTAAGGTTGAGTCCATTAGGATACAATCTCGTTATATTTGAGATAAGTTAAAAACTCTTTATTCAAGTATTCACCACCTCGATCTAATCAAAGTAACTTGACATTTTTACTGAGCTATTTCTCTACTTCATGTCTAAACTATTTGAACATTTCAAATACTTCAGACTTGTATCTCATTAGATACACATACCCATATCATGAATAATCATTGATAAAGGTAATAAAGTACATAAAACCACCTCTGGCATGAATGGACAATGGACCGCATACATCATAATGCATTAGGTCTAATAACCCATTCACTCATTCACCTTTTCCTTTAAAAGGTAATTTAGTTACCTTGCCTAACAAGCAAGATTCATATGTGTCATATGATTCATAATCAAATGACCTTAAGCTACCGTTCTTGTATAGCTTAGCCATGCGTCTCTCACTTATATGGCTAAGTCGATAGTGCCATAAGTAAGATAATTTTAAGTTATACCGGTTTTTATCTTTTATTGTCATCGATATTTAAAATTGGATTGCACATATCTAATATGTAAATGCCATTGCACAATATAGCAATACCATACAACCTTTTATTCAACTTAATTGTACAATCATTACTTTTAAAAATTGAAATGAAATCCCACTTTATTAAAACATGAAACAGATACAATGTTCTTTGTCATAATGGACACATAATAACAATTATCCAAAGCATAGGTTCCTACAGCTAATGAAACAAATCTTGCTCCATTTCCCACACATGGGTCCATCTTTTCCTTTTTGAGTGGTCCATTATCCCTAAGACCCTGCATATCAACACATATGTTTGAGCCACATCTGGTGTCTAATTCCCAAATGTTATGATCAGAAATAGTATTAACCTCAAAGCCAAATAACATACCTGAAGTAGAAGGTAGAGCATCTAATGCCTTATTCTACTTCAGCGACTCCATATAGGCGTTGCAGTTCCTCTTCCATTGTCCTTCCTTGTTGCAATGGAAGCATATCCCCTTTGATGTAGTCTCCTTTGCCTTTTCTTGGCTATACGTCCCACTGGATTCTTATACTTCTTCTTCTTCTTTTGATTCCTCTTGCGAGAACCAGAAGGAGAGTCGACTAACATCATAGCCTTATTGTCTTTCTTGAAAGTTTGCTCAACTATTTTTAGTAGTTTAATCAGCTCAAGTATCGA
>JANVCQ010000232.1:44282725-44297120 GCA_025531925.1 Erythroxylum plowmanianum
TCTTTATGTATTTCCCTTCAGTTTTTATCCTCATTTTACCGTAGAAGTAGCTCCACTTTCGTGTATAAATAGTTTGCTATTATCAATGAAAAGGGGGACAGAAATTTTTACACAAACCTTGGCAAATTCTTGCTAAAACTCAATCGATTAATTTTCAGCTTTGACTGGGACCTATCATTCCCATCCAAAGAACACACACATGGATAAAAAAACGCATTCATCCATGACACAGAAAGTTTCAAAGTTAAAACACGTAATTAATATATATTCATCAATGACGCTAAAACAGCTAATTAATGTATAATTCATCAATAAGGTATACCTTTAGTGTCAGAACCCCAGTGTTCAAGGCCAAAACGCACATAATCTTTCAATATATCAAATCTTTCTCCAGATCTGATGTCCCAGTGTCTCTGTTCTTTGATTTCAGTCAATATCCAAGGCTGTAAAACAAAGTAACATATCATCATTGGGGGCGAAAACCAACATTCAGAAAAAGAAAGGGCACAGCAAAGACATTTTAAAATTCCAATTGCTAACCTTAATTAATGCTCCTCTCGCTATCATGTTTGAAGAGAGCTCAGGGCAGTCAGATATATGCTTGTTCCAGTCTGTATAAGAAAAGATATCCCCATTTCCCAGTACTTGCAAAGATTTGGGAGCCAATCTGGCACATTGGTATATGTATTCCCAATCAGCAAGCCTGCTATATCGCTGCTGGCGTGATCGACCATGTATTGTCACAGCATTTGCTCCCCAATTGTGAATATCCGCGATCAGTGAGTCAATACGGTTTTTCCCTTCAAAATAGCCTGTCCGCACCTAGACCACAAGCGCAGGCTATATAATGCACTTAAATCTTGCTTGGGAAGAATAATTTAGAAGCATTGAAAAAGAGAGGATCACAAAAAGGAAAACACTTCAAAATGACAAAAGAAGAGCATTGAAAGGATGATAGCAAAACAGGAAAACAACGAAGGAAAAACGTAAGTCTGCACATTTTATGAGGTTATATCCAATACTGGAAAATGACATACAGCAGTTTCTTTTTTATTAATTATTACCTTGATAGTTATAGGTGTCTCCACTGTCCCAGAAGCAGCTTCTACAATGTTTTTCATTCGCATTGGCTTTGTAAGAAGAGATGACCCAGCACCTTTGTTGCAAACAATATCAATAGGACATCCCATATTAATATCAATGAAGTCCAGTGTACATTCCTGATCTATTAGTTCAACTGTACGAGCCACAGTATCTGGATGTGCCCCACATATTTGAACACCAAACAAGTCCTCACACGAATGACGTCTCAAAAGAGCCCATTCTGATGCTTGTCCCTACAGTCACAACAATTTTTTATTCAAATTTGTCAAACTGAAATCAAATTATGCACCATTAAATATAAAGAACATTGAAGCTTGGGCCAAGTACTTGGAACAAAAAGGCTAAATTAAGAGAGATTTGGCAAAGGGATTTATGGAGTGCCTGTACCACAGGACGTAGGCATGCAAGAGGAAATCGCTCATTTGGTAGATTCTATTTCAAAAGAAAAGTAGCATCTGCAATCAGCAAGCAAGCATCAATGCATGCATTCATAGATGATACTCATATACTAGGATCCGAACAAATACCAAGGTATGTCATTTTGTAGGAAAAGATCTAATTGTACTACAAAATAAATATGGTCTGCACAAATGGAGAGTTAAAAAATATGTGAAGTAAGAGCTACCAATACATAATAATTAACGACTAAAGATAGCCAGCTATTTATGCTTCAGAAGCAGTAACAACGCTGTTGAAGAGGACATAAAGCCTTGTTAACAGAGCCATTTAGATCAGTTAAACTCGTTAACAAACAGAAAGTAGACCTGCAAGAGATTTGTGCACATTGCCATTTCACCACAAGTCACATCAGCTCCTAATACTTTGCAAACCCTTCGGAAAGGAAGATTTCCTACAGTTGTTAAAGGTGCGAGATACAGCTTTCCACTAAAGTCAATGAGTTTTTTCTCACGTATGTGGGCTTTTAAACTTCTATCTGTTTCTGTTAGTAAACCCTCAGTTGTTGGAACAGGGTCAGTTTGTAGGCAGCTATTCTCCACGTGTTTCTGCAGGGTACTCCTAGCTGTTGCAAATAGCATTTCAGGTGAATCACACACTTATAAAATAATACATAAAAGTTTCCAAAAGGCTCTCATTCAGTCATTCGTAACAATAAGCATCAACTACCTTCTTCAGCAGAGCCACATTTTTCTTCAATGACGGATCTTGCCTTCTTCTGGGGTCTAAGTTCTTCTTTTGGTATTGTTCCATCTTCATTATCATTAACTGAATCTTCTGCAACGTAATCTGATTGGTTTGTTGGCTCTTCAGCCAATTCACCACAACCATTCTCATTAGTGGTATGAGAACTATATACAATAGTTGGGTCAACTTCCTCCTCAACCGGCTTTTTCATCTTTGATTTCCCAAGTCCCTACAAGAGAAAAGCAAGAATAATAGAGCAAAACAAATAAGAATTAAGGAGAACCACATTAAACAACCGCAGCAACAACAAAGATTAAAGTGAACTTAGGATTCACGCATTCAAGTACCATAACATTAAGACCCAAAGCCTTAAGTTTGGCATCTGCCTTAGGAAACTTCATCTTGTTCTTCCACAAAAGTTTCTGAATATCCTTATTCAATCCGTTGATCTCAGAATTAACCTTTTCCACTTTCACACCATTACCCACAACACCATTTTCTTTATGGGCACCATAAAATCTACATGCCAAGCCATAAGGACACAGCCCTTCACCGGTCGTGAACGGACATTCTCCATCAAGTTCAGCCGGCTTCTACACTAAGTAACACAAATCAGCCACAAATTCAAAGAGAAGAAAACATTTTTCAGCAACTGAACTAACGTAACAGCAATGGATCACCGCACCTGAGCTTTAAATGCTTCAATGTCATGACTAAACCGACACCTATCGTTATAAGGACATGCACTAACATCTCCACTCTTCGCTATCTCAGGACAGAGATGAAGTGCAGATTTTCTTTCCTGTAACATCACAAAATTCAACTTCCAACTAACTCAATCACTTCAAATAAAAATCTTAAACCCCAGTCGACTAAATTGAGCATAACTTTCCGGAGCAAACGAACCTGACGTCTTTCGCGTTTGAGCTGTCGTTTGGACTTCTTCTCCTTAGCCACTACGCCGCCCTTAGCCGTTTTTACGTCCGTATTATCGGTAAAAGTAGCGTCAGTCTGGGGGATGCGGGTCGGTGGAGGACGGAGGAACTCCAGCTTTATCGGAGCTATGGCTTTGGCCACCATCTCCTCCGGCGTTGGGTGAGAAATCTTGGAGTTCGATGATGGTGGGGGCAGTGGTTGCGTCGATTCCTCCATCGTGGGAACTGATTCGACCGGTGGCGTCTCAGTCATTGAGGATGAGTTGCCTCAGTTCGTATTTGTGCTCTTTTGGGTGGACATGAAAAGTTTTATTACCAAGTTACTACAAAGTGGCACTATCGTGTAGGGTTTTCGCCACGAGCGAAGACAGTAGAAACGATGCTCCTGCCTGCCGTTTAAGTCTCATGCCTTGATCTATATCCGTACGTGGGTTAGTTGGTCATCAATTAAAATTTTTTTAATTCTCACGTTCCAGTTCAATTCTCTTCAATCAGGACGACAGTCTTAGCCAATTCGAAGTTGTTTTGTCAAATTCTGATTTTAAAAAAGTATAGAATATTAAAAATTATTAATATAAGAGTATAATTACAAAAAAAATAAAAGTAGGATGATAAAACCAACCATTTTCTTTGTTTTTACTTACAAATTTCAATCAAATAAATTTTGTTTATAATTTTTATATTAAAAATCTCAACTTTTTTTCCTCAAAAAAATAAAAAAATCTCAACTTTTTTATTTTTTAATTGAAAAAACAAAAAATTGAAACAACAAAAAATCAAAACAGAAAAGCAAAAGTGACCTTAATTTTCCTAGGTTCAAGTTATGCACACTCATCATTTATAAGGGTCAAATTGATTTTTATTAACGTCAACATTGACATAAATTTTAATATAAAGTGATTATAATTTTAAAAATATGATCTGACAATTAATAATTGAAGAACCAAAATACAAAATAATATTCCCATATATGAACACTTTCAATTCGGGAATCTCTCGTATGGACAAGTAAAGGTGAGATTTTGGTAATAAAGTTCCCCACTTGGGGCAAGAAATTGTAACCTTTCAACGTGGCATCTAAAGCCTTTGATGTTGGGTCTTTTATTTTAGTTGCAAGATAACTCAATTCCAAGCCATGCCACCAATCAGCACAGAATGCTCGTTGAACAATTCTCTTTTTTAGATATGTAAGTAAAGAATAGAGGCCATTAGCCTTCTGAGACCAGTTGGTCAACCAACCAAAAGCCCCAGAGGCTTGAAATCATTGCTTCAAATTCAAATGAACACACCTGGGAGGCTAAAACCAGAAGCAGAAGACATTGTAACCATGCTTCTTACCGGAATAAACAGAAGAACATTATCAATTCAAACTCCTAAAGGCTTCTTAAACACGAGGTCTAACAAATTGTTCGGATCATATATTAGATTATCTACCATTATAAATATGATTTAGCTATATATATATATATGTTTATGCCTATATTATATCACCTTAAAGGAAGTTCCAAGCCAGGAAAGACTTGCAGGGTTGTAGTTTGCACCACATCTCAGAGGACTTCTAACGTTGTTGGACGCTTGAAAATTAATGAATGAATCTTGAGAAAACGATAAATATAATTTCACCTCAACGATAGCTATATCATCTCTTACAGGCTATTTATTTGACTCTGATTTCGGGTTTGTGCTGCCATGCTGCTGTTGAGGCTGTGACTGCTGCTGTTTTTGCAATTGATGCATGTTGTGTTGCTGCTGCAATTGGTGCATATTGAGTTGAGAAGATGGCGGTTGCTGCAGCTGGAACATCTGGGGGTTAACTGAAAGCTGCTGAGCCATACCCTTAGCTGGGTCAGAATCCCCACCGAGCTCTGCAGTAGCAAGCTTCAATCGCCTAACCTCTGCCGTTAACGCCTCATTTAGGGCTGTCAAAATTCAACAACAATCACACATGAAGTGGCCAAGTAAGCTACATGTCGTAAGATCGAAAAAAGAATTGGCAGGACAAAGAAACAAGTTTAATTCGCGATTTCATCATTTCCTCCAACCAATTCTCCGCAAACAGATAAAAAAATGTGAACTACAAAAGAAATCTAGTGAACCTGATTATGCCATTTTCCAGCATGGACTGTTTCAATGTCATATCATTATCAACATGTCATTGTATTGTTATTTAGAAACTCTAGGAAACAAAACCTACAGGTGCATGACTAAGGCACAGTACATCATTAATGATAAGTACCGAGTAAATTGTCAAGGTTGTGTCAGTCTATGAGAGAGAGAAAGAGAGAAGAGGATATCAGGAGATGTACAAACAGTTAATATGAAAATAAAAAGCATTCAATAATCCACCCTACATTAAGATAATTGAGTAAGAAGCAATCAAAATGAATTAACAGATTACAGAAGTATAAAATCTGAGCCTAAAAACTCCTAAAGCAACAGATATTGGAGATATTGCAAGAATCATGGTGGTAGTTACAGGAAAAGGCTTCAAATCGAATAGGTCACCCAGGAGAAGTGAATGACACTCGCGATTAGTCTGAATATTCAACTTTCTAGATCGTTTTAGCACAATTAATTGTCCTATGGAGCAGACAATGACAAACAGAATAATGACTCACACATATGGTAAACAGAGACAAAAATATTTTGAAGGGAAGACAAGTCCAAATGAATCCAGGACTTAGTCTTGACACAAAAAAGGAAAATGACATAAAATGTAGGTGTGGATTATCTAAATGGAAGGGATCGAATACATACCATCTCGGAGCTGAGCCTGCTGCTCCAAGGCCTGGAGCCGAAATTTCAATTCATTATTCTGATTTGTAAGACCAACAGAATCCCTCTATGCATAACATAATAGAAAGCACCAATATAAGTTAGAAAAGCAGAGAAGGCAACAATTATCAAAAAGAAATTCAGCAACCCAAGTTGGCACCTGTAAAAGAGTAAGTTGTGCAGATAATGTTGTGGCTTCCGTCTGCAGGGTCTGAACTTTGTGCTCCAATTCTGAAATGTATCTCATTTTCCTTTCTTTGGATCGTGCAGCTGATTGACGATTTGCCAAAATTCTAAAACAAGCAACCGATGAGGAAAGCAGAATGAAGATGCATGGCCCTATAAGAATCATTGGACTAACTGTCCTAACCACTAGGGAAAGGGAAGTATACCTTTTAGCACGTTTTGGGTCAGCTGAAGCAATCTCAGCAAGTTTCTCATTTGCCATAATTTTCTTCAGTTCAGGGCCAGTAAAGTCTCCATTTCCAAAATCTAAGCTAAAGGTATTCCCATCAATGGAATTGCTGGGTGACAGTTGACCAGGACGAGTACTTGGAGAAGGCGGAAGCCTTGGAGACTCATCACCAAAATTGAGTTTGTCCATGAAACTATCCATGGAAACACTTCTATAGTGTCTAGTGGTTGGAGCTACATCTCCACCAGCAGTCCTTTTGATCCCTTCCCTCTTCTCCATTGAAGAATACAATCCACCTCTTGGCAGGCTACTTCCACTTTCATTGACACTGCTTTCTGCTTCATTATCACTGCTACCACCTCCATTTGTCTTTGTTCCACTAGCTCTACTATCCAAATCCTCACGATTCTCGTTACCATTCTTGTCATCTGTTCCGGATGAATTCAACACATCAATATTATCCAAATTCATAAATGTGGAAATAATGTCATCCACAACTTCTCCTTCAGATTTCCTCTCACCCATCCCCTCAGCACCACTATCAACACCTTTATCCAATTCCTTCTTCACCAGTTGAGACGGTTTAGGCACCCCAGAAGTCTCTCTAACAGATGCCGACCGCTCCAAGCTACTACCAGGACTCCTCAAAGGAATAAGAGGTGGCGAAGATTGCATCACATAAGTAAACCCAAAAGGAATGTCACTATTAGATCTTCTATGTGCTTTGCGAGGAGGCAAACCCTCGCCGACCTTCATATTGTTGCCTCTACCAAAAGGTGAAGGTGGCAACACCGAATGAGAACTTGAATCTCTATCCTCCATAGACACATCCATTGACATGGACTCTGAAGCAGTAGTTGAGGAAGAGTCCCTGAAAGTTGCGGGACTTAAAGGTGGCAACGAGTCAAGAGAGAAAAACGTTGATGGTTGTGACAAAGATCGCGCGTGAGTCGGTCCCGGGCCAAAATTTTGCGAACCCATTTGCTGATTTACTGGCCTAGACACCGGGATCTGAGAATACGGAGAAATGGGTGGGATCTGATTGGGGTGTGACGGTGGTATCCCTGCTCTCTTTCCGTTGTCAGCACCAAAATTCTGAGCAAAATGTCTAGCTCCCATTTGGTTTTGATTCAACTGTGGAATATCAAGTTGGCTCATCAATGAAAATGGCTGCTTTGGAATGCCAGATGATGACTGCGTTGTACCAAATGAAGATTGAAGCCTTTGCATAACTTCGCCACTAGCTTCTTTAGTATCACCCATTCTGCAAACTCTCACACTACAAAGCCCCAATTCAACTTAACCCAGCTCGCCTTTCACCAGAATCCAATCAACAAATCACAACCAAGACTCTTCAACTAGCAAACAAACCAAAACTCAAAACAATCAAAGGGAGCATAAAGAACAAAACTTTTCAAGAAAAAAGATCAGATAATGAATTAAAGGAAGCATCTTTCGCCATTGAAAAAAGCAAAGAAAACTAAAAATTACATTTTATACTTGTATCCACTACCTTGTTTAATTAGACGCTAGTATCAAACAAATGGGCGTCCAAGACATGAAGGGCACTAAGATGCTTCAATTCCTCCACGCCACAATTTAACTGTATCTGCGACGGAAATGACAAGGTGAACAGGACCAACCATCAAGAGCAAAACACCCTCAGACTTTCCTTTCACTAAACAAGAACTGAACCT
The DNA here is from genome assembly GCA_025531925.1 of Erythroxylum plowmanianum. Taxonomy (NCBI): domain Eukaryota; kingdom Viridiplantae; phylum Streptophyta; class Magnoliopsida; order Malpighiales; family Erythroxylaceae; genus Erythroxylum; species Erythroxylum plowmanianum. The sequence continues at coordinate 44,290,795 of JANVCQ010000232.1, forward strand.
AAGTGTTACCGTAACATCTTGAACTATCTACAAGTACGTGTTGCTCTTTTTTCTTCTCCTATATTTTCTCCATATGTTTCTACTTCAATGAGGACGAGGGCCACGACACGGACTTCATGAGGAAGTTGGAGGACGCGTCAATTTAATAAGAAATGTCATTTGAATCTGGATTGAATTTGCATTTCATTCCGACCTCATTTTCATTGGACGTTTGTTCCCGCAACTCGTTTAGTCCTAAGTCTCCGCTTCCAAAATTGTTGGGTCTCGTTTTTTAATTGATTTTCTTTTTCTCTTAACTCTTTGCAAAAAAAGATTTTATGGGATAAAATGTTACATAATTGACGGCTTTTATTCCCTTAACCGCTTTTCCCCCACGCGCTGTCTTTTTCCGTGACTGTCAATCTTCTTACTTGCCTCCTTTTGACTTCGATGCTTGTTCTTGCCATTTACGCCAACGTTGTTTCTTTTTTTCTTTCTTTCTCTTTCTAACTTTACTAACTTTAAATGAGAAGGACTGCATTTTTCTTTCAAATGTGTTGGTTAAAGATTGGATTAGCATACTATGTTATATAATTCAAAAAATATAAAAAAATGTTGACCACTAAAAATAATTGAATTTTAATTCGATTTTACATTAAATAAAAATATTAAACTATCAACTTTTCAGTTCAAATTAGTTTAATAATTTTTATTGTTATAAACTGTTAAGTTTATTAATTATTCAATTAATTTATAAATTAAAATAAATTGATTAATTTTTATTTAATAATTTTTTAATAAAAAATTTAATTTTTTAATAAATAAAGATAACCTTCTTTAATCTTTTTTAATTCAGCTCTAATTTTATTTAATTTTTATCTACTGGTTGATTTAATTATGTTTTCCGGAAATTGGGATTGCTTGAGTTTGGCATCAATGATTGGTTAGGATATTATCCTAAAAGAAAAATATCTTGGTAGATATATTGTTGCTTGCTACGTTTCTTACCTTGATTTTAAGTTTATCCAAAGTAATTCTTTAATTGTTTGTTTCCATTTTAATTTTTAATTTTTAATTTTTATGATTAAATTTAGTAAAAAATTTTGTTTGCTTGAGTTTTTATTTCAGGTTTTAGTTTTGGTTTTTTTCCAATTTTTAAAAATTATGAAAACTATAAAAAGTGATTTTTTTCTTCTATTTTTATTTTTTATAATCTTATTACGATCATTTAAATATAGATTATTTAATTAATTATTTTTAATAAAAATTATAAATAATTTAATTCAATATTATATTTATGTATTTAATAAATATAAATTTATTATCAATAAAATTATAAATAATTTAATTTTATAATTAAATTATAAATAATTAAATTCAAAATATATAAATATTCAAATAAAATTTGATTTAATAATTAAAATATATTTCAAATAAATATTAATTTATAAATAAAATTTTATTAATAATTTATTAATAAATATTATATAAGAGATTAAATAAATTTATTTAATTTAAAATAATTTATCTTTAAGTTTTATTTAAAATGTAAAACAAAAAATTAAAAACGAAATTGAAAACTGCAACAAAAAGACAGAAGTAGAACCAAACGGCCTTCAACGTTGGTAGACAACTCATGGAAGCTATTAGTATTATTATATCTGATTTTAAGCTTGATAGTCTCGTGACCAATTTGGCCCTTATCGTAGCTCACTACAAGAAAAATAAAATTTAGTGACGAAAATTACCGATAGAATTTGGACACATTCCATCGGTAACCTTATTTAGCGACGGAATTTACTAACGAAAAATATCGTCAGAGATACGACCGTAGGTAAATTTACCAACGGAAATTATACCGTTAGTAAATTTACCTACGGAATTACCAACGGTATAAAATAACCGTCGGTAAATTTACCGACGGTTATTTTGTTCTATCGGTAAATTTACCAAAGAAGGAAAATTTTTCTGTCAGAAAATTACCAACGGAATTCGCTATTCCGTCAGTAATTAGCGACGGAATTTTTTTCCGTCGTTAAATTCAATATATTTTACCAACGGAAATTTTTTTCCGTTGGTAAATTTGCTGAAAACTATTTTTTAAAATTTACCTACAAAGTGTTTAATTTCTGTAGAAGCCACCATGAAGATAACTTCATTATTTCAAGTAAAAGAATAAAAATAATGAAATTCATACGAAAAAAAAGAACCGAAAATAAAGAACTGAAATTATTTTTTTAAATAACAGGCATTTTATCAAACACCTTACATGTATCAGAAATTTATCCCAATATCACAACTAAAATCACGTCTTGTCCCTTCTATCACTAATATTTATACCTTAAAGTTGTTTTCCAATAACAAAATACACAAATAAACGAAAGAAATAAATACCCAAATTAACTTTCATCCAATATACAAAAAACACAACAGAAGTTACAAAAATACCTCCACCAAAGGATACGATGACAATGGCTAGAGAAGACAACGCCGACGAGCAGAAAAGGAGTCCATAACAGAGAAATGAGCTCCAAGAAAACCGAAGAGGAGACACAGGAAGAAGGAAGAAGAAGAAAGGAAGAAGAAGACACAAGTGGGAGGGAGATGTTGGGTGAGTTTAAATTTAAAAAGAATTTATCGACGAAATTACCGACAGAAATTTTCGTAGATAAACTCAAAAAAAATTTATTCCGCCAATAATTTCTGCCTTTTTACCGACAGAACGAAATTTTCGTCGCTAAATCTATTTACCAACAGAATTTACCTATGAAATTTTCGTAGGTAAACTCAAAATATTTTTATTCTGCCAATAATTTCCGTCTTTTTATTGACGGAAAGAAAATTTCCGTCGCTAAATCGATTTACCAACGAAATTTTCCGTAAGTAAACTCAAAAAAATTTTATTCCGCTTTCCGTCGCTAATTTTCAACAGTATATTTTTCGTCAATAATTTTTTGTCGCTAACTTGTCATGATTACCGACGGCCATATTTTTCCGTCGCTAATTTTGTCGTGACGAATTCCCTCCAAATTTAGCGACGAGTAATAGTATTGTCGCTAAATCACTCAATCTTAGCGACAGAAATATGTTTTCCGTCGTTAATTTCCAACGGTAATTTTTCCGTCGCTAAGTTTCCGTCGCTAATCCACATTTTTCTTGTAATAGCTCTTATTTGTATGAACTATGAGTATTACAGTTGATAAATCGTGCCCTGACATACTTTAATTGTAAATTTCTCAAATGTGATAATTAACCTTTTTATTGCATAAAATGAATTATGTGTATGGACTAACTTATTCCTGATCATTCTGCTCATCCCAATTGTTGCATCCATGTTTGAAACTTAAGAAAAACACGTCTAGACGACTAAATTAATACAAAGCCAAAACTACATTTGACCTACTTATCTAAAATACAAATTTAGTGTTGGCCATTGCTTTGTTATTGTCTCTTAACTCCTAACATGTCCATCGCATCCACTACACAAGAAGCCACTGGTATTGGAGGTCACGGTGTCTCCATGTTTCAAGTACGTAACAGGCGGTTGCCTTGGACCATAGAAATTTAAGATTTTGATGAGTCATGAATGCATGGTATGTTTCGGTTGGCCGTACAGATTCAATAATGTTTAGTGGCATGGTTAATTTGTGAAAAATGCCAAGCGAAAGGGTGGCAAAGCAACAAGCCCATGTGTGAACGATGAAAACAAAATCAGCCATGTTCATTTCTATCGTCAAAAATGGCTCCAACCTCTGTGAAAATGGACAAAAACAGGTGCAGTAGCGCTATCAGATAGCCAAATTGGTCGACTAATTAGCATCATTCGCATGCACCAGAGGCTTGGAATATGAATTGCAACACTTTGTCCCTAGTTGTTGCCGTCTACCTACTAATACTCTACATGGTAATGCATTGCTTGCAAAGAACATGTTTCCATAACAGGGATTGAACCAAACATGGTCTGTTGATCATGCTGTTGTGTTTTTGGTTTTTGTTTAGTAAGTTTCATCGGTTAGGCTGGAGCCTTAAAATTTGGCACCCGCACCTGTTTCAGAAATGTACCCTTTTCAGTGAATGAGTCCAGGGACGAGGTTTCCATCAGCTTGTGGTCCCATTACTTGCATGGTTGAAGTTGGTCCCAAGTTGTATGCATGCGCTCTACTCTAGTGACATCCCCTTAGGTCAGATAAACATTCATTACATGTGGATAAAGGGTGTAATCAAACATATGTTCATCTATTAAAACTAATTATAATTATTTATGATAAAATCCGAAGACAGCAATGAACACAGAAACGAGAGTAAACTCTCAAGCATGTAGAGAGGAAAAATCTTATTTCCAGAACCTATCTCAGAATCGTGTTTCAATACACTTTATCAAGCTACAGTTGACGGTTAATCGTCAAAGAAGAAGAAGAAAACTAGCTAACGTAATATGAGCTGGCAAACTAAAAAAATGAGAACTGAAAAAGAGAAAAATAAAAATAAAAATAATAAACAGAAAGGCGGGAAACCAGAATGGGCACCAACATCCAGTGACGGAGCTAAGAAGTTAAAATAGGAGGGCTCAAAATTTTAATTTTTTTAAATCTTGGGGGGCTCAACATACCACAGGGCTCCAAATAATTCTATCATTGTATATATATATATATAAATTAAAAATATTTAATATTTAATATTTTTAAAAAAGTTTGGGGGGCCCAGTGCACCATGTGGCTTCGTCTCTGTCAACATCCCCCCTCAAGCTGGAAGAGGTGACTTGAACATCCCCAGCTTGGACAAAAGACGATGAAACTGAGCCGAAGGTAAAATCTTGGTTAAGACATCAGCAAGTTGATGCGCAGTAGGTAAATAAGCAAGTTGCAACAACCTTTCCAAAACCTTTTCCCAGGTAAAATGACAATCGAGTTCGATATGCTTGGTCCGTTTATGAAAAACAGGATTATTCGCAATATGCATAGCGGACTGATTGTCACAATGCAAAGTAACGAGAGTTAAAGACGTGACCCCAAGTTCTTCCAATAAGCGAACAATCCAAGTGAGTTCAGCTGAAGCCTGGGACATAGCTCTGTATTCCGCTTCAGTCGAAGACCGAGCAATAGTAGACTGCTTCTTGGACTTCCAGCTCAATGGAGAAGCACCAAATTTAACAAGATAACCAGAAACCGAACGCCTAGTAGTAGGACAAGAGGCCTAATCGAAGTCGCAATAAGCATGAAGATGGAGAGAACCAGAACCAGTAAGATAAATACCATCACCCAAAGAACCACGAATATAACAAAGAACATGCATCAAAGCATCCATGTGAGCCGTGTGAGGACACTGCATAAATTGACTGAGGGTTTGAACAACATAGGAAAGATCTGGGCGAGTGTTCGTAAGAATTCAGCTTCCCAATGATCATGTGATAAACAGTGGGATCAGCAATAGAAGTTCCACTGGTAGGACTAAGCTTGAGATGCAAAGGGAGAGGAGTAGGAGCGGCCTTAAAAGAAAGCATATTTTGATCACGTAAAAGATCCTGAGCGAACTTCCTCTGAGAAAGCACAATACCATTAGCAAGATACGAAACTTCAAGCCCCAAAAAATAGTGTAAAACACCCAGATCTTTGATGGTAAACTGCTGATCAAGATAAGACTTTAAAGCTTCAATTTCAGCCAAGTCAGAACCAGTAACAAGAATATCATCGACATAGACAGCAACAATAGTAATCCACCCGGAGGTCCGCTTGATGAATAAACTATAGTCATGCTTCAAAGACACAAAACCAAGATGCAACAAAGCATGAGATAATTTCGAGTACCATTGACGACTAGTTTGTTTGAGCCCATAAAGAGATTTCATCAAGCGACAGACTTTATTTTCAGGATTCAGAACCCCAAGAGGCACCTTCATGTACATTTCTTCATGTAAATCACCATGAAGAAATGCATTATTAATATCAAGCTGAAAAACCATCCATTGTTTACTGACAGCCAAAGCAAGAATACACCGAATAGTAGTCATTTTAACCACAGGAGAAAAAGTCTCAGTATAATCAACACCAAGCTTCTGATGATTGCCCTGAATAACCAGGCGGGCCTTGTAATGTTCCAACGTACCATCAGACTGCAACTTCACCTTATACATCTATTTATTGCCAATAACTCTCTTACCCGATGGTAAATCAGTCAACACCCACGTATCGTTTGCCTGTAAAGCCTTAATTTCCGCTGTCATTGCATTAACCCAACGTGGATCATTGACAGCGTCATAATTAGCAAGAGTGATAAGTTTATTCTGTTGAGAAGAAGGTAGAGTAGTAAAAGCAACAAGTGGACAAGGTAAAACCATAGAGGAAGGAGAA
>JANVCQ010000232.1:44298200-44312043 GCA_025531925.1 Erythroxylum plowmanianum
AGTAAGTAGAGCTTCACCCCAATAAACAATGGGTAGATTAGCTTGAAAAACCAAAGCTCTTGCACAATCCAACAAATATCTGTGCTTTCTTTCAACAGTACCATTCTGTTGAGGTGTATGGACGCATGAAGTTTGATGTAAAATGCCTTTGGAAAGATAAAAGGCGTTGGCAAGGTTTGAACAAAATTCTAACCATTATCACTCCTTATGGTATGAACAGAAGCATGAAATTGTTTTTCAACATGAGTGATAAACGATTGTAAAATGGGCAAAGCATAACTCTTATGAGACAATAAATGCACTCAAGTACAACTAGAAAAATCATCCACAATAGTGATAAAATATCTATGGCCATTATAAGTAGTAGTAGGATATGGTCCCCACAAATCTACATGGAGCAGTTCAAAGATAGTAGTGTTTTTAATGCAACTGGAAGGAAAAGACAAACGAGAAAACTTAGCCTTAGGACATATTTGACAAATAGCAGAAGAATGAGCAAGTTTCCCATTACAATGAATATCAGTAATCAACCGTAAACGATCAAAAGGCAGATGTCCAAGTCTACAATGCCAAAGCTGTGTATTTAGTGGAGTACAAGTGTCATTATTCACATGATGAACAGAATGAAGGATATGAGCTTGATTATAGGAAACAATGGTTGAAGAAGGAAGGCTATGAAATTCAGTGTTCTCAAGCACAAAATAAAGGCCACCTCATTCTCTACCAAGCACCAAAGGCCTCATTGCTTGGTCCTAAACAAGACAATGAGAATGTGTAAATATCACGCTGGTATGATATTGAACACATAATTTTTGAACAGAAAGCAAGTTGAATTCGAAGTCAGGCACATGAAGACAGTTATTTAAAATCAAATGGTTGTTGATTTTCACAGTGCCAATATGAGCTACTAAGGCTTGTTTACCATTCGGAAGAGTAATATGGAAAGGTCTGTGTAACTTCTGAAAGGTTTGAAACAAAGCAAGGCTAGAGGCTATGTGGTCAGTGGCACCACTGTCAATTATCCAAATAGGTTTAACACAATGACTAAAGAAACACAGACTATTACATGCAAAGAAGGCAGATGATCCATTAGAGTCTCCATTGCCAATGCCCGAAGACTGACCAACAGCTGGACCAAACTTATTCAACAAAAGTACCAATTGATCATACATCTCTTGACTCAACCCCATACTAGGTTCTGTTGACAAATTGGAATTATCAACATCATCATTTATAGCTGGTGGCCCCTCAATATCATGAACATCTGGCTATACAATAGCTGCCAACCGCTTGCTCCTGTCCCACGATTTTGCACTACTCCCAACTGGAGGATGCAATTTGAAACATCTGTCGATGGAGTGTCCATAAACCTTACAAAAATCACAAAAGAACTTGGAGCGCCTACCATTAGGTGTAATGCCATACACCACTTGCTTATTATCAGACACTTGACACTGATTACTATTGTTACTGTTATTATACTTTGAATGAAACACATGTGATTTCTGTTTTTGATTGCCAGCAGCAAACGCAGCACCATCTGACAAAATAACAAGGGATACTTCACAGTCTCTCGGTTTCTCCTCTTGCAAGATCAACCTATAGGCTTGACTTAAAGTAGGCATGGGCTACATCATTAATATACTCCCTCTCGCCGTTTTAAAATCCTCATTAAGTCCCATGAGGAACTGTAGAAGCTGTTGATCTTTAAGAAATTTATTCATCACACTAGTTGCGCCACAACACGTACATGCTGGTAACTCAACCAACCCAAGATATTCATCCCATTTCGTCTTCATCTGTGTGTAATAACTACTCACAGACTGAGTTCCTTGTGATATTCCAATCAACTCTTTCTGCACCTGATATCTTCTTGGCCCATTTGACTGACCATACCTCTCCTTCAACTCAGTCCAAATGTCAGCTGTAGATCGAAAGCTTAAAATATTATTACCTATATCTGGTTCTACAGAGTGTAGAATCCAAGATATCACCAAATTATTACGTCTTTCCCATTACATCTCCTGAACAGGTTCATTAACAGGCTTTGCACAAGTGCCTTTAACAAAACCGAATTTATTCTTTGCAATCAAAGAAATCTCAGCAACCTGTTGTCATTTGCTGTAGTTATCACCATTCAATTTTTGCGTAGCAAGACTATGATTTGAATGATACGAATTATGAATGTACAACTCACTATTAACATCAATTTCAGTTTTCGAAGAAACTCCAACGACAAATGCTCAAATTCAAGGTGTAGCAATAACACAACCAGAATTCAACAACACATTCAAGAACGCAACAACAAGAAGACGTTGAAGAAATTGCACCTGATTATGGCTTTGATATCATGATAAAATCTGAAGATAGCAACGAACACAGAAACAAGAGTAAACTCTCAAGCATGTAGAGAGGAAAAATCTTATTTCCAAAACCTATCTCAGAATCGTGTTTCAGTACACTTTATCAAGCTACAATCGACGGTTAATCGTCAAAGAAGAAGAAGAAAACTAGCTAACGTAATCTGAGCTGGCAAACTAAAAAAAGAGAACTAAAAAAGAGAAAAATAAAAAAAAAATAATAAACAGAAAGGCGGCAAACTAGAACGGGCGCCAACAATTTAAATAATATCATTCAAAAACCTTGGATCAAAGTTGAGTATAATTAGTGGGCTGTATAGATGTTCCACCAACCCCATTATTGATTCTAAAAAGGTTTAGTTCGACAGCAATTGGATAAGAAATTAGTATGTTCCTTGAATGTGACTGTGTCTTCAGGTAGCCAAGGAGAAGATGCTTGTATTCAACATGTCATGTCATGTCATGCCTCCATATGTGGGTTGCTGGGAGAAAAGGAACAAACATGAAGGGGAAAACATCATAGTAAAAGTGAAAGTCGAGTGTAGTATCATGGGTTCATGCATTTCAAAACTTCATGGTCTTATGAATGTCATCCCAACTAAAAACCGAATATTTCACCAAACATTACGACAATTCAATTAGAGTAAAGGAAATTACCATTTGCGGTCCCACACCTAAGTTTGAAGATTTTTCCAACAAAACAAACTTGGTACGAATTATACATTTTAGTTTGGTTCGGTATACCTAATGGATCAATTGTAACGGTACAAACGATCTTCACGAAATAAGGAGGTTTATAAGCTGAAGTTTGCCTTTTTTTAATAAAATAATCACTTAGAAGATTTTACGAAGCTGATCTAAAATTTTTAATTAGTCGAACGAAGAGGCTGCAGAAATAATTGGTGCGTGAAATATTTGTTTCTACAATAAATCCCTTTTTCACTATTTTTTTAAGTTAGNNNNATAAATATTCTGAGAGAGGATAGGGCAGGGGGCAGGGGGCAGGGGGCAGGGGGCAGGGGGCCGACTCACCGAACTGTTGACTAACGTAGTGGATCACATAACGGACAGGTGTCAGAAAACTGACGATACGCTTTTCCGTTAACATGTAGAATCTTTTTTTTTTTTTTTTGACGATAACACGTAGAATCTTATACGGCCTCACTTCTTAATTTTCATGGACCCCGCAAGGTTAGGACTTAGGAGCGACATTTATAACTATGCTGAAAACGACTTCGTTTGGGTTTCATTTTACATGTACATTGGGAAATTGGGAGTACCATTGAGCTTGTGGATCATGTATACAGAAAGTATCAACACGTTGAATCTTGAAAATTAATTTTCTGAGATCTGCTTAAATTGAATCAAACTTGTAAAGAAGTAGTATTTAGCAAAAGAAGAACTGCAGAAGTTTTGAAACTTTAACGTAATAAGTAATAACTGAGAAGCATGAGGTTTTAATCAAAGTACCGACTGTACCGTTGCCTTGTATTGTAATTAATGAGGGCCCTAAAACATGCGTTGCCTCCTGTAAGTTAGTTGGTGTACAATCTGAATTCATTTAACAACAAGAAACGGGGTAATGGATCAGCGTTGTCTGCACAACATTGCCTGATTAGAGAACCAAATCGGCGCATGGGCCAAGATCGATGGAGCATTGCCTGACCTGATTAGGCCTTTTAGCTTACTGGGGTGAAAACATGTCACTTATTCTGTCTGCACTTTGGGGCCGTCCATTGATTATCCACTTCCTGGCATACCACTGTTCTACTAGTTCATGAGAAATTATATTTATGTTGATGAGAAACAAAAACATAATATATAAACAAAGATCAATAAGAATGCAAAAATAAGAATACAAAAAAAATGTTAAACTTTGATCAATTTTGTAATTATAATTTGAACTTTAAAAAGTAACAATTAAATACTTAAATTTTTAATTTTTTTCAATTTTAATTCGTTGTTAGTATCTCCATTAACTTTATTGACGTGACTTGTTACGTGTTTCAAAAACTCTAATTATTAACATACGTAAGCCAAAATTAACCCGCATAATGAAGATTAATAGAATGATGTCGTTTAATTACAAAACTAAAATGACATCGTTTCAAAAAAATGAAATTCCTAAATCACTTAATGTTGTTTAATCCCTTAGCCTGACGTTTCAAGCCACTTTTTGTATAATATCAATTTGTTCTCCCGACCTCCCAAGCCACTCTCGCATCGACAAGCCTTTTGTTTAGGGGCTGTTTGTTTCTGTTTTTTTTTTTTTCATTTTTTGTTGTCGTTTTTGTAAAAAAAAAAAAAGATACTTAAAACATGTTTGGTTTACTTTGTTGCGAATTTTTGTTTCTGAAAATAAAAAAACCACAACAGTTTTACAGAAACAAAAAAACATCATTTCTCTAAATTTTGGCCCTTTAGTTTCAGTTTTTTTCCCAACGCTCTCAATCTTATATTTTTAATTTGTTCTCCTAATGTCCTAAGCTACTCTTATATTGCAGCCTGCCAATAAGCTCTTCATGTTTTTGAAATAGCGTCGCTTTAGTTTTTGTGATTAAATCACGTCATTTCATTAATTTTCATTATATGGGTTAATTTTAACGAATCTGTATTAATAATAAGGATTTTTGGAACATGTGACAAGTTACGTCAACAAAATTAAATAAGAAATTAACGACGAGTTAGAATTAAAAAAATTGAAATTTAATTGCTACTTTACAAAGTTCTTGTTATAGTTACAAAATTAACCAATAGTTGAGAATTTTTTGTCCTTTATATAACCTAATTAATAGAGTTTTTGTCAGTATAGCTTTTCTGAAAAGAACTTTTCTAAGAAGTCAATTGACTGTTTGGCTGTTAATTAAAAAAAGAGTTTTTTTGAAAGAGCTTCATACAGTAGACTATTTGGATGTCAATTAAAAAAAGAGTTTTTTTGAAAGAGTTTCATACAGTAAACTGTTTGGCAACATAAAAATATAAAGCACTTTTAATTTTAACTATATTTTATTTTATAATAAAAATTATTTATGCATATAAATATTATTTAGTATATTAAACAATATGCAAAATACAATATATTAATTATTATATAATTTTAAATCATATGAAACATAAATGAAAATATATCTAACCAAATATTTTATATGGATTATAACATAAATAAAACTAATATAAAAATAAATATTAAAAATATAAAAAGCCAAATAATATTATATAACTCCCAAAATAAACGTGAAGATGGATTTGTAGATATTGTGGGAATTATGTATAAAAACATAAGGACAAAAAAGATTAAAAAAATAGACTCATTAATTGATATGAAAAATCTACCTAAAAAAGTACTTTTTTTAGAAGCTCCAAATTTGAGCTTATAAAAAACTGTATTTTGGCTGACAAAAAAGTCATATCTATTAAAGAAATATTTTTTTATTTTACAGTCAAACATTCATTTTTCTTAAAAATGGCTTTTGTGGGAGAGAAAAGTGCTCATTGACTTTCCAAAAGCCTATCCAAACAAACACTTAATCTGATTGGGAGCAAAACAATAATCCCACATATTTTCTAGGTGTAAGTGTTACATTTATCAACTTCTTTTTTGGATTTAGGTTGCTAATACAGTCATACTAGTACAATAAAGGAAACGCTTGAGGATTGGAGGACAAGGCTTTTCAAGTATAGATCGAGGACTCTAGTAATATTCTCTTGAAAGCCCTCATTTGATTTGGTACACAATGCCAAAAGAAAGGACAATTACAAAATGCAAAAACAAAGGTTTCAATGTTTCCATTACAGCCATATAAATCCAGTTCTCAGGGTAAATAGAAAACCAAACGTGACAAAACTTTATATATAACTAAGCAAAACCTTAAACACTCATAATCAAACATTGAATGTACATTTAAGGTTGGTATAATCACTAGAATAGCATGGCAGCCTCGTAGAAAGTGATCGTATGAATGATGGCTTTTGTGAGTAACATCTCTTTTTGAACCTGCTGCGGCTGTGCATGGATTGGAGTCAGAGAGGCTATCACGAACTTGGTAAATGCCTTCAAATGCTTGTAGTTCATGAATCTCCAGATTAAATGAAAATGGCAATGAAGGCGATGACCATGATGATGCTTGAAAATTATCTTTCTTCTTGCTCAGGAAAGTCCCAAAGATGAGAGACACAATCTAGGCGATAATTTGGAAGGCAATTATAGTTGGAGCATAAAAGGCAATCCATTGGTATCCGGGGTGGTATCAACTGTATAGACACCATTTTGTGATCAAGGCAGTGTCTAAGAAGAAGGTGGCAGTGCTGTTGACGATGAACAGAATAAAGATTCCTGGGTTGGGTAGATGAAAGAAAGCTTTGATATTGTCAACCAAAAGAGACGGAGTTGTTACTTGGTCCTTCTTGATTATAGTATTCTCTTAGGGTATGTTTGGATGTGGGTGGAGGGATGGAAAGGAATGGAATGAAATGGCCCAAATGACTCAAGCCATTGTTTGGGAGTCCATTTTGAAATAGGATGGAATAGCAATTGATGGCTTTGGAAGCCATCCTTTGCCATCCAAAATTCAATATTTTGTGACCTCCTAAATTGGAGGGTCAGGGATGGAATGTGCCTTCCAAATCTTCTTATTTTATTTAAACTTCTAAACAATGGAGTGACCCATTTCATTCTATTCCATTCCACTCCATTCCATTCCGTTCCATTAATTGCCATTTCATTCCATTCCATCCTAAACTCCCAAACATACCCTTTAGAGAAAGCAAGGAACAATGAAGGGATAAGATGAAAAAAATGAGATTTAGGTAAGGCATTTGAAATTTGAAAAAGACATGGAGATAGATTTGTTGAAAGACTTAGGATGAAGTGAAAATGCATATGCTGTATTAACATACAGCTGAGAGGCCTCTCCTTAAAATGGTAAATAGCTGATCAAAAGCCCACTTAGAGGGCTCCTTCTTAAAAAAATAAAAAACAAAACAAAAACCAAACGTCTTTGATTATTATTATTATTATTATTATTATTATTATTATTATTATTATTATTATTATTAAATGATTATATATTATATAATAAATATTTGTACAATTTCAAAATAAATAAATTAATAAGTAAAAACTTAATTATAAATTGAAGCTTAAAACAAAATTAGAAAGTCAAAACACATAAAAATTTTATTAAATGAAAACAAAGTGACTAAAGCGAGTCTTACATAAACTTTACCGTTTGGTTCAGTCTGATTCTGTTGGGGCGGGACGCCGTCGTTTAGATCCATGATCTCGATTAATTCCGACTAGGAGATACCTGCAAAAATAATAAGGCACACCGGGGGTTGATCGTCGGCTTGCCCCTTCGATGCTTAAGTCAGGTTTCTATCGTAGGTTTTGTGTCTAATAACAAAGGTTATCAAGGTTATTAGAGTCGTACTTGCATCATGAGAAGATAATGAACTTATATAGTAAATACCTGACGTGTTTAACTCAACATTTCGGGAATGGGCCGATCGGCCCACACGTCATCTTAGAGTTGGACCTGGGCCTAGCACGAACGACCCAACCACCGTTCATTTTCTTCGGGCGAAGCGAGCTAGTTAACCAAAAGAACATTAAAAAGCTAATAATAGACAACAAACAATGTGGACCAGTGCAGATATGGTAGTCGTAGCACCGAAGATTGACATTGCATGGTAGCTAAATCAAATCCCCTGGATTGGAGATATAGGTATATTTCAATAGATTCCAAAACCCCTAAAAAATGGGACTACATACGAAAACAAATTCAACAGCTTTGACTCTAACTAAAGGAACCCATATAAAAAAGCTCCATGATTTCCTGCATTGCGGTTTCGACATAGTAACTAAATATGAGAAAGTTTGATTTCAACAAGGGACACAACTACTTGATGGTGATATAGCGATTAGTCCCGCATCTAGCCCAATAGTCCTTCATATCAACAAGCAGTGACAGATCATGGCCTTCTGTTGCCAGCCTTTTAAACAATTTTGAAAAACACTACCACTCATCTTCTTGCCACCAAGTTGGGCATGTCGTTTATTTGGCATCTGTGGGAGTGGGTATGATGACAAGGTGGTAGTGCAATAAGAAGACTGCCAACCACCATTTCCCTATTTGTAGCAATGTCGAGCAATTCCAGTGCATGAGCAATCAGGCACTGGCATGGTGGACTCATCAAAATGAACCAAGTTCAAGCCCACTTCTTGACTATCCCATTATACCTTAATCTTTCTCCCATCAGTAGATCCTTGTCTCTTGGCGATTTGGTTGCCTTGAAGGAAGTTGCTTTACTCTCCTTTGATCGCTTTGTCTGGCGTGACTTGCCAATTTCACAATTAACTGTAGTTAAAGGATAAGCCTCCGTGACGTGCATTTCTCCTGTGTTCATAGCTTCTACCTTGATGTTTGAAGAGTATGCAATGTTAGGAGTGTGTTTAGATCCATGTCGATTTCCACCAGCTAAAGGAAATTTCGTTGCATGCTCTCGGTATTGAATTGCTGCTAGAGCATTGTCCCGCTCAATTAAGGCTTTGTCTCACTCTTCAAGGTCTTTTTCTCATTGCTGGATTGCCTCATCTCGAGCAGCCAAGGCCTCCCTTTTCTCAGATAGGGCTAAATTCCATTCTTCAATGGCAGCATCCTTCTCAGCAAGGATAGGCATTATCTTCTTATTCATCACTAACGCATTAGTTTGTTCCTTCATTTGATGCTGGGGCACTGAGAATCATGTGTATCTAGCTTAGATCCTACTATTGCATTATGAACCATAGAAAAATCTATAAGGGACTAGAGAGCACTTCTTACCAAAGAGTGTGCCGTCTTGTAATAGTCTTATCTTGTATCTACCAGTGTGCCATCTTGTAATAGTCTATCTTGTATCTACCATTCTGATGTTACCCACTATCATCCATCTTGTACTTGCTATAACCACAGAACCAAGAACTTGCTTCATGCCACTACTTAAATTAATGTTTTAAATCTTAAGACAGTAAGTAAAATTTCCCAAAAAAATATATCGTCGCATTTAGAAAAATAGAAAAGAGAAAAGAATCAGTCACATTTTAATTCTTCTGCAAAATTCGAAAGATCTGCAACAATTTAGGGACATATTACAATGGCCCTATGAAAGAAATCCAAGAACGAATTACCATAAAATAGCCAATATTTATGAAATAAAGACCCATCAACCAAACAGAATACGACAACAGAAATACAATATGACACTAAAATTTCAACAATAAACGAGAAGCAAGCTTCAACTGAAGGTCTAAGAGAAACTACAAGAACATGAAGAGAAAGAAACCAAAAGGTGCATAGGATGATCCTAAAAGTTTATGTTGTAAAGTCATAGGCACATTCAATATATGTTTGTGCAGAGCTGAGGAAAAGTTGGATCCATATAAAAATAAAATTATTGCTAGTATTAACATTTCAGTTATGCCTAAGCTTTTCAACTATGTTAAAAAACCAAAATACAAAGGTTTGGTATAGAAGTTGAGAGCTCCTTTAAGTGCAGGCTTCTGTTGTCAAGAGTAACAATTACATAACAAAATGGTTACACATACAATGCAATCACAAACCAGACAGTCATATTCACTCAAGTGACTCCACCACTTATGCCAACTGTGAGCTTTATATCACTAACTTGATAATAGTCACTGGACTGACAAATTTCCATCTAGTGAATGCTGCTAATTTGTAATGATTAACAAATATCAGACATCAGGCCACCATCAAAACCAACATCTTAGCAATTGAAATCAACATCGAATATCTAATTTAAAAGTAAATTGTTTTTTATAAATTGCATTGACAAATACATCACCTCAAATCCCCTACTCTAATAAGACACTAATATCTGTATCTCCTTACGAAAACATTGAAGTGCATAGTTCAGCTAATCATTTTGCAACATCATGTATCTCATAAATACTACAAACACCTAATCAGATTACTCTTAGCTAACTTAACATGTTTCCAAATCCCAATTACACCCTTTATTTAATACTAGATCATAAAGTGAGCACTGGGACTTATTAGACATGATTTTATTGAATAACAAAGAAATGTGATAATAAAGAGAAAAAAAGGATAAATAGACCAAAGAAAAAGTTTTAGAGTGAATTAACTCACGCTTTAACTTAGAAGCTATAAAAGAAGCAAACAAGTAATCAAAGGTAGAAGATAACAATTTAGAATTGCATAATGAAGTAGGCTCAACAAAAATCGAAGTCAAGATAAGGAAATAGTGAGCATGTAAAACCTAAAATGGCTTTAAATAGAAACTACCCACATACGGAAACCACGGGATCGAGGAGATAAAACTCACTGGGTGGTTTTATAACCCAAGCGAGATGAACAAAAAGTAGAATAAGTTTTCTTGCTACAAAATTTTGTTTGGAAAGAGAAAAAGGAATGAAGATTGAAGAGACGATAACGATAAATGGGTTTTCAAATGATATACGATACAATGCCGTACTCACCACTCGGGTTACTCTAACACACAAAACGCATCGTTTTATAAATCGTCCTTATAGTAACTCCGTGACATTTTGCTCTACATCACTCGGTTGATCTTTGCTTTTAAAAATAAGCTTGAAATTTAGTTTTCCTCTTTAGTTATTTTCTTTTAATTGCTGATCTTCCTATATTAATTCTTAATTTCTTTTTAAATTCTTAATTCACTCTTTCATATTTATCAAAGATGTGAATGCTGTATTAAAACTTGTATCGATTTTAGTTTTAGTATAAATACAAGATTGGTATTGGTTATTATCGAATATAATTTTTGAATATTTTTAAAAATTTATGAAATAATCTTTTAATGTTATATAATTATAATTTAATCCCCTATTAAAAATTATCTTTCAAAGGTACAATTTTTATAAAATATTTTATGGACTTTAACAACAACTTTAATTACTACATCATATGCACTAATAAAAGGAAAAGAAGGTACATATTGAAGAGAAATTTAGGTAAAGGAAAATTAGAACATGTTTTTAATTTACATTTGTAGTTTCCTTTAAGTAAACATAAGTATGCAAAAAAAAATCCAAAATCATTATGAGCTTTAGGTCAATATGTATAAGTGCATTATACTAAAGTTATAAAATTTTGTTTATCATGAATACCTAATTAACTGAGAGTTTGGAGTAAAAAAAAAAATGGTGAATATGAAAAACCACTTGTCAAATCAAAGCAGCCTAAAAGAACTTCCATTCAAGATGGAAATGAGTTGATAAAATGAGAAATCCATCGAAGAACCTCAATTAGAAAGATTTGACTTTTTAGTGCAAAACAAACACAAGGTTATATCTATGTTGCTATTTAAAATTTATTACTCTATTGCTTATATTAAAAATGAACTAAAGGGTGATTGCCAAAACAATGGCTAGTTATGATAAGTCCTACATCAGGATTAGCACAAATAATAAAATAGAGTTTTACTCGGTACAAAACTAATTACCAATTTTAGTTGGAAAAAGTTTTAGTAGGAATAAGTTTGCCTATTATTTCATTCGAAGCAGTTTAAATACAGAAAATAAAAAAGTTTAAATACAAAAAGAAAAATAACAACTCTTCCTAATCCTTAGATCATATGCTTAAGAATGAGGACTTTAACAATTAATTATAACAAAGTAGCAATATTATTGCATTTAAATAAAAAAAATTGTAGAACTATTTATAAGTAAACCTTTAAAGTGGTTTCAATTGCCTAAGACCAATTATTGAATATCAAATATTCTCCAAAGTTCATACACTTTAACATGTATAATTTATGACAAAGTACTTCAAATTTTTATGTGGCACTCTAAAAGATCTTTTAAGATTATCATTATACTTTTCTTTTAATGGAACCTTCAAAATTTTTTGTGGCATTTTGAAAGCCCTTTTGAGATCATCATTATACTTTCCTTTTAGTGGAACCTTGTCATTTATCTTACATTCTTAAGAATTTTTTGAAGTAGCATCCTCCTCTAAAAGTCTCTTTCATTTAACTAAACTTTCTTCTATAAATTTATAACTCTTTTTTTTACCCAATTTGTGTCTAGTATAACTTTTAACTCTAAGGTTAAGTCACTATCTTTGGAAGTTGGTGGAAATTCAAAATTAGAAACATTATTGTCACCCTCTTATTTCTTAAGCATTGACATATGAAATAGTGGATGTATATGAGAACCATTAAAAGCTCGAGATTATATGCCCCTTTTTCAATTCTTTCCTTAACTTAATATGGTCCATAAAAACAACTTGTAATATTTTAGTACGCCTATTTAAACACTGATTGCTAATAATTAGAAATAACTTAAAGATACCATATCTCCTACTTAAAACTTAATATGCCTTCTTTTTAAATATACTCTTTATTTCATTTTATTATTGGCAACATTCAAATTATTTTTGAGTTATTTTAGTGAAGCATCTTGGGTAGCCAATATTTGATCCACTTTTACAAGTACTTTCTTAATAATGTGGACTTATTAGTGATGGTTGACCATAAAGAGCTTGAAAGGGATTCATATAGATGGATGACTGGTAGGTGATGTTGTACAAAAATACAAAAATTTAGCTAAAGATAGCAAAGGATGTCATTTCAAGGTAGATAATAACTATAACTCCAAAAATATTATTCCATACAACAATTTACCATATTCAACCGACAATCCATTTGAGGATGATATACCAAGCTTATTTTAATTGTATCCTAAATAATTTAAAATTTTTTGGCTAAAAATGGCTAATGAAAAATGGTTCTTAATCACTTATGATAAACCAAGGCATTCTACTTAGTTAAAAAACCCCCTCAATAAATTTCTCAATTATTACTTTTATTATATAAGGATGAGACAAGGCTAAGAAATATTTTGATTTGCTTAGTCCATCGATGACAACTAGGATAGCATGTTGACCATTTAAAGGTGGAAGATCCTTGATAAAGTGTAACACCCCACTTTCGCATGACCCGAAACCGACATCGATGGTGATATTCGAGTCCGTGTTCTGCGAGGGTGGCGTGCTACATCATTCAGTCAAAATTCAGTATAATTTTTTTTTTGATCCACAAACATGCACAATTCGGAAAACAATGAACATACAATCATTAATGGCTACGGGGGCCCTTTTCATAACTACAATTTATTTCAATTTGTTAACTTTACAAATTGATTGTACAAAATTTAAAAAATACAATTTTATCAGACACTAATGCAGACACGAACTGATCCCAATCTCTTTTCTCACTCACATGCGGTTGATATACGCCCGTTGCCTAACGAGGTATTCTTCTAGGTCCTGAAAAATAATTGCAAAGTTTGGGTGAGTTTTGCGAACTCAGTGAGGAACCATCATCGATAGTTTACTCAATTCATGCAACACATCATTTCATATAACATATATTCACATTGTTGCATATTTGATCACATTTCACAATTTCACTGAAGCATAGACCATTTATTCATTTCA
>JANVCQ010000232.1:44312143-44338303 GCA_025531925.1 Erythroxylum plowmanianum
TGAATAAATATATGTAGATATATTTATTGGGCTAGATTGAATTAAGTTGTTGGGCTTTTATTATATGAGATATAATGAGCCGAAACTTATTGAGTTTCAATGGGATTAGGGTTTCTCTATAAATAGAGAAACTTAGGTCTCATTAGAATGAGACACTATTATCACACGAAACCCTAGCCACCATCCGAGAGGAAAAACGTGCGGCATTCAGAAAGTGTTTCAAGACATGCTAGCACACCACAGCCGCAGCCCGGATCGTGCATACTCGTGTGGATACCGGTAGAGGGCATTCGCACATTGCAGTGTCTTGGAATCTGAAAAGAGTCAACCCACCCACGGCATAAAGGTATTTTCGTACATCCTAAGTATTTTCGATTATACTTCATATTGTTGTATGGTCTTTTCCGTAGTGTATTGTGAATATTCGGACTGTACGCGATCCAACACTTCTAATTTACTAATAGGTGTAGCTGATTGGTCTATCTAATAAATTTTGAAAGCTTACTCTTTTTTCTATTGAAATTGCTAAGAATTATTAGTAAGGACCTTAACAATTTCATTCAAAGATATACCTAAATTTGAAAGTTGGGATTGAGCATGTATTTGTGCTTAAGCTTGTCTATTAAAATTTTTAGGTTGGTGTTTTTATTGCCCTCCTTGATTTCCATAGCTAAAATTCAGAAGATCCCATCTATCCAAAACTATAATGATTTAAATAAGGGTCATATTTTAATTAAAGTTGATTAGTAAGTCCCCCTATTATATTGGCTTATTAAATTGATTCTTATTGTAATATAGAACACATATTTGTTGGCTACGTAGAGATTGAGTTTATTCCACACACTTACATTGATTATAATTGACCTGTAGCCATTTGATGAACCAGGGCAGTTAAATCTAAAATTTTATCCTTAAAGTTAACAATACTTACCTTATTCACTTACTTGACAACTCTACCCATCTTTGTCCTAATTTGTTGAAAATTTTCAATTATATTTGACATCAACTGAATGGCCGCTTATAGTATATTGTTTACCAAAGATCTTTCACTAGCTACATCTACCATACTCTTATCCGTTGGTGGTAATCCTTCATAAAAGTACTAAATCAAAAGTTTCTCAGGAATCAGATGGTATGGGCAACTAGCACATAATTCCTTAAACCTCTCCTAACATTCGTATAATGTTTCTTTAGTGAATGGTCTTATCCCACATATTTCCTTTTTGATATTAGTAGCTAGTGATGTAGGAAAGAACTTCCCCAAAAATAAATTTTTTATTTCATTCCAAATTGTCATTAAGCCAAAGGGAAGGTAATAAAGTTAATCCTTTGCCTTAACTTTTAAGGAGAACATAAAAGGTCTAATATTAATTTGCTCTTCTATCAATCCTTGTGGCTTCATTCTAGAGCAATCAACATAGAATTCTTTCAAGTGTTTATGTATATCTTCAACTGTAAGACCACGAAAGATAGGGATTAAGTAAGTCAAACTAGATTTTAAATTGATATCTACTTTAACATCTGAAAATCTTATGCATAAAGGCTACTAATTTAATTTTGGTGCAACTAACTCCCTCAACATTATACTATTAGGATTTGTCATCTTTTCTTTAACTTCTTAAAAAATAGAGTCTCCACTAATAGTTAAATATATATCTAATTTCATCTTTAGAGATGAAAGAATTGTTCCTTGCTTAGTCTCTTTCCTTAAACGATATGTTGTTTTCTCAATCTCTAAATTATATTACAAGTCACCTATTTTAAGAAGAACTATTCTTACAAAAAAAGAGATTAGTAGTAAACTATAAAACAAAGTAGAGAAGATAAGAAACGAAAATAGTTCCCTAGCAATGCAAGCAAAATTCTAGGCATGTTGTTGAAGCTCTCAAAATTAATTTCTGATTCACTAAACTATTATAGTAATTGTCGAACTAGGTTAAATCCTAAGAGAACTAAATATTATTTTCTTAAATTTGAATTTTAAAAAAGAGCTTTATAATTAATTAAATAATAAACTACAATTAATAAGAAGTAAAAATGAATCAACCTAGTATACAATTGAGAAATTTAATTTTACCTAACTCTAATTCAAAGGAAGGATTTCATCCAATTATAACTTTGATCATTAGTTTTAAAAGAATAAATTTTTACAAATCAAACATTTAGTTTGAAACTTATTAGGATAATCATAATAAGTCTCAAATTTCCCAAATTAGTTAGTTCAAACCTAACATTCAAATAAAAACTTACCATTAATTGATTAGGTATGATAACATTTTATATCAATTAAACTATAATAATAAGCTTAATGAAAAAGACTAAGTCATAAATTAAATAATTGAGATAACTATAACTATTTAATTTAGTTTTTTATTTCTCATAATTTATATATGCAAGTACAAAAATGGCCTGCTTGCTACTTGTATCAATCATTTATGAAAATTATGAATTAATGAACTTATGGATAGAGTAGAATAATCAACAATGAATTAATTTATCATATCGATCAATATGAATTACTTATGAAATAGAAGAACAAGAAGTAAGAATAGCTGAATTAAAATGAAATTCAAGTTTAGAACAAATCCTTCCAATTTTATAGTTATCTTAGGCTATACATGAACACATAATTCTCGAAGTTAACAAAAAAAAAGTAATTTTGTTGGTTTGTAATTGTTAGATTATCAAAAATACGATTGGATTGGATTAGTTTGATTGTTAGCTAAAAGCAATCACTACCATACTTACTAGAACAATCAAAGTAGCGTATAAACTAAAATTAAACTAATTTTTGTCTAGATCCTTGCTAATGAGACATTAGATGTAATGTTGGCGTTAACATAATGTTAACTAAAAAGCATTTAGAGAATGAATTTACTACTTTTTATTACCAACGATTAAATTTTGAGGATATGAAATGGATTCACAACATATTCAAGGGGTAGTACTATAACTTGAATATGCAAAACTTGAAATTTCTTTAATAGGAATGATGCATTGGCTTTTTTATGAGATGCTAGTTTTTGAGATGTGATCCTTGATATTTTGTGATGCTTATGAGATTTTGTGTTTGAGACCTTGATTTTAGATTGAGTTTATTCCGCACACTTACATTGATTGTAATTGACCTGTAACAATTTGATGAACCAGAGCAGTTAAATCTAAAATTTTATCCTTAAAGTTAACAACACTTACCTCATTCCCTTACTTAACAACTCTGTCCATCTTTTTCCTGATTTGTTGAAAATTGTCAATCATATTTGACATCAATTGAATGGCCGCTTATAGTATATTGTTTACTAAAGATCTTTCACTAGCTACATCTACCATACTCCTATCCATTGGTGGTAATCCTTCATAAAAGTAATAAATCAAAATTTGCTCAAGAATCTAATAGTATGGGCAGCTAGGACATAATTTCTTAAACCTCTCCTAACATTCATATAATGTTTCTTCTGTGAATTATCTTATCCCACATATGTCCTTGTTGATATTAGTAGTTAGTGATGTAGGAAAGAACTTCTCTAAAAATAAACTTTTTATTTCATTCCAAATTGTCATTAAGCCAAAGGGAAGGTAATAAAGTTAATCCTTTGCCTTAACTTTTAAGGAGAACATAAAAGGTCTAATATTAATTTGCTCTTCTATCAATCCTTGTGGCTTCATTCTAGAGCAATCAACATAGAATTCTTTCAAGTGTTTATGTATATCTTCAACTGTAAGACCACGAAAGATAGGAAGTAAGTAAGTCAAACTAGATTTTAATTTGATATCTACTTTAACATCTTAAAATCTTATGCATAAAGGCTACTAATTCAATTTTGGTGCAACTAACTCCCTCAACGTTATACTATTAGGATTTGTTATCTTTTCTTCAACTGCTTAAAAAATAGAGCCTCCAATAATAGTTAAATATATATCTAATTTCATCTTTGGAGATGAATGAATTTTTCCTTACTTAGTCTCTTTCCTTAAACGATATATTGTTTTCTCAATCTCTAGATTATATTACAAGTCACCTATTTAAGAAGAACGATTCATACAAGAAAAGAGATTAGTAGTAAACTATAAAACAAAGTAAAGAAGATAAGAAACTAAAATAGTTCCCTAACAATGGCAGCAAAATTCTAGACATATTGTTGAAACTCTCAAAATTAATTTCTGATTCACTAAACTATTGTAATAATTGTAGAACTAGGTCGAATCTTAAGAGAACTAAATATTATTTTCTTAAATTTGAATTTTAAAAAAAAGTTTTATAATTAATTAAATAATAAACTACAATTAATAAGAAGTAAAAAATGAATCAACCTAGTATATAATTGAGAAATTTAATTTTACCTAACTCTAATTCAAAGGAAGGATTTCATCCAAATATCACTTTGATCATTAATTTAAAAAGAATAAATTTTTATAACTCAAACATTTAATTTGAAACCTATTAGGATAATCATAATAAATCTCAAAATTTCTAAATTAATTAATTCAAACCTAACACTTAAATAAAAACTTACCATTAAGTGATTAGGTGTGATGGCATTTTATATCAATTAAACGATAATAATAAGCTTAATGAAAAAGACTAAGTCATAAATTAAATAATTGAGATAGCTATAACTCTTTAATTTAGTTTTTAATTTCTCATAAGTTATATATCCAAGTACATAAATGACCTACTTGTATCAATCATTTATGAAAATTATGAATTAATGAACTTATGGTTATGGATAGCATAAGAATAATCAACAATGAATTAATTTATCATATCAATCAATATGAATTACTTATGAAATTGAACAACAAGAAGCAAAAATAGTCGAATTAAAATGAAATTCAAGTTTAGAACAAATCCTTCCAATTTTGTAGTTATCTTAGGTTATACATGAACACATAATTCTTGAAGTTAACAAAAAAAAATAATTTTGTTAGTTCGTAATTGTTAGATTATCAAAAATACGATTGGATTGGATTAGTTTGACTATTAGCTAATAGCAATCACTACCATACTTACTCGAACAATCAAAGTAGTATATAAACTAAAATTAAACTAATTTTTGTTTGAATCCTTGCTAACGAGACATTAGATGTAAAACTGGTGTAACATAAATGGTTAACTAAAAAGCATTTAGAGAATGAATTTACTACTTTTTATTACCAACGATTAAATTTTGAGGATATGAAATGGATTCACAACAATATTCTAGGGTAGTACTATAACTTGAATATGAGCTATCTCCAAAGCTTGAAATTTCTTTAATAGGAATAATGCATTGGATTTTTTATGGGATGTGATCCTTGATATTTTGTGATGCTTGTGAGATTTTGAGTTTGAGACCTTGATTTGGTGTTTTAAAGATATTGGGAATATAAAGTTTATAGTGGACGTGCAAGAAGATTTGCAATCCGCAGATGAACTTGGTGTAGAGTTCATAGAGACAGGATCTTCTGTCCAATTTTATGGTGTTTTATTATGTCCCATGAATCTCAGCTATTCATTTATGCAGGTTCCGCGTTTATTTATGCGGGACCTGCATAAATGAATAATTGAGATTCATGAAACAGAATAATACATCATAAAATTAGACAGAAGATCTGGACTTGAGTTCATGACCATACTTAGGCCCATGATCTTGAGAGGTAGAGTGGGCCTAGTGTGATAAACAAATCCGGGTCCATCGTAAGTTTGACCCACGTGTCAATTATAAAAATGCCTCAAACATAACTGATTACCTCCTATTAGTTCCTCTCCACGCGCCTCAGAACGCAAGATAAACAGAGCGGTAGAAGAAGACGACGAGATCCGAAACGTCACCGTCCCCTACCCAAAGATCCACTCCTCTAATATGTCTTCTGGTTTCAGCGGCGATGAAACCGCACCGTTCTTCGGCTTCCTCGGCGCCGCCGCGGCGCTAGTCTTCTCCTGTAACCACCACAAACTTTTTATCATTCATCTCTCAGATTTATGATTATAATTTATGTGTTCTAAATGAACTTGAGCGTTTGATGCGTTTTTATGCAATGTAAAACAAGAAGATTTAACGTCACTACGTTTCCGATTTCTTGATCTATCTGATCTCGGTAATGATTGAAGATCTTGAGTTTTTATGTAAATGTGATTCCTTGATTGGATCTCTTGGTTAGACCGTGGTTTCTGGTGTCTTTTCCCTTGGATTCGCTGAGAACTTTTTCGGATAGTGCCCCTTTTAGTGGAATGAGTGTTAAGGAGTAATTACCTTCTTCACTATCAAAGATTACAATTTTTTGTGGAATAGCAAATTGAATTATGGGTGATTTCGGACTATGAAAATGGAGGTAATACTCAGTTTAATATAGCTTTTTGGCGTATAGTGATATAAAGAATCGAGATATGATTGATAAATGGAGCAGTCGAGAAATTATTTATTCAAACAGAACTGTTTAGTTAAACCGAAGTTTTGGTTTCAGTTGAATTACCAAAACTGAGGTTTTTTAAAATAATATTTCTAGTCTTACCATCATTTTGAATACTTAAGATTCTTACCATGTATGTGTAGGTATGGGAGCTGCATATGGAACTGCTAAGAGCGGTGTTGGTGTGGCATCAATGGGTGTGATGAGGCCTGAGCTTGTGATGAAGTCGATAGTGCCAGTGGTTATGGCTGGTGTGTTGGGTATATACGGATTGATAATTGCTGTTATTATTAGTACTGGGATTAACCCCAAGGCAAAGTCATATTACCTTTTTGATGGTTATGCACATCTCTCATCGGGTCTTGCTTGTGGCCTTGCTGGTCTTTCTGCTGGAATGGCAATCGGTATTGTTGGAGATGCAGGCGTTAGGTAAGAGTGCTGACTTTTGTGTATATACATGTATGAAATGTGGGATCCTCTTTCTCTGATCATATCCTTTGTCATGATACTTGTTGCTTGTCCTTTATCTGTCAACCTCTATTTGGCTGTGAATTAAAAGGCCTATGAGATGTCCCATTGTCCTAGATAATTCTTTTTCATTTTGCATGCCCATGTAGAGTTCTACAAGTGCAGTTGCTTTTGGGGTCAATTGGGTGTTGATTAGAAGATATTATTGTTGGTAACTTTGGCCATTATGTCAATGACATGGCATAGATGGTCTTTGGAATGAAAAAACCATGGTCGACTAGTTTGGTTAAAGTTCCCCTAAATGAAGGGCATGCTTCAAACTTATGATATTCACGGGGACTTTGTAGGGACGTTGTAAAGGTTGCATTTAAAACCAATGTTTTATGCCCTCATATGTATCAGTAGATTTGCTATGTCATAGGGGTTGATGAGCAATGTTAAAAATTGCGAATGAATGAACCCATTGTAATCAGAAATTAGTAATTGGTGTATCCAAGATCTACCTAAAGGAAAGAAAGAAATAAATGGACCTCCTTCGTCATTATCTGCAACCCCGAGATCAATGCTGAAGATGCCCACTTAGAGTAGAATGAAGAGCAATCATGCCTACTTGTTTTGGAATCTTGACATTGATCGCCGGGATCTTCGACTTGGCTTTGAAAGTAATAGGATTGATTCATCTGGGCAACTTTATTTCCCTCTGCTTCTGTACGTATAGATGTTTTTTTATGTTTTGTTCCTGCTTTCCTGTGAATGTTGGGTGTGTGTATATGTTTGTACATATGTATGTGTGTATTTGAGAGAAAGATAGAGAGGTGATGCTAACAAGCCATGCGCTATTGCAAGCATGTATGAGAGGAAAGCGTAAGATCACTGAAGCAGTAGATTGTGTGAATTGCTGAAAAAGTCCCTTTTGTTTTTTTTTTCCCCCAAATTTTGTGATTAACCAATGTTTTATTAAAAGTTATGGCATCCTGCTATTATACTGACCCAGTATTTTATCCATGACAGAGCAAATGCTCAACAGCCAAAACTTTTTGTTGGAATGATCCTTATCCTCATTTTCGCTGAAGCTTTGGCCCTGTATGGTCTTATTGTTGGCATCATCTTGTCTTCTCGAGCTGGCCAGTCAAGGGCAGACTAAAAGGGAAGATTGCTATTGGTGTCACTTTCTATGGAAGATTTATTGTTGTCCATAGGTTGTTGATCGTTGGCCGGCGCTTTCAGTGTTCTCAGACATTCTTGTAGCGGAACTTCCTGCGCTGCTAGGCACTAGATGGTTGATTTATGCTGTTTTGTGAAGTGGGATTGAGTTTTATCTGTCAAATAAAAGCTTGTCAAGCTCTTTATGTATGTTTTTATATATTAGTGTAGTTCGTAGAACTTCTTGTCTGTTGTAGAAACTTTGGATTCTTGAAACATATGATTGCATAAATGCTTATTGAACTTTCTCACCTTCACAAGCATACGATGGCTTGGCCGTTTGGATCATACAATTCCACTTTCTCCGCATACGCCCATTAATCTGAACTTTTACTTTTGGGCCTCGAGGTCTGGAAGGAGAAAAGATTTGGATTCATCACCCCACCAAAATTTTAATAGTCAACTGGCCGATAAAACCCGAACATAGGATGCTATATTCAATCAAAAGACCGTTCTGCAAATATAGAGGCAGAGGCCATTGTATTGAACGGGTCATTCCATGCTTTTTTGGTTTAGTCATTTGTGTCAAATTGTCGGTGATTTATAAATTTTTGGAGCTTGTTTTCTTGTTGATCGGTTGAAACGTCTAAAAGCGCATTCTTTTTGCATGTGGAAAATAGTGTCTGATATGCCATCAGATCAAGCACAGGTCCTTATGCCGGCCACGTGTTGATATGCCAACCCTAACGTTGGGGTTACCTATCTGCAAGACACCAACTTCTCGTTGCAGCAGAATACTGTTTTAGCTTCACTCGCCTATGCCCATGCACAAGAATATACACGTACGTATACCAATCCATTGGCCCATAACAAGCAGAAGAAGGTTATCTTATACTGTTAGGCTTTGGATGGATGGATGCACGGATGGATGGATGCACGTATGGTGTGAGCTTGTTAGATGTGCATTCCCCACCAATCCCCGCCCTTCTGGCTTCTGCACAAAAATGGTTGACGAAGAAGTTTTGAGTAGATTACATTGGGCCCAATTCTCATCTAAAATCTACAAAACATGCAGTTGGCATTTTATTCTGGGAATCTTTCCTTTTTTCTGATATGAGTTTGCAGGAAATAATGATTTCCCAATATATATCATGGGTGTGAATACAGCAATGCTAGTTTTCGAGTTGGGTGATTCTCAAGTTTCTTGTGCATGAACAATCTAACATTGACTCTAAACCTTAACGGATTCTTACAACTCACGACAAAGTTATGTAGATATAGTTTCTCGAAGTGGCGTTTTGCGATTACTTTCAGATGTTCATCCACGCTCTTTTTCTTTTTGTTATCTACAAGGTGCCTTAAGAGGGTCCTAATTATAGGAAGACACCTTTAAGTTATCCACACCCAAATTAATCTCTGCTCAAGTCAGGTAGATCTCTTGCGGGAGGCAAAGCTCTGACTTCAAGTTTTAAACGACTATGTACATAAAGGAGGTTCGAACCCGCGACCTCACTTAAGTCAGAAAAGTCCTTTACCAACTCACCTACGCCTTGGGATTAATATGTTCATCTACGCTCTAAATGTTGGATATCGGGTCGAAATATGATATCACATGTTGCAAAATAATTATAATTTTTCAAAAGTTAAGATCAACAAAATTCTATAAAATTAGTAACACATAAAACATAAAAAAGCATGAATTTTAATTCTGAGCTTGATTATTTTCCTGTCGAATTTCTCAAATCATTTTCAAAATTAGTTCATTTCAACCACTATAGCCGCATAAGCATTTGACCTCTAATGATATCCACAAAACGAGTTAAAAGAACCCTTCAACTATTGTAGAGAGGTTAGGCAAGGAAGCTTAAGCCTATCTATAATAAGTTCTAGACATTTTAGTAATTTAATAAAAACTAAAGTTCTAATTTTAATTAAACTTTAATTAGAATTACAAATAATTCTAATTAAATATCAATTATAGCTAAATAAAATCTAATATCTCATATTAATCCTTATTTATTAAATAGCTCATATTTAATCATAAAGTTTCTCAAACTTTACAATAAAGTTCAACTGGATTAAAAGTATCTTTGCTCATGTCAATTCGTTCTTTATGCATGACTCATTAAGTTCCTAAATATGTCGATAATAGATACAAATTATAACATAAATCATATTTAGGATTAGATAAATTAAACTCTTTTAATCTTTAATTCTCTAATTAAACAATTTAAATTCATAAACTAAGATTAGTGTCTAGCAACACATCATGACCATTTAGATATAATTATAAGGAATGATTTTTCTATATAATTCAATCATTTCATCATATAATGTTCTAATTAGAAATAGAGCATAAAATTAATATCTACTCTATTTTGAATCCAATCATATTAGTTATTCACCATTAGCTATTGATTTAATTAATAACAATTGTAAACTATTTACAAAACGTCATTCCACCTTGGCTAAGAATTTTCTCAATCAATACTTTGAGAACAATGAAACATTCTCCTTAATTACTTTAGGGTGATAAATCATATATTGATCACTCAACTACCTCCATATAGTTCATGTTTTATCCAATGATTACCAACTGAACTTCCTTTGATTAAAATAGATCATAATTAGTATCAAAACATAGCAATCCCTATACAAGATAACTTTGGAAACCTTAAGTCAAATGATTACTTATACAATCATCACAATAAGAAATTTCTACAGATATACAAGTAATATCCCAAAGGGATTTCTCATATGAGGTTAGTTTAGTGAACTTGTTCTCTAATAAGTACTCATACGTTTGTTTAAGTGTTTCCATCCTTTAGTCTATGAGATTGACTACTTCCTTTGTAAGGAAAAACATAATGTATGCTAGTCTGCTTATGTTCTATTAATGTTCAGTCTAAGAACAATGATCATGAACAATTTAGGGTAATACATAAATGCAATATAAATATCATAATTATAATCTCATCATAATTTCATTTACAATGTACAATTAAAATATAAACTTTATCACATAAATCTA
Organism: Erythroxylum plowmanianum; assembly: GCA_025531925.1. NCBI lineage: Eukaryota > Viridiplantae > Streptophyta > Magnoliopsida > Malpighiales > Erythroxylaceae > Erythroxylum > Erythroxylum plowmanianum. The sequence goes on from JANVCQ010000232.1 coordinate 44,323,176, forward strand.
AATATGTATAAGATAAAAAAATGTCTTTAAATTAATTTGTCAATAAATTATAACCAATCGATTGGCTCCAGGACATAAATCAACAATCTCTCACTTGCACTAAACCAGTCGTTTAAGTATTATATACTATATCACCTTATGACAATCATGCTAATGTTGGAAAAGTGGCTTAATGAGAGAATTCTACAAGATTCTCTATAATGAGCACTTGCTTAAATCTTACAACTTATCTTAATTATTATCATAATTAAGAAAAATCATCTAAATACATACTTGGATCTTTAATGAAAACTTAGCTTCTTTTGTATGTCTAATGGCTCTAATGTTCCATAGAATATTACTATCTTAAATAATGGAAGATACTATATCAAGTTAATTAAAGAACTTATTGACCTAATTAATCATTTCAACTAATAGAAAAATATATTATGACTTAATCAGCAACCATTGCTACATTGGAACCTTTCCAATCTTAAAATGATATTGCTCTTCTTGAGAATACCCACATGTGAGTGTCCTACATCGAAGAAAGAGGAGAAAGAAGACTAACATATAGACTTAGTAAGCTACTCCACTTATTGCCAATTGGTTTTAGGATAGAACCTTACTTAGGTTTGTGTATGGTTTAACTTTCCTCCTCGCGTGGGCCCGTAAACCTATTGCAAATTTAATATAGGATCAGAGCCAATGAAGATCTTAACTTATTGTTTACCCTGGAAGGGGCCCATCATTTAGGCAATTGGAAAAGGATTTGAAGTCATTCTGGAACAAGTGGCCTAGCAGTATTGTTTGCCACAGTAGAGGGCCTATTTGATCTCAATCAAAAGTCTAGCCTTGATGAGGATTGTTTATGTACCTCTCTACATTGCATAAGTAAAAAGAGACTCACATGTGAGGGAAATGTTGAAAATACCCACAAGTGAGTGTCCCACGTTGAAAAAAGAGAAGAAAAAAAACTAACATATAAGCTTAGTGGGCTACTCCACCTATTGTCAATTGGTTTTAGGATGGAATCTTACTTGGGCTTGTGTGTGGTTTAACTTTCCTTCTTGTATAGGCTTGTAGGCCCATTGCAAATTTAACATGGCATCAGAGCCAATAAAGATCTTAGCTTATTGTTTACCATAGAAGGGGCCCATCATTTAGGCTGTTGGACCCCGAACTTTTGGTGAAAATTAGAAATATTAAAATGAATTTAAATGAGAAAGAAATTGGTGAGAAAATTTATGAATTTAAGAAAATTTGATGAATTTAAGAAAAAAATTTATGAGAAAAGAATTGTTTTCGGATGTCGGATTTGTGTTCGCTTCGTTTAAGCGATTCAATTTGCTTCGATTCGTTTGCTTTGATTTGTCCGCCTTCGATTTGTTTCGATTTCGTATTCGCTTCCGATTTACATTCGCTTTGTTTCGCTATATGATCCGATTCAAGTTTTCGTTAGTTCCGTTTACTTCGCTTTCGATTCTTCCGATGTTTTTCCGTTTTTGTCAGTTGGGATCCGATTTTCGGATCGGATCCCAACATAGGCAACTGGAAAAGGATTTGAAGTTGACCTGGAACAAGTGGCCAAGCAATATTGTTTGCCTCAAAAGAGAGCCTATTTGACCTCAATCAAAAATCTAGCCATAGCTTTGATAAGGATTTTTTATGTACCTCTTTAGATTGCACAAGTAAAAAAGGACTCACATATGAGGGGGAATGTTAAGAATATCCACATGTGAGTGTCTCACATTGAAGAAAGAGGAGAAAAAAGACTAACACATAAGCTCAGTGAGCTATTCCACCTATTGCCAATTAGTTTTAGGATAGAACTTCACTTGGGCTTGTGCGTGGTCTAACTTTCCTTCTCATGTAGGCCCGTAAACCCATTGTAAATTTAATAGTTCTAAGTAAAATAAACCTTAATTAGGATTTACTTTTAAAAAGTTAATATCCATATAACCTTGACTCCAATATCAACTTATATATATAATAATGGATATCTTTAATACTTCACAAGTACCAAACATCTCAAATACTAAACATCTTTAGTACATTATCTATGTACTTGGACTTAAAGTGTATACATAACTTTTAATCTATCTCTATAAATCTAATTCCCATAATTAAGTTATTGCCTTTTCATATCCAATAATAGTTGTTTTTAGATAATTATATTTTCAACAATTGAAAATTAGAATTATTGTTTTCTGTAGCAATATGTATTTACATACTCCAACATAAAGAGGTTAACTATACTCCTACTAATATTTTTGTAGACATGATAAATTCACAATTATCTCCAAAACAAACTCTTTGAATTTATCATAAAAGTGAATATTTCAATCTCTCGTAAATTTTTAACTATACGTCAAATGTATCAACAAAGGTACTAGTTCTAATTAGATGTACTGTTATAGGATTTGAACTTTTCAAATTTCATCTTACTCTTATTACTTATCTTGAAAACCATTTTCCTATAAGTACACATTGAAACAAACAATTTATTCAAAAGATCTGTAAGATTATATCCAACCTATTGGATATCTCATAACCTTTTGTTATCTAATTTAGTACTAAACTTAGAGGATAATACATGCTTCAACTAAGCATCACATCCTTAAATCATTAAATTTCACTCCTTCAAAGACTTAGCATTTCATAAAATCTTACTAGTTGGTTTAATTAGAACTATTAAAGGTAAGTCATTATACTAGGCATAACTATAGAAGAAATAATATTGTATGATACAATATCTCATATTGTATTTTCCTCCATACATGAATCCATGCTCTTGTGGAATTTCTTGTAAAGGTATTTACCAGATAATCTCATTCCCTATAGATAACTGAAAATTTAAAACTCACCAAATTGTTCAAAGTGCTTTAGCATTCTCAATGATTAATTTTTACTTAGATTTAAATAATTTGAACTGTTCAAAATTTTAAATCATTATTTCATTTAATACATATAACTATATGACATAAAGTCACTAGTAATCTCTTGAAATATAAATATCATCCTTTTATGAATAGTTATTCTATTTAATACATCACATGTATAAATTTAACAATTTAATACCATTATCATCCTTTCACTAAAGGTTGATTTGATTATTCTTTAACTTAACAATTCTCATAAGTTTCATCGATTCATAATCAAAAGGATACACATATTCTTGTATGTAACTTTATGATTCTCATCATATTGATTTAACTAACATGGCATAAAAGGATAATCTTGATTATCCAACTTTCTATTCTTGCCAATTATGTTAAACATAAATCTCCTTTGATCCAATACATACAAACTATTTGTATAAAATTGGATTAACTACTTTTTACTCAATAATATATTCTTATCATACTTTGAACATTGTAGTAATGTTAAATATGAATTTTGTATTAAATATTCAAAAGCATGAATTAGAAATACATATGATCTCTATCATATTACTTATAGGTAAGAAAAGTCATACAATCATTTTCTTCTTATGATAACTATCATCTACTATAACAAAGCCTTTAATTGATGTCCATATTTGTGCTTTTAGTAGGCTAAATTAAAAGAAACAATTCTATCAAGGTACTATACCTTTCAGCTCTACCCAATGCAACCTACTATATCTTGCTATTATGATGTTGACATACAACCTACATATTGTTATCAAAGTCTAGAGACATTATTCAACTCAAAATGTCAATCCATTTTGTTATTTATATGATTTTGACATATCTCTAAAACTTTAACTCTAATTCCTCAATAAGGATTAATAGCAAAATTACATAATGGACGTACAACTTTCTTTTCTAACTTTGAGAACTCTTCTCAAACAAAATTCTATGGCTAAGAAATTTGATTCATTATCTGAGTATCAACTATGTTAAAGCAGGTAAATTTCACTCATAACAAAAAATGTAAAAAAAGCAAATAATTGATTATATATCATGACTACCAAATGAGATTACAACTTTAATCATGTATTTGGTTACTCTCACTACTTTATTCGAAATAATAGCCTTCACTACTATTCGAAAAGGTCATTATATATCTTTCCAGTGGGCTACAATCCCATTCAAATTTAGTTAATCTTGAGTTTGCTCAACAAACCAACTATACTTAAATCAGGTAGATAACAACTTTATCAATTACATCTCACGTGACTCTTAGATTCCTTAGGTGACAAATCTTGCCAAGACATATTTATATACAACATTGTCGCCAAATTCATGTGATCATAAGTTTGCTCAGCTAGATCACATAAATTTAGTTAAATAAAACTCACTATCGTAGGACTAAATATATTTAGATTAAAGCAACTTTGAATTTACTCAACAAGCATAACAATAGGCAGAACTCTGATTTATTCTGAAGGCAAAAATCATGTTCAAAACATGTCCTTAATATTTTTAATGAGAGATTTAATTTTATGTATATCATCAAATAGAAAATTGCGTGTAATCAAACTTGTAAAGCATACAATCCAATATGCATAAAAAAATCAAACATAATATGTAACTTACGCACTCATAATCAAATTATATGCATAAAATATCAAGCTTCTTTTGATTTTAATTAATGATCTTCTTAATCTAAAATAATTTTTTCAACTCCTTGGAAAAATTAAATTAGATTATATTCATTAATTCCTAAATAAACTAAATTCCTATTTCAGATACAAATTTGATTTGATTTGAAAACAATTTTCAAATTCAATTGTAAACTATTTCTAATTTTCTTGACTCCATTAACAAAATTTATTGAAAACAATTTTCAATAAATTATACTTCTTACTTATTGTAATTTAGAAAAAGTCCTTTTTCAAAATTTAACAAGTAAAATATTCTAATCCTATTAGAAAATTATTTCTAATCTAACTAGAAATTATTTTCCTTAATTAGAAAACTATTTTCTAATATTAAAAGGAAACTACTTTCAAAATTAAATAAAACACTCTTAAATTTAATTTAAAAAGTCCTTTACATTATTTATTTGAGATTAATTTCTTAATTAATTAGAAAGTCTTTCTTTAATAAATTAGAAAACTATTTTAAAAAATATTAAGAAAGTTCATTTTTCTTAGTTAATAAACAAAAAAACTTTTCACAATTTAATCAAGAAAAATACTTTTTTAATAAATCATCAAACTTATTATTCATAATAAAAGAAACAATTTCTAAATAAATTGAATAATGATTCTCTAAAAAACAAAATCATAAATTTAATTTATGAAAATAAAATTAAAATAAATAAATTTAATTAAGAAACGCATTTCTTAATTATCGAAGAAAATAATTTTCTTAATTTTAAAGAGTCTAATTAATTAACTTCAATCTAATTAAAACTAATTAATTCTAATTTTAGAAACTATTTTTTAAAATTAAATTAGGAATCAATAAATTATTAATCTTAATCATATTAAGAAAAATAATTGCTTTAATTTTAGAATCGAAATTTGATTTTAAGACAATTTTAATAATTTTGTTTCGTAATATATCTTCCAAATTAAAGATAATTTTATATATCTTTCAACAACTTTAATCCAATAGATAAGTTTATCTTTATTTCCAAACAGCTCTTGTTATAGGTCATAGGTCCCGAATATCCCATTACAATCCTAAAATAGTCTTATCCTCGTTACCAAACACCCCCTTATTCTAGTCCTAGAATAAGCCTATTCTGACCTAGGATAAGATTTTCTATGTAGTCAAACATACCTCTTCTTCCGTGAGAAATATTAGAATCATAAAGATAAAACCCTAGTTTCTTTAACATGTTGCTGCCGTCGCCAGCCTTCTCCAAGGCCACCGTCACTGTCGGCAATTGGTACGCCGTCACCATCTCCATGGCTGATCAATGTGAACCGTCACCACCCTTATAACTTCCAGCCATTGCTCACCAGCCGACTTTCACACCTTTATGTTACAGCTACAGGTGCCTGGAGATTCTAGCGCGTTTACCACCAGCCAACGTCGCCCCAACAATCGTCAGCTACTGAAGTCTCTGTGGCTTGCTGCCTTGTGGAGCCACCGCCTCTGTCATTCATTTCCAATGCACGTGGTGCGTCGACACTTGGCCGTGATATTTGTACGACAGGGTTTTATGCTGCGGCAACATCTCCAGTTTCCTCCAAAAATATTCAAGCCAAGACAAACGGTCCGCAACATCCAAGTTATTATTTATTTGATCGACAACCAAAATTTTAACACCCTCAAACTTCGATGACAACTTCACAATCAAAAATCGCCATCATTGCTCCTGTTTCAAGGTTTTCTACGTCACAACCAGTCTACACTAGTTTTTCAATCGCGGATAACTTCCAATACCATTAGCGTGGAAATAGCTACAACAAGTTTTCAGTAGGCACAAACTTGGTGCTTTCCAACAGCCACAAACAACGTGTTTTTAATAAATTATGGGCTTATTATTGTTTACAAATTGCAATTCAATTTTAAATTGAATTATAGGGTTTAAAAATTCCAACCTAAACTTTTCATATTAAAATTAATTAGATATATTCTAATTTTTAATATTTATGATTCTAATTTCATAATTAAAGATCAATAATAATCAAAAATTTTAATCAAATCATATAACTAAAGTTGACTTTGATACTATCTTACGCATAGCAAAATAATTACAAAACTTTTTCATATTTTAAGGTTTGATCATTTTTTTGTCATATCCCTCGAGCAGTTTCCAAAATTGATTCATCTTAGCCACCGTAGTTGTACAAGTGTCTGACATCTAATGATATCCATAGAACGAGTTAAAAGAACTCTATAACTTTTGCAAAGAGTGTTAGACAAGGAGTGTTAACTTCATTAGAGCATAAATGCCTGTCTGGATGGATTTTTGGGAGGTCAATAAATATTTTTCTCTATCGAAAAAGCCATTTTTAAGAAAAATAAGTATTTGATTGTAAAATAAAAAAGCACTTTTTTAATAGATATGACTTTTTGGGCAGTCAAAATAAAGCTGTTTAAGAAGTTTAAATTTAGAGCTTATAAAAAAGTACTTTTTAGGTAGATTTTTCATATCAATTAATGAGTCTATTTTTTAGTCTCTTTTGTCCTATGTTATAAACATAATTTTCACAATATCTACAAACTCATTTTCATGTGTATTTTGGGAGTTATATAATATTATTTGGCTTTTTATATGTTTTAATATTTATTTTTGATATTAGTTTTACTTATGTTATAATTCATACAAAAGATTTGGTTAGATATATTTTCATTTATGTTTCATGTGGTTTAAAATTATATAACAATTAATATGCATATTGTTTAATATACTTTAAATAATATTTATATATATATATAATTTTTATTACAAAATAAAATATAACTAAAATTAAAAATACTTTTTATTTTTATGATATCAAACAGTCTATTGTATAAAGTTCTTTCAAAAAAGCTCTTTTTTAATTAACAGTTAAATAGTCAACTGGTTTTTTAGAAAAGCTTTTCTCAAAAAGCTCTATTGACAAAAGTTCTGGTATAAGTCCATCTAAACATGCACTAAAAAATGACTAACATATAAGTCTAGTGGGCTACTCCACCTATAAGAGCAGGTTGCTTTTATGTTAGTCATTAACACCTCGAAATGATAGATTATGTCACGTGTTAGACCCACACGTGACATAATCTGTTTATAATAGATTTTGGATATTTTAGTAATTAAATTGAAATTAAATTCTAATTTCAATTAAACTTTAATAACAATTACAAATAATTCTAATTAAATAAAAATTAAGCCCAAATAAAATTTAATATTTAATATTGATCTTTGTCATTAAATATCTCATATTTAATCATAAAGTTTATCAAATTTTACAATTAAGTCTACCTTGACTAAAATATCTTTGCTTTCTTCAACACGTTCTTTATATGTAACACATTGAGTTTTCAAATATGTTGGCAATGGATATAACCCTAAATCATATTTAGAATTAGATAAGTTAAACTCCTTTAATTTATCTTTAATTATCTAATTAAATAATTTATATTCATAAATCAAGATTGACATCTAACAATATATTATAACTACCCAAATATTTAGGAATTTTAAATTAGGTTTGACTAACCTCTTCATGCATGATTGTTTGTATAATTCAATTATCTCATGATACAATATTCTAATTAGGCATAGAGCATGAAAATTATGTCTACTCTATTTTGAGTTCAATTGTATTAGTTCTCTATTATTAGTATTGATTCAAGTAATGACATTTGTAAACTATTTACAAAACGTCATTTCAACTTGATCAAGGAATTTTCGAATTAATAATAATCGAGAATAATGAAATATTCTCCCCAATTACTTTAGGATGATGAATCATTTCTTGATCACTCAACTACCTCCATATAGTTTATGCTATATCATTTGACTACCGATTGAACCACCCATAATTAGAATAGGTCATAAGTAATATCAAAATGTAACAATCCCTATATAAAATTACTTTAGAGGCTTCAAGTCAAACTATCGCTTATACATCATTACAATGAGAATTTTCATAAATATGCAAGTAATGTTTATATTGGGATATTACTGCTTTATTGTTATTCTTTTAAACAAGATTGATAAAGAATTTTGTTATTTTGCAGATAAACTAAAATGCAGAAAAGTAAAGAAGACCATATTTACTTGGTTCGATAGCCTCAATTGCTATCTACATCCAAGGTTCCCACTTTCAGTGGTTTCTACTAGTAATAGAGAAGATGAGAAAATAGTACAAAGATTGAGTGTTTTGAAACCCTTGCAAAAGCCTCCAAAGCTCCCCTAGTACCCACAAGTTAGTACCCTAGTACTCTTTGATCTTTTTCTCACTTTATTCTTGCACTCTCAAAAAATTGAATACAATGTAAATTGAATTATGAAGTTTCTGTATTGTGTTGAACTCTGTCTGATGCTTCTGCTTCTTTTATAACTGAAGAAGATGATGGCTTTTAGATGAGTTTGCTTGTATCAGACTACCTTCATATGCCTTCCATGTGACTTATTAAAAGGTTCTTCCTCTGCTGTGTGTTTTGTAATATTTGGAGCTTGTGATAATGTAATACGACAGTGTTTAAATGTGTTGCTTCTGACTTGTATTAAACGATTGAGTTTCAACCTTATGCTTCAGACTTGTATTGAATCACGTGGGTGTGTCTATAAGCTAAATCACTTATGTTCTGTCTGAATATAATCATCGAGAATTTCTCTCCCTTCTCTCTTCGAAGCGCTTCAGACACCAACACACACTCACCTTTTGTCTTCAATTTTTACTTGTTTTCTGTTGATTCTAAGTGAAGGTTGGTAGAGTATAGGTGATTTCCATCACACTTTCCCTCCTACTCCATCAATCTTTGCACAGATGGAAAAAATCGAGAGTGATTTGAACAGCTTGAAACCCTAATTTTTGCCACTTCAGTTAGATCTGATAGATCTGCCTTAAGAATCAAGAGGCTTCTGTAATCTGTATGTAGTCCTTGCAAAAATTAAATTTCTTTTGGGTTAGTATTTTTGTTTTGAAATCTGAAGGATTTTGCTCACCTTTGATTTTCTCCAAGTTGAAGAAGCCTTATGCTATTTTATCCCTCATAAAATGGAGTCTGACATCGACGTGCTTGGACCTCTCATGCAAGACGAGGTCTTTACTCAAGTACATTGCACTTTGACTATCGATACATATTATTGTTGTAGCTAGGTTAGCTTTAATTTATCTTAGGATGCCTGATAGCCATGTTCTGTAATTGCATAAAACTCTGCTTCTGTGGTTGAGAGTGATACAATTGACTGCTGTTGCACCTTGTGTTTCCTGTTGGTGTAAAGCAGTATGTAGACATTGATTTTTTTGTGTCTCTATCTACTGCGTAGTCTGCATCTACATATCCATGAAGGCTTAGACTGCTGATTTTAGCTAGCTTAGCCTTAATGAAACACAGTCCTTGCTAGTGCTCAAAGTCAGGATTAGACATGAACTTGCTTAGAATGTTAATAGCATAAGCAAGGTCAGGTCTGGTACAGAGCATCATATACATGATGCTACCAACTCCAACATCATAGGAGCATTTTAGCATAACCTTCTTTTCTTCTTCAGTTGGGGGCTCTTATCAGCAACCGTTTAAAGATGTGAACTTATAAGAATAGAGGTAGGTTTTGCCAATTCCATGTTGAACTGAATTAATTCCTTTCATATGTAACTTATCTGATTCAACCATAGTTTCCCTTCCCTCCTATTCCTTATAATTTGCATCCCTAGTAACTTCTGAGCTTCTCCTAAGTCTTTCATTTCAAAATGTTTGCTCAGAGAATTTTTTTTTACTTCAATTATTTTGCCTAGCTCTTTTCCAACAATAATCAAGTCATCTACATAAACTAGCATAGAGATGGCTTCTGTCCCTCCTAAGTTCTTGTAGTATAAGCAGTAATCATAGGCACTTCTTACAAAATTCATCTCACTAGCTATTTCATAGAACTTTTTGTTCCACTGTCTAGGTGCTTGCTTCAGCCCATATAGGGATTTCTGAAGTAGGCAGACATAATTAGATTTCTCTCTGTCTACAAAACCAATTGGTTGTTTCATGTAGATGGTCACTTCTAGCTTTCCATATAAGAAGGCTATCTTGACATCCATTTGATGGATTTCCCAATCATAGACAGTAACTAGCACTAGAATGAGTCTGATTGTCTTAAATTTAAGTACTGGTGAGAATATTTCTTTGTAGTCAACCCCTTCTTTCTGCCTATACCCCTTAGCTACAATTCTTGCCTTGTAGATTCTTGTTTTAGCTTCTGTTATTCCTTCTTTTAGCTTGAAAAACCATATGTTCTCCATCGATTTGACTTTAAAAGGTCTAGGAACCAAATTCTAAGTCTTATTCTTCACTAGGGAAGAATACTATTTTTCACAAGCTTCCTTCCACTATTTAGCATCACTTCTAGTCATGGCTTGTTCAAAGGTTTCAGGAGCCTTCCATTCAATACCTTTAGCCACAAGACAAGCATATTCAACCAAGTTTGAATCAATGTACCTCTTATTAGGGATTATTTGTCTTGGCTGCCTATCCCTTGTGAGTTGATAGTCTTGTGTGCTTCCTTGTTCATTCGTTGAAGTTGTTTGTGGGGTTTCTACTTCACTCACACCTTCAGTCTCTCCTCTCCTTTGTTCATGATGTGTTGACCCTTGCATAGGCTCCACATCAATAGGTTGAGGAGTGCCACCTTCTTCAGGTTCTAGTGGTACATAAAAAGGGGCTGATTGGCTCAGTGACCCTAAATTCTCCTGAATTTTCCTTTGGAGGTCAAAATTTGACGAATTTTTGTTTAGTAGAGGGAATTCATCTTCCTTGAAGATGACATCTCTGCTTATGATTGTTTTACAGCCTCCCTTTTGAAGTAGTAAGATCTTATATCCCTTAACACCTTCTGGATAGCCTAAGAAAAATCCCTTGATTGCTTTAGGTTCTAATTTTCGTTCTTTCTCATGTACATAAGTTGTACATTCGAAAGTCCTAAAGTGGGTGAGTTTAGGTTTCTTACTATTTCAAATTTCCTGTGGAGCCTTGGAATCATTAGCAGATATTGGGAGCCTATTAATTAGATAGGTTGTTGTCTTAATTGCTTCTCCCCATAGAGAGTATAAGCAACTCGAAGAGAGTAATGTACACCTTGTCTTTTCTAGAAGAGCCCTATTGAGTCTCTCAACAACTCCATTCTGCTGAGGAGTAGCTTTTACTATTTTATGCCTTAGGATTCCTCTCTTACTACAATATTCTTCAAACTCTTTATTGCAATACTCCAATCCATTGTCAATCCTTAGGCATTTTAACCTCTTCACAATCTAATTCTCCATTAGTGTATGCCATTTCATGAAATTTTCTAATGCTTCATCCTTTATCTTTATAGGATATACCCAACACTTTGCAGATCTGTCATCTACAATGAACATAAAATATAAGTTCCCTCCTACTGTGGGCACTTGAGCTGGCCCCCAGAGATCACTATGAGCATATTTCATGATCTCTGTGACACTCTGAACTCTCTTTTGAAATCTTGATCTGTGATGCTTTCCTAGCACACAAGATTCACATAATTCTAGCTTTTGTAAGTTCTGTTCAGGGATTAGACCTTGTTTAGAGAGATGGAAGAAGTTTTTGTTCCTTGCATGGCCAACCTTGCATGTCGCTGCTTGGTTGGTTTATGGCTTTCATTCTTTGACATATGATTTACTTCTTTTAAGCCTATAATATAGTATAGCCCACCCCTTTCCACTCCTCTAATAATGACTTTACCATCCCTTAGGATTTCTCTGAGTCCATCTCTTGACCTGATCTGAAAGCCTTGCTTATCAAACAAACTTTCAAAAATTAGATTCCTCCTTATTCCAGGCATAAATATGACATTACTTAGGATCCTTCTTTTTCCATCAAACAAGTTGATGGAAACACTTCCAATCTGTTCTATCTTTTGCTACCCAAAATCTGTTATTTTAACCTTGACAGTGACTGGTTCAAATGTAGTGAACCAATCTCTATGTGGAGTGACATGCATAGTACACCTTGAATCAAAAACCCACTCTCTACTAAGGTCTTCACTATGCTCAGTGACAGCCAAAAGATTCAAAATTTCATCTCTACTTGAATCTTCTAGCTTTTCCACATTCCCTTAAACTCCACTTTCTGCAGCCTTATCCCTCTTCTGCAATCTCTTGCAAAATGTCCCTCCTTATCACAATAAAAACACTTCTTTCCTTTTCCCTTTTTCTTCTTTTCATCATCTTCCTTAGAGTGCTTATCCTTTCCACTTCCCTTCTGCCACTTTCCTTTCTTGCTATTTTTCTTATAAGACTTCTTTTCTTGATTATTCTCTACAAACATCACTTCTGCCTCTTTCTTAAAAGGGTTAACTTCCACTAGTTCTTCCATTAGAGAGTCTAATACCCTATTTACAGTAAGGAATTCTCCACTAGCATGCTTAATTACCTTCTTAAATGCATTAAATTCATAAGGTAATGCCTTTATAATCACTACAGCTTGATGCTCCTCAGATATTTTCTCATCTGTAGCTTTTAAATCTTGAACTAGCTTAAAGAAATAGTCTAAGTTATCATCTAAGAAGACAGAGGTGTTCATCTTGTAGTTAGCAAAACTGTGAAGAAGTGTAGTCTTGTTAGGAAGACACTTCTTGGCATACAGTTCATCATGTTTAGTCCAAAGTTTCTGTGCAGTGTTACAATTTTGCACCTTTCTTATCACTGCAGGTGATAAGTGAAGCATTAACTTGCAATGTTTAACTCTTTACATCTTAATTTTCTTTACTGGATCAGTTTCAAGATCATACTGATCTTCTATAGCTCCATAGCAATCATATGATTCAAGAAGAGCTTGCATCTGGAGTTTCCAGATGATTAAGTCTTCTTTTTCAGTAAAAACATCCATTTCTTTTCCTACCATGGTTACTATAGTGTAAAGAACTTAAAGACTTTTACTTACTGACTGTTCTTGATGATTCTTTGATGCTTGGAGTGACCAAGAAATGCCCCAGGAAATTTCTAATGCTCTGATACCACTTCTGTTGGGATATTACTGCTTTACTACGGTTCTTTTAAACAAGACTAATAAAGAATTTTGTTATTTTACAGATAAACTGAAATGCAAAAAAGTAAAGAAGACCAAATTTACTTAGTTCGATAGCCTCAATTGCTATCTACATCCAAGGTTCCCACTTTCAGTGGTTTTTACTAATAATGGAGAAGATGAGAAAACAATATAGAGATTGAGTGTTTTGAAACACTTATAAGAGCCTCCAAAGCTCCCCTAGTACCCAGAAGTTAGTACCCTAGCACTCTCTGATCTTTTTCTCACTTTATTCTTACACTCTCAAAAAACTGAATACAATGTAAATTGAATTATGAAGTTTTTGTATTGTGTTGAACTATGTCTGATGCTTCTGCTTCTTTTATAACTGAAGATGATGATGGCTTTCGGATGAGTTTGCTTGTATCAGACCACCTCCATGTGCCTTCCACGTGACTTATTAAAAGGTTCTTCCTCTGTTGTGCGTTTTGTAATATTTGGAGCTTGTGATAATGTGATACGACAGTGTTTAAGTTTGTTGCTTCTGACTTGTATTAAACGACCGAGTTTTAACCTTATGCTTCATACTTGTATTGAATCACGTGGGTGTGTCTGTAAGCTAAATCACTTATGTTTTATCTGAATAGAACCATCAAGAATTTCTTCCCCTTCTCTCTTCGAAGCTCTTCAGACACCAACACACACTCACCTTCTGTCTTCAAATTTTACTTGTTTTCTATCGATTCTGAGTGAAGGTTGGTAAAGTATAGGTGATTTTCATCACAGTTTAAAATAGATTTCTCATATGAGGTCAGTTCAGTGAACTTATTCTCTAACAAGTGCTTACATGTTTATTTAAGTATCTTTATATTTTAGTATATAAGATCGACTACTTCTTTCATAAGAAAAAATATAATATGTTCTAGTCTTTTTACATTATATTTGAATTTTAATAGAACAATGAAAAGGAAAAATTTAGGGATAATGTATAAATGCAATATGAATGTCATAATTATAATCTCATCATAATTTAATTTATAATATATAATTATCTCACGGACTTTATCTTACACATTTAAATATGTACAAAATAAAAACGTCTTTAAATTATTTTGTCACTAAACTATAATCAAACGATTGACCCTAGGGCATAATCCAACACAAAATTTTGCATAATACTCTCGCAAGGGATGTGGTATGATCCATTCTACATAGAAACAAATTCTTTTAAAACTAGCAAAACGATAAATATTTTTATAATGTTTATTTCTTCGGATTATGAAACAAACATGGAAATTGGAAAAAAACCGCATATATAATGGTTTATATTCATATCATTGTATTGAGATTCGTTCCGTACCAGTCCAAAACCGGTACCGGAATTTAAATTTTGATACCGGATTTAAATACCGATCGGTACCGATCAATTTTGACTGTACCGGTCGGTATTCAAAATACCGATCAAATACTGGTCGGTACTGAAAATTTTAAAAAATTGGGGGGGTTTTTTGCAAAATTTCAAAAATTTTCAAAATCTCTTCCCTCCCTCTCCTTCCCTCCTTTTTTTTCAAACTTTTTAAA
>JANVCQ010000232.1:44339569-44408952 GCA_025531925.1 Erythroxylum plowmanianum
CAATCAGTTTCCTCTCCCCTCCTCAATACACACAAACATTAGAAACGAACACTAACTAGAAAGATCTAACCTGATCACTTATTAGACCTTCGTCAAGAGAAGTCTGGGATAGCTGAGATAACATGCCATGCTGGGAAGAAATCCCCTGCGAAAATGATTGCTGCGAATGTTGCGAACGAGGTTGTGATGCTTGTGTTCCCGTTGTTGTGGCACCCAATCTCCTTCGTATCACCGAAAAATCATGCAAATAGTTAAAAATTAGAAAAAGATTTTCCAATTAACGAGAAGGAGTCTTAAAACATGTTATCAGCGTGTTATGGAAAGACCTAAGGCAAGTTTGATTACAAGGAAAGTAAAAATGACTATTATAACAATTTAAAATAATTGTGCAACCTGTCGAGCGAGGTTGATGAAGAAAAAAGACAGAAAACACATCAAAATATCAAAATCTCATGAATTGAAAATCCTTTCACGGAAAAAAAAAATCAGTACGTAATAGTACAAGATCGTAATCGCGGCAGTTAATCAGGCCTCAATGAGAAATCAGAAAGCAGTTTTCCTTTGTTTGGTTCCGAGAAAATGAGGAGTAAAATTCAAAATAAATGTATGTGTGACTGTATTTGTTTCAGTATGTCGAATACGGAATGTTGAGAACAAGAAAAACAAAATGACAGTATCAGCCATCAAGCTGGATCGAGCGATCTAGCGGGAATCATGAAATTCTCCGTTTTTCTTTAGATTTCCTGAACTTTCCCGGAAAACAAACAGAATCACGTCTGGTATGAAAACGAACCTCGACTGAGGAGGAAAGACGGAGATAGTATTGAGATCACAGGCTCGGTTTGCCTTAAATTTCATCTTCTGTGTGCCGGTCCTAGGGAGATCTCATACCCAGAGGAAATTAACCCCAATACGCTTTTGATTCAAAATCCTACGCTGTTTGGGATGAGAATGAGTTTTGAATTGAGGAGAAGCTAACGATCTGAATCATCGTTTGAAATGAAGAGGGAATCGTTATTTATACAAAGGGATTGGCGGGAAAGTGGATGGCAAATTCGCAATTTTATGTCTTTTGGGGCCTAAATTGGGTAGTGTCAGGCCCAGTAAAATTTGATAGTTGCAAATTATAATTCTTTAATTATAAAAGCTTGGCTGTTAATAAAAGCTGATTCTAAAATTTATGAAGTGTGCACTATTATGGATTTAAATGTCATTAATAAGCAATGTTTTAAAAACTGAAATTAAATGGTAGTATAAAAAGATTAAAGTTTAAAAGATTCAATCAATATTAAATCGTAATAAAATTAGTTAAAAATAAATAAAATTACAGAATTAAAAAATGATTTAAATAAGTTATTCTTACCTATCAAAAAATTTAAAGCGTAATTGAAAAAAATTATTAAATTAAAATTAATCGGATTATTTTGATTTATAAAAATTGATTAGTATATAAAAACTAGTCGATTAATTAATAAACGGATCGATTTTTAACAACAAAATTATTAAACTAAATTTAATCGCAATATTAAAAACTAAACCGAAAGTTAGCCGATTCAGTATTAAATCGATCAAATCTATTTAGTTTTTAAAACGTTGTTAGTAAGTATGCAAAGAAATAAAATATTATCAACAATATTACGTATATTCTTAGTTTATTTATTACATATTTAAAAGTTAATAATTACAAATTATTTCAACATAAAAATATAAAGTGAAATAGTGTTAATATTATGTATACTCTTAGTTTACTTATTACATATTTAAAAGTTAATAATTACAAATTATTTCAACATAAAAATGTAAAGTGAAATAGTTGAGTACGTTCGAAGTAACCTCTCGAGTGTAACCCTAATATTAAATTCGATCATATCAAAACTAATCTAATAATAACAGTAAATCGAATCGAACTGGCCAACGTTACCATTCCTAATTCCCGAGTGCTGAGATCAACACGGAGTCTTAATAGTCACGTTTGCTTTATCCCTCCATCAATGGTCCAACGTCATGCTTATATTGGTTAAAAGAATGTTTTATAAATAGAAAGTTAAAAGAGTTAAAAAATTTAATATTTAAAAAGTTCAATTAAAATTAAATAGTTAAATAATCAGCTAAATATTAAATAATTTAATATATAATTGAAAATTTTAAAATTTAATTAAAAAAGATATTAATAAAAATTATTTATTTATTTTAGTTTCTAAGAACTTATTAATTTGTAAAAATTGATCGATTAATTAATAAATTATTCAATTCTTAATAACAAATGTTGTCAAAATAAATCAAACCAAAAAATTAAAACAAACTGAAAAATTAAACAATTTTAAACTTTTACAATTAAAATAGTCAAAATTAGTTATTTTTTAATCATTAGTTGAACTGAGAGAAGCCAAAAAAACTGGTCACGCTTACACTCGAAAAATTCAGAAATAAAATTTCTTTTTCACATAATTTTAAAATATATAATTAATGTCTTTAAACTAATCTAATTATTTAAAAAACAAAAACAGAACTTCTAAAACATAGACACTTGACAAACAAGAAATCCCCTAAAGAGTCAAATAATAGAATATCATAAAGCAGCACAATCAAATATAGTTTGGCGGGGAAGAGGTGACTATGAGGAGTTAATAGGAGATAACAAAATTCTCGCTCTACTACTGTTCACGTGCATGTTCTCTCATCTCTTACTAATGTTTCCTACAGTTCCCACCTACGTATATTGCTGCCTTCTTCCTGCTCCCCTGCGTGCAGCTTGCCATGACCGATCCAAGGTCGGATGGACATATGTCCAAGCGGGTCCGTACCTGTAAGCGCGATGAGGACGTTGTGGTCGGTTCTAAATCGTCCTATAGCACGGCAGTTTCTGGGGCGTCATCGCATCTAGTCGCAGAGGAAGCTCGCCCTGGCCAGAGGAAGCTTACATAGAGGTCACCGAAGGAGATATAGCCCATTTGTCGCTTGAGGAAGGGGGAGGCATCTTCCTTTCCTCCTCATTTCACGAAAAACTAGATCAGCAGTGGAGCAACACGGTGATTGTGAAACTGATATGCCGCAGTATCGGATACCGTCTCATCTGCAACCGACTGCGCACGCAATGGCAACCAAGGGGACCGATGAAGATAGTCGACCTTGACTTTGATTATTTTCCGGTGAAGTTTGCGGAAGTAGAGGATTTTGATCACGCACTGATGGACGACCCCTAGAGTATTTTTGGTAATGCCTTGTCTGTCCAACAGTGGCAGCCAGACTTCAAACCCTCCCAAGGTAAGGTTACTCGAGCGGTGGTGTGGGTGCGGTTTTCAGAGCTCTCCATCGCCCGCTATCACCCGATGATCCTCACTGCTTTAGATAACTCTGTGGGCAGGATGATGAAAATCGATGAGACGACATTGCTTGCCCAAAGGGGACGTTTCGCTCGTGTCGCTGTCGAGGTGGATCTCAGCGTCCCCCTCCGTTATGCAGTCGAGCTCGACGGTGAATCCATATTAGTAGCCTATGAAGGCTTGCCCACCATCTGCTTCGGGTGTGGTATGGTGGGGCATGAACCATCTTCATGCCCGAAGCGTCTCCAGTCCACGCCAGGTTCGGCGACCTTCACGAATGTCTGGGACGACACAGCCCCTGCGCCACGCACCACTAGCGATGCCCCTCCTCCCTGATCTGATGACTCTCCTCCGGTCGGCTACGAACAATGGACTCAAGTTCAGCGCAAAGCATCACAAGCTCCGGCTCGACGTCTCCCTCCGCGTCCATCAGCCAAACGCATACTCCCATCGCAGATGGGTGGCTCGAGATACTCACCCCTGACAGCTCTGGCACAGAAGGACGAAAACTGCGTTGGACCGTTGGAGCCTCCTACTCGAGCTGTTCCTTTAGGGGTGGGCCTGCGCCTTCAGCTCGCAGACTTCATGGTGGATGGGCTAACGACATCATCCTCCTCAGTTGGGCCCAAGCGGCGTCCCAGGGCTGGACCGAAGGCCAAAACAAGCGCTGGCCCAAGGGCCCCTTCTCCTCCAACAGATCAGTCCACTGTCCCATCCGTCGCGGGCCCTGCGAAAACCCCGATGGTCCAACTCGCCCCCACACCTACTGCCCACCATATTGCGATCAATCTTCCGTCCCATGTTGAGATGATTTACGATAGCCCAATTGTAGCGGATATCAGAGGGCCATCAACGGCCAGCGCACCCTGCCCCGCCGATCCCGATCCAAGGTCCAAGCCCATGCGAGTCAGTGGGACCGAGCCAGTCATAAACCCCACTGACCCTCCGGACTCAATTTCTGAAGTGTCAGCTCTAGCTTATGAGGAAGCCCAGGGGATGGACATCCCAGACAGTGGAGAAGCGGGCTATCTCCCTGTGCTCACTACCTTACCGAATGACGTAAGGGAGCCCGGATTAGCCCAACAATCATGATGTCGATTATCGTCTGGAATTGTCAGGGCGCAGGAGGCTCCCGTGTGCATACCGTCCTTCGGCATTATAAGTGCACTTATAAACCCGATATTTTGACCTTGTTTGAACGTGTATTAGCGGGAATCGAGCGTTCGCGGTTATCCAAAAGCTGGGATACGATTTCTCCTTCAGAGTTGAAGCGAAAGGTTTTTCTGCTGGCCTCTGACTGCTATGGACAAACAACGTTGATGTCTTCGTGATCGTGGCCCATCGGCAGTTCCTTCATACCAAAGTCAAGTATGCCGGCGTGTTTTTCAATTTCACTCCAATGTATGCCAACCCTCAGTTGTCTTCCCAAAATATCTTATGGCCGCTTTTATTTTGGCTAGGGGAGACTACTATTGAGCCTTGGATCGTCAGTGGTGATTTTAACGCTAAACTTGAAGCTACCGACAGACGAGGGGGTGCCACAATCGGTCGGGTTGTCAATCAGCTGTTTCAGAATTAGGTCCACGTCAGTGGGCTCCACGATTTGGGTTTCGTTGGGTCCTGATTCATGTGGCATCGAGGATTAACTCAAGTGCGTTTGGACCAGGTGTTTGGCTCTACTCCTTGGCTAACCTCTTTCCGTAACACGTCTGTTACTCACCTGCCCTTCCTCGACTCGGACCATCGTCCCCTTTTGATCCAAACCAACAGAACCCCTCCACCTGTTGTTCCCTCCCCTGGATTTAGGTTTCAAAATGCGTGGTTAGCTCATACAGGGTTCGCAGACGTGGTTGCTACCCACTGGCACCCAGGTGTGGACACCTTTTAGACTTCCCTAGCTGCTTTTTCGAAGCACCTTGCGTAGTGGAACAAGGATGTTTTTGGCCACATCTTCCATCACAAAAAACGTCTATTCGCTCGCCTGGCTGGTCTCCACCGAGCTATACAGACAGACAGTTCAGATTCGCTATTGGATCTTGAGGACTAGCTTAGTGCAGAGCTGTATCAGGTGCTGAGAAAGGAGGAGATTTTATGGCACCAACGGGCCAAGTGTGATTGGATCTCGAAGGGTGATCGGAATACCCAATTTTATCACAATGTCACCCTAGGAAAACGCAAGAAACTCAAAATCTATGGCCTCACCGATGATACGAGCTCCGTGATCTCCCACCCGCTGCAATTGAAACAATTAGCCCGTAACTTTTATCAGCGGTTGTACATCTCTGAGGCTGTTACCCGGCCTCCGTTGCTCCCCTTCAATGCTTTCCCGCGCCTTTTGGCAGATCGGCTTACAGAGCTTGCAGCCCCGGATCATGCTACTGAAATTCGTAATGCGCTGTTTTCTATAAACCCCAATAAAGCCCCGGGGGTAGATGAGTTCAATGCGCGTTTCTTTCAGAACCAGTGGGCCACAGTTGGTCAATCCATCATTAATCTGATCCAAGCGGTTTTCTGACACGAGCGGTAGGAGGAGGACTTGAATCATACCATTTTAGTCCTAATCCCTAAAGTTCCCAATCCAATCCTTATCTCCCAATTCCGGCCCATTGTCCTCTGTACGGTGTTGTACAAGACCATCGCCAAAATTCTTGTTACTCGACTCAAGGGTCACCTTGGCTCTCTCTTAGAACCCAATCAATGCAGCTTTATCCCTGGACGCAAAATCACTGATAACATTATCATTGTCCAGGAGGTTATTCATACGATGCGGAAAAAGAAGGGTAGAATCGGGTATATGACGCTAAAGGTTGATCTGGAAAAAGCCTATGACCAGCTCAGTTGGGACTTCCTGCACGACACCCTCACCGACATTGGGCTCCCATCCTCCCTCCTCCAGCTCATCCTTAAGTGCGTCACGACGGCTACTCTGCAAGTGAACTGGCAAGGTTCCCTCTCCGAACCGTTTCACCCATCCAGAGGTCTCAGGCAGGGTGATCCTCTCTCAGCCTACCTGTTTGTGCTCTGTATCGAGCATTTAGGGCATCTGATTAATCGAGAGGTAGGGCAGGGCCAGTGGCATCCGATTAAATTAAGCCCCACCATCCCACCTCTCTCGCATTTATTCTTTGCAGATGATCTTATTCTTTTGGCGGAAGCCACAGATTGTCAAGTGCAAGTGATCTCTAGGACCCTCGAGACTTTCTGTAGGGCTTCGGGCCAACGCATGAACAAAGATAAGTCTCGGGTGTTCTTCTCTAAGAATGTTTCCCGTGCTACTGTGACGCAGCTCAGTCAAGCGTTGGCTGTTCCTAGTATAACCAACCTGGGGAAATATCTTGGTGTCCCGCTGCTCCATGAGCGTACCTCCCGGCACACTTACCAGTATATTCTGGACAACGTCCACAAGAAACTGGTTGGGTGGAAGGCTCGGACGCTTTCTTTGACGGGCCGGGTTACTTTAACCCAATCCGTTATCGCCGCCCTCCCTATTTTTACTATGCAAACGGTTCATCTACCCCGCCACCTATGCGACGAGTTGGAAAAAATCATGCGTAACTTCATCTGGGGTTCTCAAGAGGGGTCTCCGAAAATTTCTCTTATTAATTGGGCTACTGTGTGTTTGCCTAAAAATGAAAGGGGGCTGGGTTTAAAATGCCTTCGCTCTATGAATGACGCCTTTCTCGCTAAGTTTGGTTGGGACCTGATCACTCGACCCACTGCCTTATGGGTCCAGCTCCTGCGAGCCAAATACCGAGTCGATTTCTCTACCCTCCCCTTACTTTGGCTCGACCAGGACCTTCCCCCTTCTGGAGGGGGTTGACCACAGTCTAGCATATCGTGCGTCGAGGCACTGTTTGGTAGTTAGGTGATGGCCGCAACATCGGCTTCTGGAGGGATAATTGGGTCGAGGATCTAGGACCCCTCTATTTAGTGGTGACCACCCTAGTTCCTGAGTGTGTGCTGGAGGCCACTGTGTCTGACTATCTTACCCCAGACGGCGTCTGGCATTGGCATCAGTTCCAACAGTACCTTCCCTCGACTGTCTGTATGATGATAGCGACCTATAGCCCTCAATACACAGCCCATGCGACCGATCAACTGATATGGGGTCCCACTCACCCTAGGTCTTTCACAGTTGATTCGGCCTATACCCTCATAGAATGCATCGACACGGAGGCTCCTCGTTGTCGATGGGAAATTATTTGGAAATGGGTTGGGCCGCAATGGATACGATCTTTTCTCTGGCTTCTTGCCAATCAAAAGTTGTTAACCAATCAACAGCGAGTCGTGAGACATCTAACTTTGAATAGTGGTTGTCACTTTTATGGACGGGAAGAGACTATTCTTCATGCCCTTTGAGATTGTCCCCGCGTCAGTTCTTTCTGGCACCAATTTCCAGCTGCTAGCCAGGCTAGGATTCGCTCCCCCGTGGACGCCGTCTCGTGGCTTACTAGCAATCTCCAATCTCCACCCTCTCTCACTCAGCATAACTGGGCGACCATCTTTGGAGTAGCGTGTTGGTTCTTATAGAAATAGCGTAATAATAGCGTCTTTGTTTCAAACTTCGTCTGGCCTGTGGATGGGGCCCGTATTGTTATGGAGTATGTTGATTGGATCCTCCGGGCGGCCACGGTGGAATCTCGGGTTTTCCAGCGTCAGAGCCTTCCTTTGGGCGCGACTGTGCGATGGAGCCCCCTGATGGAGGGATGGCTCAAGATCAATAAGGATGGTGCCGTTCGCCCGGGATCCCACCTGGCAGCCACAAGAGGTCTCTTTCGGTCCAGTTCTGGTCATTGGTGTGGTGGATTTCTCCACAACTTAGGCACGGGGGCACCTTTGGAAACGGAACTATGGGGAGTCCATTCCGACCTCTCACTCGTTTGGGACCGTGGGTACCGACGAGTCGTAGTCGAAGTGGATTCCCTAGAGGTAATTAATCTCCTCTTCGCCCCACGTAGTTTGTTGTCTGACACTTTTCCTTTGGTGACAGGTATATGAGACTTGGTCCACAGGGAGTGGGCAGTTCACTTTCAACATATCCATAGGGAAGGCAATCAATGTGCAGATAGACTGGCAGCATTAGCCTTTTGGATGGGCCCTGGCTTGCACTACCTTCGCGACCCCTCGGAGCATATTCGCACCGTTCTTACGCACGATATGCATGGCATGATGTACCCTCGCACCCTACATTAGACGCGGCGGGCCTGCGAGTTTGTTTTGTTTTGGCTTTTCCCTTGTAATATATATATATATATATATAGTTTGGCGGAAGTCTCTCTTGAATGGTTATTGACTATTTGGGTTGTTGCCCTTCCCAGTTCCCATACGTCTCCTTAATAACTAAGAAACGATCAAGTTTTCTTCAAAATATTATTTTTATATAATAAATGAATCATTAAAATTTTCACTTAAATTTGATTTTAACTGTATTATCATGTAAGATTTAAATAAACTATTCGCACCATAAAGAATATTCAAACTTAATTTTAGATTAACGTAAATATTACAAATTCTCTTATTGTAAGGAAAGGTAATTGATAACTTCAGTATCACTTATAAATCATAACAAAATTTTGATTTTTATTCAATTTAGTCTAACATTAATAAATTGAAATTGAAACTAAACAATAACAACAACACATCCGCAGATACGTGTAATATGAGAAAATCTAGTAATAAGTAGCTTTATTCGTAAATAGGAGATGGAATATTTTCGATAGACCTGCATCAAGAAAAAAATAATCAATATATATGTGTCAATGTTTGTACATATAATAATAATAAGTAATAAACTAAATAATATGATAAAATAGAAAAATAAAGAGTAAATAAAGTAAATAAATACATGCACAAGAAAAAGTAAATAAATAAAGTCAATAAAAGAAAATATTTAAACAAAATAAGAAAATGTTTAGAGTAAATAACTAAGAAACAAGTACTACGTATTTAAATGTTTAGAGTAGATACAACAGGAAAATACTTAAAAGACTTATGAAAATGACAAGGATTTTTTATAAGAGATTCTTTATCTATATTTTAGTATGCCGAAGTTTTCTATTAAGAGTCATATTTTTGGTAAATTCTGGAAGAGTCATATTATTCTTTACCTCCTCATGTAATTTTTTTTTTATAGTTTTTAAATACAATCTTTTCGCAACATGTCCAAGCTACTTAATTATTGTCTTTCTTGATTTTTCAATAATATTAATCAACTTTAATTTGTCTCTTATCATTACAACGGAGCATCTTATCTCTGCCATCATTAACTTATAATTATGCACGTATTTGATTGGCCAACACTTCGCTTCATAGAGCATGATGAATCTAACTGCTAAACGATAAGATTTACCTTTAAGTTTGAATAATATACTATTGTCACATAAAACTCTTAGCACTTGTTTGGTTCAGCTTTTGGAGATTCCAAAATCACTTTTTTCCATCGCAAAAGTTATTTTAAGAAAAAAATGAGTGTTTGGCTGTAAACTTCAAAAGTACTTTTGAAATAAAAATAGCTTTTTTAAAAATTAAAATACATCTTTTTTAAAAGCTAAAATTTGAAATTTTTTAAAAAGGCCCTAAATTTTAACTTTTTTTAGTAGACCAATTTGCGTCACTTAAGCATGTATCAAAAGTGACTTCTGTTTCTTTTCTCTGCACTGTCCTGTTTCGTGCTTGTTTTTGGACTGTTCTCATAAGCAAATACTTTTTTATTTTTTCTCAAATACTTTTTTATTTTTTCTCCTCCTTCACAACGCAGACATTGTGAAGGTCGTCTGTGTTCAATGTAGACGAAGGTCCCATTCAAGATCACACATTTATGCGGACCTACATTTGTAGTTTTCTTTTTGTCCGCTGAACTCGATCCCTTGTACTGTCAAAAGCCTCGTGGAGAGCCGTAAGGTGGTCATTTTTTGATCTTCTCATGGTGTGGCAATGGAAAATGACGCATGAGTACGTTTTTGTACCATTTGGTGCTTTAGAGAAATGAAAGTGAAACACGCTGAAAGGTGGCACCGTTATGGGTTAAAGTAAAGACAGGTGGAATATACAATTGGTTTGGACCTCCATACGTGTTTCCGATTACTAGCAGCATGTTAACTTTTACCTTCTCATGGGCATAATTCAAACTTATGAGCTTTACATTTTGAAAGGCAAAGGCTAGCTGGAGAATAAGTCGTTGTAGATACAGAGAATCCTTGCTCTCTTCCTCCTCATCCTCTCTTGATTGATGAACAAGAAACTACATCTCAAGAACAAATATCTACGCTTCCAATAGAAGTGTCACTTAATGAGCTCTTTGAAGAGAGTTTGGGGACTTTTAGTTGCGTGCATTTGATTCAAGCTATTCTTGTGTCAGTCATTTTTCTTTGATGCACAACAAAGTTTAATCACTGTCTTCACAGATGCAGAACCAATGTGGCATTGTACTGCAAAGAGTATTAACAATGGCTCATGCAATTCAACATCAAATGTTTGTGAACTTCCCAAGACTGCATGGGCTTGGAGCGATCCATCTCATAAGACTATCATATCATATTGGAGTCTCCAATGTGCTAACTCCGTTGTCACTAGCCTACCTGCTTCATCCTTTTTCATGGGATGCCTCGTAGGTGGTTTCATTATCATCATACTAGGCGATTCCATACTTGGTCGAAAGAATTTGATCTTCTTTTTATGCTTTACCATGTCTGCTGCCGCTTTCAGCCCCAACTTCTGGATATATTATACCTTAAGATTTGTAACTGGGTGTTTTCGTGGACCTATCATGACTTCTGCTCTAGTGTTGTTGATTGAGACAATTGGAAAGCGGAATCGTAGTCTTGTTAGTATCATTGGATTCTTGAGCTTCTCTTTGGGCTTGCTATCCTTGCCAGCTATAGGATATGCAAATAGAAAATGTTCATGGAGACTTATTTATTTATGGACTTCTACTCCTGCCATACTCTATTGTGTGATCTCCTACTTCTTTGTAACTGAATCACCCAGATGGCTTTTCATACATGGTCGTAGATGTGAAGCTCTGATGGTACTAAAGAAGCTTGGGTCAGTAAACAATGGAAACCTAACTCTTACTCACCTAGTTTTGCTTCAGTACAAGCATCACCATCTACTGATGATCTTCACTTGTCCGGGAAGAACTTGTTCATTGAAAAATGGGCTCTTACGAGGTTATTGGCGATTACGATCCTAGCTTTTGGTATTGGCATGGTGTACTACGACCTACTCTTGAGGGTAGGGCAGCTAGATTTCAATCTCTACCTGAGTGCTGCACTCAATTGCGCATTGGATTTTCTTGCATATTTTTTTACCTTGATCCTATTAGAGAGGTCAAGCAGGAGAAGTACAATACTAGCAATTTAAAAAGATGAGTCATCTCTTTAGATTATTTCCTACAAGATGGTTATCTAAAATTTTCTACAAAATAGTTATTTTTTAAATAAGTAACCATAAATATAATATATCGTACTTTATATATTGTTTAATATATTTTAAATATTAAAATATAGTTAAAGTTAATAAAAGTACTTTTTCTTTTTATGTTGCCAAACAGTCTACTGTATGAAATTCTTTTAAAAAACTATTTTTTTAATTAACAGCCAAACAGTCAACTGTTTTTTTAGAAAAGCTCTTCTCAGAAAATTCTACTGTCAAAAGTTTTACTAGTAAAAGTTCTACTAATATAAGTTTATCCAAACAGACAATTAATGTAATTATTTATTTAAGTAATCTTAATGTGATATGATGAATTATGTCTTTATTAATTTCTTTATTGCCTTAAATGAAAGATCTTAAAACTAATCTTTATCTCTGCATTAATAGCGGCCTTATGGCTAAAGTTCTTCAACTCTAATATGTCCGTCCAAATCTTTTAAACTTTTTTTTCATCAAACATATCTATTTGGCTAATTGACAAGATAAACGACCAATATTTTTTTTGGTTAACAAATCCCAGCAATCCACCGAAATTTGAAAAGAAGTATGACCTACAAAATAGTGCCAAGGTCGAGCTATATGAGTGGCACTACAACTACATTGACTCACGGGCAAAAGATTGATCATGGGCAGAAGAATTAAAGAAGTGATATAAATACAAACTACTATCCTTCTTTATGTCCTGTTTCTAAGGACATGCCCCGTCTTTGGATCCTGCACGTGCTACAACTATTTTGACTAGATTGACGCCCGGGCAAAAGAATTAAAGAAGTGACATAAATTCAAACAACCGTCCTTCTTTATGTCCTGTTTTTAAGGAGATGCCCCGTCTTTGGATCCTGCACGTGATAATGGACCAAGTGTAAGATCACATTACTGGTCAACAAAATTAGACGAGCAATGATGAAAAGTCCAATATTTTTAAAATTAGATTGGACCGATCAATTCGACCGAAATAAATATGAATCAACTTAATTTTCGGTCTTGTTTAACTTAATAACTTTTTATAAGAAGAAACCGGCACGGATGGATTTTTGAAAATTTGGCCAGTTCTTTGAAGACTTGTAAAATAGTTTGTCGATGCTTTCACTTTTTTCAATTCTTTTATACAATTTAATTAATAAATTGTACTTTTATTTATATCTCTTTATATTTTAATTAAAAGTTTTAATTAAAATTATTATTTTTAAAAATAAATTACTATTTTATTTAATATCATTAATAAATTGTATTCATCAAAATTTAGGTTCTTTATTTATCTCTTTATCCTTTAATTAAAAATTTTTAAATTATTATTGTTAAAAACTAATTATTATTTTTATTATAAATTTGTTTAATAAATTGAATTATTAATTAATATATATAAATAATTTTTCTTAAGATAATTTAAGATTGTGTTAAAATATAATATTTGAACTATAAATAATTATGTTTAAAGGATGTTAGAAAAAAAGTTAAAATAAAGTTAGAGTCTTTTTTATTCACTTTCTTTAAACATATTTCTTTTTTATTCACTTTCTTTAAACATATTTCAACTTCTATTATTTATTAAATAAATGATAATATAAAAATATAATTATTATTATTATTATTTTAGATTTTTTGTCATATTAGTTCAAATTATTAGATTTATTACATATTAATAAACATTATTAATACATTTTTATTTCAATAAAATATTTTATTTTTTACTGTATTTTACTTTTTCTGATAATTTTTACTTTTTATTTATTATAAATTGATTTTATAGCAGTTTAATGTCAGTTGAATATTTAAACCTTAAACTTTTTATTTGACTGGTTTGATATCTAGTCTGATTTTTAAAACATTAGAGAAGACAACGAAATTCAAAGGAATCTTGTGCTTGAGGGAGAAAGAAATTTTATGTTTTCCTTAGTCC
The DNA here is from genome assembly GCA_025531925.1 of Erythroxylum plowmanianum. Classification (NCBI taxonomy): domain Eukaryota; kingdom Viridiplantae; phylum Streptophyta; class Magnoliopsida; order Malpighiales; family Erythroxylaceae; genus Erythroxylum; species Erythroxylum plowmanianum. The sequence continues at coordinate 44,353,226 of JANVCQ010000232.1, forward strand.
CTGCCAAGTTTAGATTTTTTACTCCTGTAATTTATTTTTTCACTTAGAAACCACGTGTGGAAATTCAATGCATGGAGAGGCCGGCTCGGGCCAATAATATTACCACGAAGTATAACACCTATAAATTTTCAATAGCATTTTTTTATACATACATTTATATTTGTTAATTTGTCAAGCAATTTATTTAAAATTTATAAACAATATCTTTACTTTTTAATAATAAGGCTGGATAATATTGGACCTTCTCAAACTCACGTACCAATAAGATTTATAATGAGTGTTGTTATCGTTGTTATTTATGTGTCATTAGATGTACTAAAACATGTGTCATTGGATGCAGTAAAATAAAACATAAACTTAAGATGTGTACCTTACAATTTCCTTCGTTCTTTGTTGTCTTGACCACTTCAGGATGTCAAAAACCACAATGATCAAAAGAGGGTGTCTCTAATGATATCCACAAGAAGAGCAAAACATGAAACTTCTTAGGAAGAATGGCTAGAACATGCACAAATTGCTAGCTTTGTAGTGTGTTATTTGAGAGAGTATTTTAAAAGATGGTGAACAATTCACAAAAAAACAATTTGTTTTCTTGTAACTTTTGCACAAAAATGGAGTGTCTTTAACACCCTTTGACCTCCCTTTAACCCCTAACATTAATGGAGAGTTAATGAGAATTAAGTGACTTTTAATCCCACTTAATTTAGAATGAAACATTTACCCATCTTTAAAGGGTAATTTTGTCATCTTGCTTATTAAAGGATAGTTTTGTCATCTTATCTAATAAGAAATATTCACATTTATCATATGATTCACAGTCAAATTACCCTAAACTACCACACTTTTGTAGCTTAGTCATACAGCTCTCATATCTTGGATCCCCATCCAAAGCCATTTTACTCATTCTTCGCATCTCCAATGTGTGTGACTTATTAGGTTCTCGATTATATTGGCCAATTGAATTAACACTTAATTCAAACAAATTATGAGTAGTGTCTAGCAACATATCATGACCCCAATAGACCAAAAAATCAGTGGTTTGAGTACGAACTCTTTCATAAACAATGTTCCCTTGAAATTCATCATTTCACCATTCTATACCCCACTTGGTTTAGAGTATGGTTAAAGTGTCAATTCCTACTAGACTGACTACGTCACATCTAGCCTAAGTGATGTTAATTCTTGTCCCTGAGGCTCATTAATCAATTGGATATATCACTGAAGACTATCTTCATGACATTTCCATTATGACTAGAGATTTCCGAGTAATAATCCTGACAAGAGGCATGGGTATCATCTCCTTTTATCAGAAGTGGTGCTACTCAATTCTCTTTGGATACCTCAAGCTGTATTAAATCACCATCCTATGAGCAACCTCTGAGAGGCAACAAGAAATGAGGTCAAAGTACATGATCAATATCCAAAATGTCCTTGATCATCTCAAGTGTAAGGATATTTGCACCATTATTATGATGAGATTATAATAGATTATCCATATGATTAACTCATGACAGGTAATCCAATGTACTTACTACTCTTAGCAAGTATCTGCATGTTAACTCTAAACAACTTATGCTTACAGCTTATGAGATCCACTACTTTATCTAATTAAGGAGTATAATATGTGCTAGTCTGTCCGGATTAATAATATCCTGTCTTATTAATCATATGATTAGGGATAATTTAGATACTAACATAATTACATATAATAGGAATCTCATTATTATGATCTTATCACAATTTCCTTCATGTTATATAATGTATCAAGGGCTTTATTAATTTGATTTAAGACCACTGTCAATTCATAAAGAACATGAGCATTAAATTAACGAAAATGCCTTTTTATTAATCATAAAGATTTGTACAATAAGTGCTAAAGACGATTGCCTTTAGAGTACTTCTCTAACAATTTATGCAATTTATTTAAAATGTTTTTATATATTATAAATTATTATGTATATTTAATAATTTATTCATTTAAAACTTAAAATAACATTTACAAATTTTATTAATATTAAAAATCTAAATTATAAACACATAATAAGCTACTTCTAAGTTAAATCCAAGATTAGGTAAAAGAACCTTTTTAAAATTTTTAGTATCCTTTTGAAAATAAATAATACAAATAATATTTATTTAATTATAAAATAAAAGTGTTTATTCACTAAGAAATATGCATAATAATAACATATATAACACAATTACTATATAAATATTTACACTTTCAATTTGTCAAAAGCCTCTCTATTAATTAAAAGTAAGACTATGTATTACTGGACTTTTCCAGACTATATATGTTAACGAAATTTATACTATAACAAACTTTCTATTCTTATCACTTATTAATTTTATGAAAGCGCAAGTTCTAAGTAGGTATGTATAACAATGAGTCAAGCTGGTTTCAGGCTACGACTTGGTTGCTGGTATGCGGGCCTTGTTAGATCCCAAATCCAACTTCTCCAGACCTAAAATTTATTAAAATTAAAAAACAATCATTTTACTTATAGATGTTATATCTCATACCAAACCGGGTTTGAACATTCTTAGCTTGAGTTGGGTTTGAGATACAATCAACTCAAACTTGACCATTTAATTTCATATCGATCGGTGCTAAAATTTACAAATCGAGACAGATCTTATGAAAAAAGTTCGCTAAAATCTTATACTATAAACTCAAACACCGTAAGCTTGTAAGCTTATAAATTTTATGGTCCGTTTATATTACAAACTCCTCTAAATCAAATCTCATAATTTTTTTTATATAAGTTAATTTTAATTACAATTAAAAAACTGGGAAATTATGCTCCATTGGAGTTTCCATAAACATGAAGACACTTGAATTCTTTTACCATAACGTTTAATGAGTCAATAGTCAAGGGTCAGGGTTTGACACGGAAACTACTTACTGATTTCGACTTAAACGAAAATGATTTCTGACTAGGGATGGTAATGGGTAGGGTTTGGTTCGGGTATTACTCAACCCATATCTATATCCATTTTTTATGACTCAACCCATGCCCAAATTCATATTCATCGGTTTTTACGATTTACTACCCATATCCAAACCCATTGGATTATTCGGGTTTTTGGATATCCATCGGGTTATATAACACACAAAAATATAACTTCTAAATATAAAATATAAAGAGCATATTTATGCGAACACTCTAAATCAAAATTACTTTAATAATAATAAGTCAAGATTTTGATTTGTATGTCTTAAAAAATCATAAAATTGGAATAATAAAAATCATAATGTCTAGTGCAAAGACAACATATATTTTTCACAATCAAGAACTAGAACAAAGACTGATTTTTTGAAGCTTCAAATTGTCTTTGCGTGAACTCCACAACATTCAAAACTCCATCTCCATATCATTTGCATTATTATCATCCTATAAGAAAATAAAATATGATAAAAAAGTTGAAGATTGAGGAGTAAAGTAGAGATTTTAAAATGGTTTCTTTTCAGAAAATATTAATATTTTATTATATTTAACCATAAATATTTAAAAAAATAGAAAAATAGGGTTAATAAAAAATAGGTAGGGTATGGGTATTCATCGATTTGGGTTGTCACTGGAACTATATTCAGATCCATATCCACATCCATTTTTCAGCATCCATTTAAAATCTATTTAACATCTATTTTTTAGCCTTCATATTCATTTTTTTAGATCGGGTAGTATGGATATTAATCGGGTTAAAAACTCACTACCATCCCTAATTATAGCAGAGCTTGGTGGATTAAAAAGAGCGTTCAAATTTTTTGTACTACTTGTTTCAGTCATGTTTCTGACCTAAAATAATATCATTTTATGTATAAACAAATTTAGAATTACGACGTTTTAAAGCAGATATAAGATTGGAAAAAAGAAAGGACTGGCTTTTACCTGCAAGGCAATTTCGATCACCTGCCTCTGCATGTTGATGCGAAAAGATGAGTATGACACAAGCTTCCATGTTGATTAACTAACCAAGGAGATAAGGAACATTAAAAACACGTTACCCGCAACAGTAGCTATATTTTTCAAGAACGGTTTCCAAGGTAGGCAGGTCACCAGACAAAAACGAAGAAGAAAGATCATGATGTTATTCAAACGGCTTTTAGTGAGTGCGAGGAACTCACCCCGCATTCGCATATAAGCCAAATCCTTTGTTTTCATCTCGTACTGCGCTCTGGCGCTCTGCACATGAGAAGTGGGGAACCTCTTTTCAGTTCTTTTTTCCTTAGCCTCTTTTGTCTCTTTGCAATCCACAAGGCCCCGCGCATACTTCAACGCATACCTTATCATCAAAAGAAGAAAGAGAGATAAAGAAAACTAGATCATAACTATGGATATCCTTTGTTTTTTTCCCCTTCCTTGTGACCTTTTTGTAAACATTTATTAATTATTTCAATTTTGTCTAAATTGTCGAAAATATGATGTACTATGTGGAAGTCTCTTGTAATCATCTAATAACATTCTACACACTTTAAATAAATTGATATATAAATAATAAAAAAAATTAAGAATACTTAAATTAAAAGTAAGAATAGCAATGAATCGAGCCGAATCAGGACATGATGTGTCGGGCTCGAGTCTTACCTAACCGGGTTATGATTGCTCAAAAAAGAAATATCTTCTATAATAATAAAACAATTCTAATAAAAGAGATATATCGAGAAAATTTTAAGTTTAATTAATATATATATAATAATTTACATATTTAACTAATGTAACATAAATAAGACGGCCTATTTAAAGATAGAAAAAATTGTGACTTATATAATACTTCAATGAAGTGACATTATAAAGGAAGTTATTTTATTTTTAAAATAATATTAATTTTTTACATGATAGTTTTTGACAAAAATTATTGGCTAAGTAAAAAGAGCATTTAATACAATTTTAATTTAAAACATAAAGCAAAAAGAAGACAAATCATATTGTACAAAGAATAAAAGGTTTTTATTTAAAATGTTCTAAATAAATAAAATTAAAAATAGTGTGATTGAAATTGTGAACTTGAGTGGTGGATGCTTTGATGAGGTATACTTTTTTTTTTTTTTTTTTTGAGCTGAACTGGAAAAGCAATTGTGGTTGCCTCTCCTTTCCCTAATTCTTCGGTAAATCCATTGGCGGATCAATTTGATCATTTTGTTTTGCGAAAGATACCAAAAGGTCATTTTGCAGAGGCAGCCACATTGAAGCAGTAATATTGATAGACACGCATAGGATTAATTAATAAGTAACAAATATATGTAACGTAAATAATGACATAGTATGTAAATGGATAAAGGTCTTATTTGGTTGTTGGTTGATCACTTAATTTTCTAGTTAATTGACCAAAATCAACTCTTTGACTTCATTAATTAAGAAGCTATTATGATTATTTAGTTGTTGACTTATTTAACCCAATCAGCGAAAAATTATAATCGTTTTGTAAATAGCTTTTTGGGCAAGATTACTCTTTCTTATAATGCCGATTTTGCCCTTAAATTTTGCCCGACCTCTTTTGCTCTATTTGGATTGATTTATTAAACTTTATTTGTATTGTTATATTTTATGTTTGGATGTATTACCATCATGATGATGATAATTATTATTATTATTGTTATTATTGTTATTGTTATTGTTATTATTATTATTATTATTATTATTATTATATTATATATTTTTTATTAGAATTATAAACTTAAGTTTTGTAGAATTAAATATCTAAAATTTAAATTCATATAAAAATATTCAACGAAATACTAAGATATATATTATTCATACCTTTATAATTTTTTTAAAATCATGTCGTCATAAGTCATTTTACACATAAACAGCTAATACTAAACAACTAATTTTACTAAACATCAAATGACAAACAACTAATGTAATATACTGGTCAAATCAGCTGATATAATCAACTATCAGTTAGCAGCTAATGCAATCACCTCGTTGTAGGCCAAAGAATCATTTGGTTTGGATCGAACTTCTTCTTACAAGGCTGACATTGGCTGTTTATGCCTTCTTTTGTTTTTATTTAAAAAATATGGAACATGTAACCAAAAAAAAAAAGAAGGAACATGCATATGTTAATATAAATGTTAGCAGCCACTTTGTTATCCCATTGCCAATCTTTTCGAGACCTCCAAAAGGTCAATTGGGAATATTAACAGGGACAATTGCCGCCTGTCCCCTGTAAAAAAATTGCAATATGTGTATGTATTCGTCGTAAACAAAAGCCTCCTAATAATTTAATAATTGATTGATAATAGTATCATCAACTCAGCGATCAGATCTTCTATATTATAATAACAAAATAATAATATATTTTCGAGAAGTGTATAGGCCAAAGAACCCTAACAGCCCCTGAAAACATGAAACAATATAATTGCAATAAGACGAAACAAAACAACTTTGACTGACGATGTATTGGATAAACCTGAATCTGTCACAATCGCAGATGCAAATGTTGTTGTTATATTTAACATTTTTTTTTGACGATATATTTAACAAAGTTATTAATTATAAGATTGTCCAATTTGTTGGTTTTGGTGTGAGACTATCAAAACAAATTACTAACATATTTTCACGAGAGAAAACAAAACAAACACAGTCAATGACTATAAGTCCCACCGAAAATCAAGGAAACTATTTATTTTATCATCCCCGTTCAGTTGCGGTTACCACTTACGCCACTAATCGCCGTCTTAGGTCAAACTTGTGCATGCTCTATCTACCCACTAAAACGATTAGCAAGAAACAAGGGTCAATTTTGACGTCTAGTGCTAAATAAATCTAATCTAGCTCCTGATTTTTTATTAATCTTTTGTTGCTATTTCATTCATGCAACATTACTGCGAGATAATATTATAAAGATAAAATGGTAAGATGAAGTACTGATGTTAATGATCATAATATAAAATATATTTTTCACGTACTAAATTTTTTCCTTATTATTACTTAATAACTATTCGTATTTTTCTCCGCGTTGACAACAATCTCCAATTATATAATTATTGTGATTCCGATTGGACTGCATGTCTACTTATTCGACGATTTATAACTATATATTTTATTATGCTAGGGTCTTCTCATGTTTCATAAAAGAGTCAGAAATAGACAATTGCGTCTTGTTTCTCGACAGAAGCTGAATATCGTTCCATAGCTTTTACGTGCACTGACCTTAAGTGGCTAAAGGCCTTGTTGGCCAGTCTTGGCGTGTTCCACTGTCAACCGATACGTTTGTTCTGTAACAATCAGGCTACTCTTCATATCACAGCTAACCCGTCTTTTATGAACGCACTAAATATATAGACATTGATTATCACTATGTTAGAGAACAACTTCAAGCAAGCCATATTGTCACTGCTCATCTTTGGAACAAGTTCTACCATGGGGACATTTTTACTAAAGCATTGGGCCACACGGAATTTCAGTTCCTCTTATACAAGTTTGGGCATTCGTAATCCTCATACACTAACTTGATGAGGAGTATTAGGAATATTTGTTTTAACTTAGCTATAAATACAATGTTTTCTGTAGCTGTAATAAGTTGTAATTACGTGATTTAGTTGCCTCTGTAATTTCGTGGATCCAATAAAAATGTTACTACTGTAAAACTCTCCAACCCCACCATCGACGCTTTTTCTTTTTTTGAATTCTTCCTTCTAGTCTTGGGTTTTCTCATATCTTTAATAACTTTCACACTTTGCAAATTTTTGTTGTTCACGGGGAGTGAACTTTGACTTCGCTACTCTTCTTTGACCTTTTGCTCTGTAATTCCCTACTTATGTCCATGTATTTTCTTTGCTTCTCACTCCTTAACTTCAATTCCTCTATCTTCACCGCTTTCAGTTTTTATCACTCACAAGTCAAGTTTTTTGAAGAAAGATCTCCACGTTCCTTTGCATTAGCAAAAGTGGAGTTCGCGTCAATCTATTGGGTGAGTTCATTAGAGAGAGGTAGCACTTCTCCACTATCTCTCTTGTTATGATAGTTTCATGGAAGTTGTATAGATTATACCTTGATGAGCAAACATCTAATTCTTAAATTCAAATGGGTCAGGGTTTCTTGTTTCAAAATTTTTTTGTTTTACTTAATATTAATTAATTATTTAAACAAAAATTTGACATTTACATCACATTCTACCTATTATCTTATGTGTTTAAAATTAGATCTGACATAGCTTGCTACGTCAATTTTATTAACTAAAATACTAACATTAAATTCAGTAAAGTTTGAGATTTTTTTGTAATTGATCATATCGTTTATTATCTTTCTAACTAAATTTTAAAAGGAACAGATTCCTTAAGTAATTCATAATTAAAAATGTTAATAAATAATAATTGAAATAAATTAATTATTTTAAATTAAAATTTATGAATACAAGCAATTATATCATTCACATAATTATATTTGATATTTATAAACATAGTTTTAAAATAAAGTATGAGATCTTTTATATAAGCAATTGTTGCTTGACTATGATTAATTATAGATCATGTTATCTTTTAATGACTCCCAAATGAACCAAGAAAAGTCTAAGCTAAACAAACTCTTAGAATGTAGTTGAAGCAAATCCAAAAGTAGATTTTCTCATATGTAAATTTCCTTCTTAATAGGCACCTGTATAACCTTATATATGCAGCTAACTGCCTTAATAACATAATGTAATCAATAATACCTTTTAAATATCTCAATATTCTTTTTATTACTTTATATTTTGTTTGCCTAAATTTGATTGATATTTGCTTACCATTCAAACAACATGACAAATATTTAGTTTTACACACATCATTACAACTACATTGGAATAAGGAATGTTTTTCTTTATTTCATATATTGTGGTGTTGTAGGACAAAACTTTTAATCAAAACCTTTCCATATAGCAATAAGATTTTCGACTAGATTACATGTAAAGAAAAAATTGTAAATGTATCTTTGAATTTTTTTTTAATATATACAAAGTGGTCTTTACCAACTATATGAAAAACTTACAAAATAATTACATTATAAATTGAATGTATCATTATTTTTAGGATTGCTTTAGACTATTAATTGATTTTAACAATGAACATAATTTTTATTCTCGATCTGTCTCAATGAAACCTACAGATTATTTCATATATATTTTTTCTACTAATTATCTATTAAGAAAAAAAAGTAGTTTTTATATTCATTTTATGTAATTTAGGATCCAAGCTAGCTATTATATCCAAAATTAGCTTATTTCTATTCTTATCTAGTAGGGCTATTATTCACCCTCTTCTTATAGTATAAGCATGTGAATTTTCTCTTTTCTTTCAAAGTGAATTTGGAGAATTGATCCATGATTACTTATATGTAAATAAGATTCATGAGATACAAAAATTCATCAATATCTTGATTACTTTACTCAAATCAAATACAAAATGTAAACTTTTAAAAATTGCAATGCAAATTAATTTTGAGTTAATTCCTTATTATATTGCTCCTACTATGATAGAGTCTCTCGTCTTGATTATGTGTAAAATAATCATTTTGATCAATAATCTTTCTATTTCACGCTATTTTTGGAAAGTCTTATACTAAAATTGCTAACATCTGATGATCCAAATTTAATTACACAATCATTACTATGTTTACCTATAAATATATATCCTTTTGTTTACACATTTTTTCCCATATTGGTTCTGTGGTTGTTTTCTTCATCTTTTTTTTAATTGGGTCTATCATTATTATGTTGCTTTAAATGTTTTAGCATTTGAATGGTCATATCTTTTCTTATACATGTTAAAGTTGATGTGCAATATAAACCCTTATAAGGTATAAAATCATGATCAATTCTCTTCTTCTGTTTTCGCGTAAAAAAAATTATTAACCATCCATATGATTTTAGATTATTTGATTCCAAATTTTATAACATGTTTAATAGTTCATTTTCTTATTGCGACAATGTTAAAAATAAGGCCGTATACTTTTCTTTAACATTTTCGAAAGTTAAACGATCCTCAAATATATAGTTATTGAATTATATAAGTATAGGCATCTTCTTTATATGGAATATTTTTCTCGAAAACATATTTTCAAAAATGAAATTTGTATCAATTACTTATACAATTCAGAAATCGTATATCAAATAAATAAATTATTTGAATCACACAATACTAAACTAATGCTCATAAATATAAATATATAAGATTATAGTCATTTACTTACTTATATTAACTTTATTATTAAACTAATCAAATTAATTGTTATTTAAGGGTTCTTTAATTTTAATTAGAAATTGATTTTCAATAGTAATCTTAATTTATTTAAAAATAATCAGTAGAATTTTAGAATTGATTTATAATTTAAGACCATCTCAATTTTACTTTACTTGTGGGTATTAAAAATAAACTAATAAATTCTAACTGTGGGTTTATTTCAATTTCAACTATTCCTAATCTAAGGTTTAAGTAAATCAAATACAACCTATGGTTTATTATTTCAATAGCCAAACACTTCTTATTCTATTGTTAGAATTATATAACCCATAAATCAAATAAGTGAATAACCATGATTTCAAATCTGGGTAACTTTGAATTTAGCTGCTTTCACTTATAATTGGTCTAACATATGTTAGGTAAAGGCATGTTTTCTTTTAGGTTACCTTAGTGGCCAAACAAGTCAATCTTTCTTCAACCTTTGGATAAAAGAAACAACAAACCACCACCAGCCAAAACAACGTCATCGTCTATATCCGATCGATCCATCACCGACCGCTTTTTCATTGGCCCCATACCAGTCGTTGCCAGCAACGTGATCAGCGAGAGAAATATAACGTCAAATCGCCATCTCCATGGCCAGGATCGCCAATTCCTGAAAATTGAAAAATGATAAAAGTTAATACCATCTTATCTAAAATAAAAATTATTTTAAAAAGATTTTAATTATTTAAAATAAGTGTCATTAACGATTTTTCATGTATATTTATAATTTTATTTTCAAAATTACTCTTTAATTTATCTCACATCCTAATTACACAGATTATATTTTCAAGGCAATTTAACATACAATTAATAAGGATATATCAAACATTTCACTAACTTTTTTAATAAGTATGCATGAATCTAAAACGACTTTATAATTAGTTGTAACAAAGTTTTAAGACAAATAGGAAAAAAAATAATCTTTATATTTTAAGATATATATATATATATAATAAATAAATAAATAGAACCACTAGCACCGTGAGGGTTGGTCTTGGCTTACGTAAAATTGGGAGCTTGACTTCTGCTTCTGTACTTAGTCTTGTTAAATATTTGGTGGTCAAAGTTTCACATGACAAAAGCGAGGAATAATTAAAGTGTAGTAATGACTTAAAGATGTCACACCAAATTCGAATCTACTCAAAAAAATCTTGCTGATTAACTCAAAAATAAATAAATAAATAAATTGAAAATCATTGACGGGGATTTGGAAATTGACATTTACTACCAAAGCCCTCCGTTTGCGAAGTCAAATGGTCAATGACAGCGAAAAGGAGTTTGCGGGTAAAAGAAGCATGACGCGTTTTTGCTTGTGGACTAAACATAAGAATCTTGCACATGTCTGGCTAGCCGTCTCGTTGGGCTGTAGACAAAGTCCTTGGCATCCAAGGAAGACGGTAAAAAGGGCAAAGGAGTCATCGACCACCACTCAATACGCAAGCTCTGGCGTGGCGTAACTTTCTCACCAACACCAGGTAAGCCTTGCCCAGCCATCAACTAACAATCAATTGTCAGGCATCCTGTCTATTTCTTCCTTACCAAAATTGAGTTGATTTTTTTATCATAATGCTCTTGAAATTCACATGATAAAGAGGTTAGCTTCTTTTTACAGTTCCATTTTGGTGTACAGAAGAAACATCCGTTCCCTTCAACTTTTGTGTACAACACATATCTCTCTTCTTTTGCTAGTAAAAAAAAAAGATAGATTAAGTGTGCTTAGCCTTTACCAAAACTACTTGTTAATATCTATTCTTAACGCTTTTTACCATAAAGGTTTGTCTATAAAATTTACGCATCTTGTACTTTTATAATTTTATTTTTGTTAATTACAAAAACATAAAAATAGACATTTTAATAAATTCTCAGTAACATATTCTAATATTTAAAGTCGTAATACGCTAAAACTACCAACTGATTCAGACCATTCGCCCATGCCACCTGGCGTTTGTTTTGTTGCCACACGTCTTGTTTGTTGTCTGCCTTCTCCAATTACGAGTATACTGCGCGTTAGCAAATTTTGAGGCTCGCGTAAAGAGATGATTGGATATTCTTCTGCGGAAAGGATAGGTAAGGTTTTTTGATTTGCTTACCGAAAGAACCAAGACGGCCCACTCACCAACGACTTGTCGTTTTTCTCGCGATATTTTCAGTTTCGCCCCTTTTAATACGGCTCTCGTCGGGTGTACTTCTAGTTATATCTCCAATCCTATTTGTTTGCGCAAAATACAGGATCTAAGCTCCGTTAAATGATCTCAACAAAGGCTGCTTTTACTTACATAAATTACCTGTATTTCAAATACATTTATTAAATTCTGTTATGATGTATCATGTAGCACTTTCAAAATGATGGTATATCACTAAAACTTACTTTACTGTAAGATTAAGTAATAAATAAAAAATCAAATTAAAACACGTGCTTTTTTCAATAGAAAAATCCACAAGGATTAGGCAAATTACCATTCTTGCATACGAATACATAATGAAAAAGGCTTAGGAGTTGAAGTCTGTCATTCACATCTAATTGGATTTCCCTTTGTAAGTAAGAATTTTATTACCCTCCGACGAATTGACACATAACGTAATTATTCCTTATTTTCAAAGGATGGACCAAAGGATAGAAGTACCATTTTGCCCTTTATCAAATTCAACCTCAACGGGGGTCCAGTTACAACCAAAAACCAAAATCTTCTTTAACTTTTCTTAAATTTCCTAAACTTGGTCAATAAATGCTGTTCAAGAAAATGCCATCCGAGTGAACACCTGTCTAGAAAGAGCTGAATCAGAACATGGGGCAAAAAACATGCAAGTAACCAATCACTTATTGGCGTGGCGCCATCAGGATCGTTGATCATAATCAACAAAATAGCGAAACTTCCAGCTACTTTCCTCGAGGAGGCAGGCATTGCAATTTTCGCGATACGATATTTTCAATCTGAAGACGAGAGAGAGGAAAGAACCAACTGCCGAAACTGTGGGTCCCAGCGTCCACGCGGCAACTTGACACTGATTGACCGTTTGTGATGGAAAAATCTCAGACCTCAATAAACCAATAAACTCTCTCTCTCTCCACATAGAAAAAGAAAATTCCTTTTGTCTCTTTTATTTATGTCTAAGTATGTATATAGTATTATAGTTAGGTAGATTGCAGACCAACAGTTAATATAAATTTAATCTTTTCCTTCTAATTATAAGAATCCTAATTTGATTTTGTATCGAGAAGAGAAATTGAAAGATACTTATATTCAAATGCCTTGAAAATGAAATGGCCCCCACAGAGCCCAACAAGCCTCCTCCAAACTCTATATAAATTAGCATCGCCACTCGTCCAATTCTCGCCACTCCAAACCCTAGCTGCTTCTTTTTCCCTTATTTTCCGGGAAGGAGACTTACTTTCCGGGAATTTTTCATCTCTTTCTTTCCCTTCCCCTTCCCCTTATTAGATCTGCATGGTGTGTGGCTCATTCAGCGCCTGAAGAGCACAAGTTCGTTTCCATAGTTTCGAATTTCGTTGGGTTGTTTTGAATTTGTAGACTATCTTCTTCTGAGCGGGGATTAGAGAAAGTGGTGGGTTAGTGAGAGAAGGAGGGGTTGGTTTCGGTCTGGAGAGTTCTTCTTTTGCTTCTTTTGGGGGGGTAGCCGGGGCCTGTGGCCTCGGCGGGTTTTAAAGCCCCCACTTCTCAACATATCCACCATTCTAACCCGTTTAATTTTACCTTTTTAACCCTCACCGGAACGAGGATATGCCTGCCCTGGCTTGCTGCGTAGATGCTGCCGCCGCCCTTGCGCCTCCCGGCTACGCCTCCCTCGCCGGGGACGGCTCCCTCATTCCGGCTCCGACGACCTCCGCCGTCACTGCCTTCGCCACTGCTGCCGAAAATCCTTCCCATTGGTCGCCGTCTCTCTCCACCTCGCTATACAAGATCGACGGTTGGGGCGCTCCGTACTTCTCCGTTAACTGCTCCGGCAACGTCACCGTCCGTCCTCACGGCAGCCACACTCTGGTTCATCAAGAGATCGATCTGTTGAAGGTCGTGAAGAAGGCTTCGGATCCGAAGTTTGCTGGCGGGTTGGGGTTGCAGTTACCTCTTATTGTTCGCTTTCCCGATATACTCAAAAACAGGCTCGAGTGTCTCCAAACGGCGTTTGATTTCGCCGTACAATCGCAGGGTTACGAGACTCATTACCAAGGGGTATATCCCGTGAAGTGTAACCAGGACCGTTACGTGGTGGAGGACATTGTGAGATTTGGATCTCCTTTCCGGTTCGGGCTCGAAGCCGGGTCGAAACCGGAACTGCTCCTGGCAATGAGTTGCTTGTGCAAGGGAAGCCCAGAAGCTCTGCTGGTCTGCAATGGGTTCAAGGATTCGGAGTACATTTCTCTCGCATTGCTCGCGAGGAAGCTTGCTTTGAACACTGTTATTGTGCTTGAACAAGAGGAAGAGCTCGATTTGGTCCTTGGTTTGGCGAATAAGATGAGCGTCAGGCCTGTGATTGGGGTTCGGGCCAAGCTGAGAACCAAGCATTCGGGTCATTTCGGTTCGACCTCTGGCGAGAAAGGGAAGTTCGGGTTGACCACGACCCAGATTTTGCGTGTGGTCAAGAAACTTGAACAATCATCGATGCTTGATTGCTTGCAACTTCTGCATTTTCATATTGGATCTCAGATCCCCACCACCGCGTTGCTCGCAGACGGTGTTGGTGAGGCTGCGCAGATCTATTGTGAATTGGTCCGTCTTGGAGCGAATATGCAAGTGTTTGATGTAGGTGGTGGTTTGGGGATTGATTATGATGGTTCACGATCTGGAGACTCGGATCTTTCCGTTGCTTACGGGTTGGAGGAGTACGCTCTTGCTGTTGTTCAAGCTGTGAAGTTTGTTTGTGATCGGAAGAATGTGAAGCATCCAGTTCTTTGTAGCGAAAGTGGTCGAGCTGTTGTTTCTCATCACTCGATTCTGATATTTGAGGCTGTATCTGCCAGTTTATCGAGTGCTGGGGCAGTAACTCCATTTGGGTTGCAGTATCTTGTTGATGGCCTGTCTGAGGATGCCCATTCCGATTACCGGAATTTGACATCTGCAGCTATGAGAGGTGAGTATGACACTTGCTTCCTCTACGCTGATCAACTGAAGCAAAGATGTGTTGAAAAGTTCAAAGAAGGGAGTATTGGGATGGAACAATTGGCTGCGGTTGATGCTTTGTGTGAGTTTGTTTCCAACGCTATTGGAGCAGCGGAGTCTGTTAGGACATACCATGTGAATCTCTCGGTGTTTACTTCGATTCCGGATTTCTGGGGGATTGGACAGTTGTTTCCAATTGTGCCCATCCATCGACTTGATCAAAGGCCTGGCGTAAGAGGGATTTTGTCAGATTTAACCTGCGACAGTGATGGGAAGATTGATAAGTTCATAGGTGGTGAGTCAAGCTTGCCACTTCACGAGATTGAAGGCGGTGGTGGTGGGAATGGCGGGCGGTACTACTTGGGGATGTTTCTGGGCGGGGCTTACGAGGAGGCTCTGGGTGGAGTTCACAACCTGTTCGGTGGCCCGAGCGTTGTGAGGGTGTCGCAAAGTGATGGACCCCATAGCTTTGCGGTGACCTCTGCTGTTCCGGGACCGTCGTGTAGTGATGTCCTCCGGGTAATGCAGCACGAGCCCGAGCTCATGTTCGAGACCCTGAAGCACCGTGCAGAAGAAATTTGTCCTCAGGAGGTTGAGAGCGATGATGATAACATTAGCAGCGGTGGAGGCAGAGGCTTGGGCAATGCGGCTTTAGCTAGCAGTCTTGCACAGTCTTTCCACAACATGCCATATCTGGTTGCTTCTTGCTCATTGTCTGCTTTGAATACCGGTGGATGCTACTTTCTCAATGAGGACGAGTTCAATTCCAACACAGATACGGCCTCTGGCCCTGCTGCTGATGACGAGCAGTGGTCTTATTGTTGTGCTTGAGTTGATATTACCCAACTTTAGCTGCTGCTGCTGTTGCTTTGTTTTATTAATTAATGCCCTCAGTAGTCTTTATGGTCGTCGGTTTTAACTTTGTTATTACTTACTAGTTCTTCCATCAAAATGCAATTTGCATTATGTGTTTAAAGAGAAGAAGGGGGATACATGGACATTCGGGATATTGTAACGCCCCATCCCATCCCATCCCATCCCATCCATCTTCTGTATTAGTTGTTCTTTTTAGCAGCAGACCCTTTTCAATGGAATAATTATTTTAGTTCAGTAGCTTCTTGTTCTTCTTCGTCCATAGAGATTATATTATTTATATATTGGGTGAGTTGCATGAGCATGTTTACCGCAACATTTTCTACGAATTGGTGTGTTCTTTGTCGTTCCAGATCTTGCGTTTAGTTGTTGGTTTAATACACACCCAATTAAATTGGTAATCTAGCTTTGTCTAGTTGTGTTTGATGCAAGTGAAAGAGGGACTAACCCAATTTGGATTGATTCGATAGGGAGTTCAATGATGTCGAGCTAGTAGTTGTGATCAGATGAAGAAGAAGAACGAGAAATAGAAAGAATTGGAGAGGAGGAGGAGAATTATATCATGTTATTCATTGTTGTCCTTCCCAGACTTTGCCAGTCAGGCTATAACAATACTAGCCCGGCATTCTCGGATCGTGATCATTGTTAATAAACTGTTACACGTGTCCTTACTAATTACCATAACTAGTTGGTTCCTTGTACTATTACTATTGGACTGGACCAACATCTATTGACTATACCCACTACTATCTTCTTTCAAGCCTCTTGATTCTTCTTCTTTGCTGCCGCGACTTTGGTATTTTGAATTGTTGCCTGCAACAATGACCCCTTTTGTAGATCGTCCTTATCCTCAAGAGCAAAGTCAGGAAACTGTAATTTGAAGTCATTAGCTAGCTCCCCGGTTGCGCGACAGGAGAGAAACCTTTCCAATGCACTAACCATTTTGCCATAGCCTTCCTCTTTCGTTGAACCATGCGGTTATCCAGTATAGCCCCTGGTTGTAGAGCCAAAAAATCAGATGAGGCAGGTAGGTCAGACCCCAAGGGGTGCTTACCTCACGACTTCTTCAATTAAGATACATGAAAAACAGGGTGCACATTAGCGGATGAAGGCAATCGAAGTCGGTAAGCCACTAATCCCACTTTCTCTTCAATCACGAAAGGGTCATAGTATCTAGGGATAATTTGTGATTGTCTCTAGTTGCTACTGTCTTTTGTCGATAAGGTTGTAGTTTTAAGCACACGACATCACCCACTTCAAATGTTCTCTCTGTGCACTTCTTATCTGTAAATTGTTTCATACGATTTTGTGCGCGTTGGAGATGAAACTTTAGGTTCTTAAGCATGTCTTCCTTATCAGTAAGGAATTGGTCCACAACAACCACCGAAGAATCCTTAGGGAAGTATGGAATGTGTAGTGGAGGAGGAACCTCAAAGCGAGCTTCAAATGGGGTAGTTTGTATCACCGTGTGATAATTTGTATTGAACTACCATTCGACGAAAGATAACCATTCGTTCCACTTCTTAGGATTGTCACCAGTCATGCATCAGAGATAAGTACCTAAGCACCTATTTACTACCTTCGTTTGTCCATGATTTTGAGGGTGGTAGGGGGTAAAGTAATGCAATTCCACCCCTTGTAGTGAGAATAATTCCTTCCAGAACTGGCTTAGAAACATAGACCTCCTATCGATGATGATGGTAGTACGCATTCCATGCAGCTTGAAGACGTTGTCAAGGAACAACTTAGCAGTTTGATGAGCAGTGTAAGGGTGAGATAAACTCATGAAGTAAGAGTACTTAATCTGTCAACTACCACAAAGATAACATCTTTTCCTTGAGATTTTGGTAGTTCTTTGAGAAAATCCATACTGATGTCAAAGAATATGGTTTGAGGAATGGGTAAGGGTTGTAGAAGACTAGGATAGGCCATTTGTTTAGCCTTGTTGCGTTGGCATATTGCGCACTCTCGCACATATTGCCTGACTGCCCTTTATAATCCTTTCCAATAGAATAAATTACTGACTTTTCGAAGATTCACAGTCATACCTGTGTGACTGCCCACTGTAGAGTCATGGAAGTAGGATATAAGCTGTTTCTGTAAAGTAGGAATATTCCCCACCACAAGTTTGCCCTTCCGTGTTAAAAGACCCATTTTTCCAACAAAAATTAGGATGAGAGGTAGGATCAGTAGCAAGTTTAGATATGAGCTTCTGAATTATAGGATCATATTGCCAGCTATCGTGTACATGTTGTAGAGCATCGGTAGAATAGGTAGAAACAACTAATTGATTTAACTATGCACTTTGCATTCTGGAGAGAGAATCTGCTGCCACATTATCCTTTCCTTGTTTGAAAATGATTTCATAGTGTAGCCCCAAGAGCTTTGCAACCCTGATATGTTGACTGCTTGTCGTAACACGTTGATCTAATAGGTACTTCAAGCTATGATGGTTTGTTTTAATCTTCAAATGTCTGTCCTGCAAAAAATGCTTCCAAGCTGCTATGACTTGTAAAATGGTCATCATCTCACGTTGGTAGGTTGATAAGGCTTGATGCTTAGGTGACAATGCTTTGCTAATACAGGGTATTGGGTGACCTTGTTGAGTGAGGACAACATCAATCCCTAAGCCACTAGCGTCAACTTTGATAGTGAATTCTTTGGACAAAGCAGGTAAAGCAAGCACAAGGGCAATGAGCATTGCATGCTTGAGCTTGTTAAAGGCATTCGTCGCTGTTGGAGTCCATAGAAATGCATCCTTCTGTAAGAGGGCAGTAAGTGGCTTGCTGATACTATTGTAATTCTTTACAAAGTGCCTATAATAGCCTGTCAACCCAAAGAAGCCTTGGAGTTGCCGGACAATAGTGGGAATAGACCAATTGAGAATAGCCTCTATCTTTTTGGGGTCAGTGGAGACTCCATCGCTGGAAATGAAATGTCCCAAGTACTCTTACCTTGTTACCCCCGAACTTGCACTTGGATTGTTTAGCAAATAACCTGTTCTATCTCAAAATCTCCAGCACCATTTGTAAGTGTTGAACATGGTCACTACAAGTACGACTATAAACCAAAATGTCATCAAAGAAAACCAAAACAAATTTTCTAAGATATGATTTAAAAACAATGTTAATGAGGCTTTGGAAGATAGCAAGGGCATTAGTGAAGCTAAATGACATAAATAAGAACTCGAAATGCTCATGATGAGTTTTAAAAGCAGTTTTGTGGACATCTAGTGGGGACATTCGAATTTGATGATATCCTAATCGAAGATCTATCTTAGAATAGAAACTAGACCTGTATAATTCTTCTAACAGTTCGTCTACCAATGGAATGGGAAATCTATCTTTTACGGTAATGTTGTTTAGTGCCTTATAATAAACATAAACCTCCAAGAGTTATCTTTTTTTTTAACCAAAACAATTGGTGAAGCAAAGGAGCTTGTGCTAGGTTGTATAATTCCTGCTTGTAGCATTTCTTCTACTAATCCTTCCATGACATCTTTCTGAATCCTTGAGTAGCTATATGGCCTTTTATCACAAGTTGCAAAACAGGAAGTCGGGGAATCTTGTGATCATGCCATTGGACAGGAGGGAGTCCTTTTGGAGCCTCAAACATGTCAGAGAATGCCTCCAGAACCTGTTGAATTCTAACATCAGTGGTACTATCTGATGTAGATCGGTTAGCTTCTATGTAATTTAAGGTACCCCACTCTTGATTCTATTCTTGCACTTCTAAGCTGTATAACTGAAATTGGGATACTTTGGAAGGGTTTTGTAGAAGTTTAAACAACCTGTCTCTATCACTACATTTTATTGGTGATGTGCTAATGCCATGTAGCAACACTTGTTGATCCTACCACACGAAGGCCATCCACAACTCCTTGTAGTTAGAAACTATGTTTCCCAAGGTAGAAAGCCATTATATCCCAAGGACCATATCTATAAAATGGACCCGTTGCATTCTCCATTGAAAACCTTTGCATGCTGACTTACAAGCCTTTCATTCTCCATTGGCAGCCTCTACAGTCATAGACTTGACTGGAGTTAGAGCATACCCTAGTCTCTTATCAGCACTGGAACTAAGAAAATTGTGAGTGCTTCTCAAATCAATAAGCACTTGCAGTGTCTTCAATCCTACACTACCCTTTACCTTCATTGTCTGATATCCAGTAATGCCTAGGAGGGCATTTAAAGAAATCTGGGGTATAGCATCCTCCTCTGCTCTTTCTCCCAGTGGACCCACATCATGGAATTCATCATTGGAATCATCATCCACATCTTCTGTGATAGTAATAAAGTAGATCTTTTTACTCTTACATTGGTGCCCTGGAGTGAATTTTTCGAGGCACCAGAAACAAAGATTCTGAGCCCTTCATGCATCTAAATCAAAACTTCTGAAATTCGTGCCAAGAGTAGTAGGTGTAGAGTTTTTGTTTTGAATATAGCTAGGTGGTTTAGAGGTGGAGGAATGGGCTGCAATAAATGCCTTGGATGTAACAGGAGGGTAGGTCTTAATGTTGTAGGGTGGTTTGATTGGTTCCATCTCAAGTTCATTGTCTCTGGCAATTTCGTAGGCATGGGTTAGGGACTGAGATTTCATAGTCTTCAACAATTTCCTAGTTTCACCCTTTAGGCCAGTGATAAACATAGTAAGAGCTTGTGCTTCACTCAAGTCCACAAGATTCCAGTACATATCAAACTCAGCTATATAAGATTCCAAATCACCTGTTTGAGTCAATTTTTTTAGAGCAGCTAATGGGTGTTATCCTGCAGATCTCTTACAAATTGCTGTGACATGTTCATCCCAAGTGAGATTGTATAGCCCCATTGTCTTTGTGTAAGCCTGATGCCAATGCAGTGCTGGTTTTTCTATATGATAAGCTGCGTATTTGATTTTCCTAGTGCCACTGAGGGGCTCCATATCAAAAATGGTTAGCCTTATAGATCCAGTCCCTAGCATCAGACCCATTGAACGTGGGGAAATATTTCTTTGGTTTCTTGAGTTTATCAAAATGGGTATTCATATATGGTGCTGTTTGTTGTGTGCAGGGAAAGATTTGAGAGAGGTTGTATAGCCCCATTGTCTTTGTGTAAACCTAATGCCAATGCAGTGCTGGTTTTTCTATATGATAAGCTGCGTGTTTGATTTTCTTAGTGTCACTGAAGGGCTCCATATCAAAAAATTGGTTAGCCTTATAGATCCAGTCCCTAACATCAGACCCATTGAACGTGGGAAAATATTTCTTTGGTTTCTTGAGTTTATCAAAAAGGGTATTCATATATGGAGTTGTTCGTCGTGTGCAGGGAAAGATTTGAGAGAGGTTGTATAGCCCCATTACCTTTGTGTAAGCCTGATGCCAATGCAGTGCTGGTTTTTCTATATGATAAGCTGCGTGTTTAATTTTCTTAGTGTCACTGAGGGGCTCCATATCAAAAATTGGTTAGCCTTATAGATCCAGTCCCTAACGTCAGACCCATTGAACGTGGGAAAATATTTCTTTGGATTCTTGAGTTTATCAAAATGGGTATTCATATATGGAGTTGTTTGTTATGTGCAGGAAAAGATTTGAGAGGGTGATCGACAAAAATTTGGATTCGTATGGTAAGAGGTATGGCCTGTATGGTGGCAACCAGAAGGCAGTTGTGGTGGTTAAGTTAATCTTGGCGGTTGTGGTAGTTGAGTTGATCTCGGCAGTGTTAGAAGGAGAGGTTCTGTAATAGGAGTATGGAGGGTATGTGGGTGGGGTGGATCCTTTTGTGCCTGTGAAGGATTGTTATGAGTGGTTGGAGATGTAATGGGTTCACCACTATTATGGTTAAATGATTGTGAAAATTGCTGGGTAAGAGTGTTTTAAATTTCCACCATTAATTTTTTAAGCTCCGTGAGATCACTAGCTTGCTTGACTGTTGTTTCCTACCAAATGACTTTGTTCTATTATAGCTTTGAGGTGATAATAGCAAACCGTTCCTGAATCTCTTGAGAGAAGGAAGAAAAAGACTCATTCAACCTTTTCACATCCCTAGAATGTGTTTTAACGATTGTCACAGGTATGGTAGGAGCAAGGGCTCTGATATCACTTGATGCAAGTGAAAGAGGGATTAACCTGATTTGGATTGATTGGATAGGGAGCTCAATAATGTCGAGCTAGTAGGTGTGATCGGAAGAAGAAGAAGAAGAAAGAGATACATAAAGAATTGGAGAGAAGGATGAGAATCATAGTTTGTTATTCATTGTTGTCCTTCACACTACTCAGGCTATAACAATACCAACCTGACATTCCTGAATCGTGTAACAAAATCATCATTAATCTAACCTTTACATGTGTCCTTACTAACTACCATAACTAGCTGATTCTCGAGACCTATCCCTCTGTACCCAATAAACAATGAATGGCTTGGATGCAAATGGCAAGGGGGTACAAGTTTATTGGGTACAAAAGATCTCAAGTGCTGATTCTCTTATACTATTACTATTGGACTGAACCAACATCCATTAACTATACCCACAACTGTCATCTTTCAAGCCTCATAATTCTGCTCTTTCCCTGCCGTGTCCTCGGTATCTTGAATGGTTGCCTCCAACAGTGTTATTGACCTTTTCAAGTTGGGTTAACAGATGTTGATTGATGCTTCACAACAAAACTAGTAGTCATGTCAAGAATTTGAGAGAGCTATCATATTCCTTACCAGCCTTTGACACTCGCTGAATTAGATAATGACAAGAACAGTATTGGAGTTTTTGAGGTATTTCTTAATGTCCTAGGGATATGATGTGGCTAGTGTAGGAATGAACAACGATGATGCCTTGGAATATGCCAGTACAATAATATAACACTAACATGTTGAAGGCTATAGGTCCAATACTTGTAATTTGCTGAATTTCCTTTTTCACAAGCTTAAAACCAGAAGTTTTTTTCAGATGAAATTATTATATGTAGAATAAGATAGTCAGCAAAAGCTTTTGACTTTTCACAATTACTGGACATCTTAATGCTAAGTTTGATGATATTCCAGTGCATTGCCTAATCCATTTTGTTTGAATGTAAATATAGCACCAGGGCATGGATTGGACCCAAAAAAAATGGAAATTAATATTTATGACATGCCATAAGAAAGAAAAGGGTCAAACTTGTTGAGTAAGTCCATTTTTAATCTGGGCTATCCTATTAGGCATCAGGCCCATGTAGGGCGTGAATAACACGCGAAGCATTTTGCCCTTTCTAATATTCCCACGGCGCCTTCAATTCTTTTTCATATTTCCATTTCCTATTTCCTATTTCCCTTGTTCTTCTTCTCCTTCTACGATTCTATTCCCTAACAATCACTCACTTCACCTTCCCCACCTTCCGTCCTCCTCCAATTCTAACCAGACAGGTACTTCAATTCCTTCTTTGTATATGTTTCCTAATACCCTATTTAATCTTCAATTTCCTAGTGTTTTAGCTGTTGCTTGCGCTTTAATCCACAACCAATCCACCGTAAGCGCTACTTGAATCACGGTTTTTTCAACTTTTGGCTCTTAGATTGAGCTTAATTTGTGATTCCGCTTAGTCGGTTCTTTGGTTGTTCGTGAATTTTAACTCTGGGACCGTAAATATTCGGTTTTTTTTTTTTTGGGCTCGTTAAGAGGTGTTTTCTATTTCATGGACTTTTTTTAATGGAGAATTTATTTCCTTAAATTGTGCCTTCTTTTTTTTTGATAGGGAAGTCTAAAGGGTTGATCTCCTATTTTGGCAACTACACTCCAAGATGGTATGCTTAGAGTTTATACATTCTTAATTATAATGTCTGCCTAATTCTATGGGTTTATTTAATGTGGCTGTATCTGGGTTGCTTGAGAGGCTCTCCGGTCCTTCAATTTGGGTTAAACGTGTGATTCATGCGGCATACGTGTGAGGAAGTACTTGCTAATTGTCTGGGTCAGGCTTGATCTAATTATTTTAGTTTTTGGAATATATCTGAATTATTTGATCATTGATTGGAGTTGGACAAGATACCTGCAAATGTACATCGCCTTAGTAAATGTAAATCTGTCCGCTTTGCAACAATTGTTTCCTAAGGATTTCATTGATATATGTTTCCTACTAGTGTTGGAAGCACAGATGACATTCTGTGTGTCCTTAGTTCTGGTTTTACTGTTTATTTTCTGTATTTCATTAATTGCAGTTTTTTGACCCGTACGGCTACCATGGGACCTCATTTGAGCAGACATATCGATGCTACCCTGCATCGTTCATTGAAAAGGTAGTGTTTTTATCTTTTTAAGTTCTGTCAATTGAGAAACTATTTTGTTCAAGATCCACGTAGGGCTTGCCAATTTACTTTTCTGGTTCCAATGCTTTAAATTTAACGGTTCATTTATTGTTTCTAGTTTTGAACTAGAGTCCACCCTCAACAGCGAGAAAAACACGAAATTGAGAAGTTTAATTGATTAATTTATTTTGGTTGTATAAGGGTTTATGATCGCTTTGATAATTTTTATGCTGTTTTGCGTTTCGCTATGCTTGCTGCTAAAATATCCATTCAGTACGCTCTCTTTGATACTGATGTTTGTTTTATTTTTCTTTCCCTTTTCCTCCTCTTCTTCAATTGCTTGCAGCCTCAAATTGAAAGTGGTGATAAAAGTAAAGCCTCAGATCTTTTATGCTTTTTTGTTATAATTGTTATGTTCATATCTTTGTTTTGACCTTATTCATTTTCTTGTTGCAGTCATAATGCCCCCTTCAGCACTTGATCGCCTTGGTCTGTTGCATTTTGTATTTTATTGGGGAATCTTGTAAAAGTGCTTTAGACTTGAATTATTCTAACAGTCGGATGTAAACTTGCAGCATCTCTGCATATTGATTATCCAATGCTGTTTGAGCTTCGGAATGACGCTGCTGAACGAGTGTCTCATTGTGGTGTCCTGGAATTTATTGCTGAAGAAGGGATGATATACATGCCGTACTGGGTAGTCATGACAATGAAGTTTTCTTTTGTGCTTTTATTTGTTTGCTTGGCTATGTGTAAATCATTTAAGCTTGTTGATAAGTCCTTGATTTGTTGTTTTATAGTTATTTGTTTCCTTTTTTTAGATGATGGAAAACCTGCTTCTACAAGAGGGAGACATAGTACGAGTGAAAAATGTTACTCTTCCAAAAGGAAGATATGTTAAATTGCAACCTCACACCAAGGACTTTTTGGATATCTCAAACCCTAAAGCTATGTAAGTCATGCTGTTATATTTGATTATTTCTGTGACATGTTCGCTATGTTAGCTAGATATTGCCATTACTTTAATTGCATTATTTAGGTGTGATCGCTGTGGATAGAGAGATCAATTTGATTTCACTATCTTAACAAATGAGCTATCCAATCTGCCAGCTGGAGTTATATTGCCTAGGGGATTGATAGAAATAAGTATAGAATTCTGGAAAAGGTAGCGTAACTTTTAGTCTCTCATTAGTCTGTCACTGTCACTCTTAACTAATGATTGTAAAAAAGTTTGACAGACACCACGTCCATGTCAAGGTCACATTTGAATGTTACTATCCTTATTTACAATAAAAAGGAAATAGACATGTCATGGCACTTGTTGAATGTGGTTCTTTTCTCTTGCAGATTAGAGACAACACTGAGGAATTATTCCTGCTTAACCACTGGGGATAGCATTATGGTTGCATATAACAACAAGAAATATTACATTGATATTATAGAAACCAAGCCATCAAATGCAATAAGTATCATTGAGACAGACTGTGAGGTGGACTTCGCACCTCCCTTGGATTACAAGGAGCCTGAGAGACCTGCTGTTGCGATACCTTCAAACAAGCAACCATCCCAAGGTGAGTTCTCATCTGTGCTCTTTGCCTGTGATAGTATATTGGGGACCTAAATCTTTAAGATGTTTCTAAAATGGAATTCTTTACATGGGAGTACAAATATTGCATAATTCTTATTTTTATTCACTGTACTAAACCTTCATAAGCTTTCTTCTTTTTGTTTCTTTTTTCACTCTTTTTTTTTCCCCCTGGTATTGGGGCCAGGCGTAGGAAAAGTAGTGTCTGCAACCAATTCTTCTTGTATAACAGCAGTGAAAAATTGCTTCCTGTCTGAAACAGGAGTAGGAGGGAAGTGTCAGAGGGATGCGAGCTGGATCCAAAATATTGACAGACGAGTCTATCCATTTGCTTATTACTTAAGGCATTGACTTTTATTTCGTCGTGCAGCTGAAGAGTTTCCAGACGAGACTGAGCCAAAATTCAGCGCCTTTACAGGAGCAGGAAGACGCTTGGATGGCAAACCTTTGACGTATCAACCTCCACCAGTTTCTTCACCAGGGCTTAGGGGCAAGCAACCTTCTGTTACCAGTGGTAGTGGGCAACCCTCAGTTGGTTCTACTTCGCAAAGTACAGCACGTCAGTCTCAGGGAAAACTCGTCTTTGGATCTAATGTGGGTCGGGCTCCAAAAGAAACCCAAAAGGTGCCCTTTTCTTCTATCTTCCATCATTATGACCCAAATTGCTGACACTGACGATATGTAATTGACCGTTTTGTTTGTCTGTTTTTGACTCAAATCAACTGTTTCTTTGATGCTGCAGGAAGCTGGAAAAGAAATTAAGCCAGAATCCCCTAAAAAGGAGGAGCCAAAATTCCAAGCCTTCACAGGGAAGAAGTACTCTTTGAGGGGTTGATTGTACCATTTGATCATAACTTTTATTGCCATGTTTATGATGCTCTTTCTGACTTAGCTAAAGAATGATAGATCTATGTATCATCAATAGATGGAGAAGTGGACTCTGATATGGAAGAGAATAATATACACTGTTAACATCTTCTCCCAAGCATTGAATGTCCTTTTCACTTCATTCTCATAGAGATAGAATGATGACTAGCGAAAATAACTTTGCCGGATTGTGCATGAAAAATGCCAAAATTCTCACAAGATCATTGAATTATGGTGTTAAATGTGGTTGGATTCCTCTAGCAATTGCAGTGGCAAGTTGTTTTTCTTTTACACTGCGAAGACGACGTTGGAATGTTAATTCAGTGAAGTGTAGATTAAGTTCATTATATGGCCAGATGAATCCATAAAAACCTGAGAGATTAAGGCCAATGAGCTTAACTGAAATTTGTGTGTTATTTTGTTCTTGAACTTGGATTGCAGTCTCCAAGTGTAACTATATCTATGGTTAAAAATAATACTTCGGAAGAACGAATACAAGGGAAAATAACAACAAATGAATTCAAAATTAAAGTTTCCTTCGGGCCTGGGCCAGCCATTACCTGAAATGTATTACCGTTTGAAATCTTTACTCGACCCGACCCGGCCCTCTGATAAACAAGATCCATTTATCACTAATACGATAATACCACGTCTCAAGGTCGGTGCTTCTGTGTATATCGCAGCCTGAAACAACAAAACAGAATATGGCGGCGACGATCATGCAGTGTTGCACCTCGGCGGCGAGACGGGCGATGTTGGCTTCGCGGTCGGCTATACTCTCTTCACCACCGTCTTCGACTTCGGTGCCGATACTTTGCGGTAGAGGAGACAAGAGAACGAAGAAAGGGAAGAGATTCAACGGATCGTACGGTAATGCGAGACCCAAGAAAGAAAAGAAGATAGAGCGGATTAAAGATAGAATTGAAGTCCCTAGGTCCACTCCTTGGCCTCTTCCTTTTAAGCTCATCTAATTAAATTTGTACACTTCTACTCTTTTGTCTTATAGTCTAAAAAGGTGCTTTCTTGGAGAATTTGGATTCTTAGCTTTTGGTTGGAATTGGAGTTACATGTTTTTTTAATAATGTTTGTGTTAATGGGTTTCACGCTTTTACTTGCGTTAAGTCGTTTTGGCATGTTAAATATATGTGCTTTGAATGGTTTCCAGTCTGTGTTGAGTTTGGTGTTTCTCTGGTTTGATTTGACATGGTTTGATTAGCTGCTTAGTTTTTAGTTTCTTATTTTGTGATGAAGCAGCTTAGGAGTTGGTGTTGACTGATAATGTCGGATTGTAGGCCTTGTGAGCATTTACTCTAGTTTCGTAGTTAGGAATCAGAGGAGCAGTTGTCACTAGTTAGCAGAAGTTAAATTGGCATGTTAAGATTGGAGAGCAACGATTTTAGCACCAACATGACCTACTCATCATTGTCCATTTGTGTAGTTGTATATGGTGAAGTAGTAGAGTGCAGCTCTCTATTAGACAGAATGTAGCTCTCAAGTAGACAGAATGAATTAGTACTGGACTTTGTGTTTTGTCGTCACAGTGATGAGGAGTGTGTTTTGAGACAGGCTAAGGATCCTGGATTTTCTTTGGATTTCTTTATGTAACAGGTGGTATTAGAGCAACAACATCCACTTCACTTACAACTGCTATAGAGCCAATTTAGAGTATCTTGCTTGTTGGATATGCTAGAGATAAGTTCAATAGGTTCCTTTCAACTGGTTTGCAAAATGGTTAAAAATAAATTGCAAAGCATTTGAAAAAATAAGTATTAGGACATCGCAGCAGAGCGTTGCAATTCGTTTAATGGAAAAAGATCAGTTCGTTGGACGAAAATATTTGTTCAGGTACAAAAGTGGATCTTTTAGTAAAGGAAGCATAGAATGAAGTCGGGAATTCAATACAGAAGATTCGCATCATTACTTTAATCTTCTTTCCGCTGCAATTTGCGTAGTAAGTGCTGTACGAGCTCCACAATTATGGACAGTCCAATGATTGAATAAATATAATTGTGACGACACCAATTGAAGTTGTTAAATAAGAATACTCGTTGTTTCTTATTGGTTCAGTTTCATGCCCAAGTCCTGTGTATATTACCCACCAAAGGATGAACTTGGTATCTTGCATATGATGATTCGGATGACAACTTTACAGGTTGTTTTCTCTTCCTTTCCTGCTAAATATGATGAAAAGAACTATCCAGATATAAGTTTCAAAAGAATAGAGATGAAAGAAAATTACAGTAGCGTGGCTGATGAAGTTCTCCATTCCCCTAGCCTTGCCTACATTTTTCTCAAAGTTAGTTTACAAATAAAGAGTTATAGCAACTGCTCAGATTCGTCCACAAGGTAGATCTGGAAATGTGAATTGTTTTCGTCCACTGATTCTGTAGTTTGATAACTGATGTCATTGTTTTGTTTCCATTCCTTTGTCCCAAAGAAATAACTCTCTCGCGTGCGCCAATCTGTCTTGCTTTCATAATTTCATCATAATTACCTTGTTGACACCAGAAAAGTATTGTGTTTCTTTCTTCCATTAAACAGTATTATCCAGTTTATCTCTCTCTTTGTTTAAAAGATTTCAGAATGTTGAATCTGCCTAGCCATGTTAATAGTCATCAGCGGTTATCCATGTTTCTTATTAAAAAAATGTAAATAGATGCTACCAAGAAGTATGGGGTTATGCTCTCAATGCAAAAGTCAAATTGGATCAGTCTGTGTAGAATTTTTGGGCATGAAGTTTCATAATGGTTGCTCCCTGCGTAATTCACATTTAACTGGTGAACTACTAATTTTTCCAGATATAAACCTTATTGTTAAGTAGATCTGATAGTTTTTGGGAATTGTCAATTATATTAGGGACTGTATACTTCATGTGTGAGAATATATCAGTCATTTGTGAAAACTATTGAAAAAAAAGACACCACCATAAGGCCTTGTCTAGACAAAGGCAGTAAAGCAATTAAAATAGATCAGTCAGTATCTACCTCGATTAAAAATTCCTCACAAAGGAAAAAGGATTTTTGGGAGCAATATCAATCGAAAAATTTGATGAGCTTTAGAACAATTACTAAAGTAATGTTTTATGACTATAAGGTGACAGATTCGAATTACGGAACAACATCTATGTAAAATATAAAGAGAAAGTTGCGTACAATTGATGACCCTTCGTCGACTCTCACAAAATAAGGAGTTATGCATTGGGATTTGTCCTAGTATTAATCAAAGAAATAGAAGGAAAGAGGTTTTATAGTGGACATGTTAGGGGACAATTTAAACCTTTAGAAAGGTATTATCACGCAATCTACAAAGAAATTATGACAGTAAAAACATTAAAGGTCCTCAGAACATCTTAGTTGACTTATTCTCTTCACCTTAAAAGCGCATCAGCCTTATCCCTCTTAAAATTATTCCTCTCATCCTTTTGATGACTGAACTACTTAAAATAACAACCATTACTATTGATGAACTAGCTTCTTTTGCCTAACTAAGCCTCTTCTATTACCTTCACTTCTTTCTCAACCAATCATGCTTACATTGTTGTCCATCCCTGTTTAACATTCAGGTAACATATCTTGCTATGTTTTTCGTTAATGACCCGCTCTTATAGAATGCATTGTAGTAATAATGGGCACTTTCTGCCCTTTTTGCATGTGCTATCTCTCTTCCTTTCTTATAGATCTATGAACACTTATGTGATAGAGAAAATGAAGATTTCCTCTTATGAACTTTCCTTGAGTAGTGCCAATCACTGATGAGATGGATGACTTAACTCTCACAAATGATTGAAAATTTCAGGTTAGGGAAGACTTCATTAGAGAAGCAAACCACTCAAAATTTCTTTGTCCTTAACCGACCTTATAGCACATCATATGATGGATTCGTTTAGTATGAAAATCAAGTGTATTTCTAGCATTCCTCAGTTCAATGGCCAAGATACGAGAAGAATATCCTTAAAGGCCTTAGACACTTTCTGAAGGACCTAAATTATTTTTCTTAAATATGCACCGCCAGTTGTCTCTACATATATTGAACTTTACCCAAGAGAATTCATTCCTGAAGGACCTTAAATGCCAAACTTTGAATTTTAGACGACTCTATGAACTTGGGCATAGACACTGCTAAACCATCTAATGTCCAACCTCCTCCTTCTAGGATGCCCAAGACCCAGATGATGATATTTACGTCATTAATGAAGAGGAGCTAGATAAATTTTTGAAAAATTAAACACAAAGGAAGTGAGCCTTAGTAAAAGACAAAGAAGAACGAGTGATGATAATGATAGCATGAGTGAAGGAGCTTCCTTGTCAAATTTGCAATCATGGCAAGAACCTATTCGACAAGGATGATGATTATGGGTTCTCTCATTATTATTATGAATCTTTCTATTTAAAGTTGTTTGTCTTTATGTTTAGATGTCTTTTATTATGTAAAATTGTTCTTATTTGTTTACTGTGTGATGGAATGTTGTTCTTATCCATTTAGTAGTTGATCTTATCCATTAAAGATATGATGTAACTTTGTTCTTATCCATATATGTTTGTCTTATGTAATTTCCTATGCCTATATAAGCAAAATACTTCTTCTATTGTATTCAAGCAAGAGTAAGCAACATTTCCATTCAATAAATGTATGTTATATGACTTCTCTCTAAAACTCGCTCCCCTGAAAGATTGAGTCTTAAATATGTTTACTTTTGTTACACAGAGATAAGAGTATGCTCTGCATTTACCTTTGTATAAAGATCTTGTGCATTAGAAAGTATCAAACCTATGATCCTGTTTGAGTTTTAAGTTATATGGAGATGATTGACCAACTTAGATCCTTCAGAGACAAGCTTTAAAAGTTGATGCTCCTTGAGAGATGAAGAGCTTATGTCTTGACTAGCATATATTTATTGTTGATAAAAGTGAATAGGAAAAGACCCAAATAACCATGAGTAAAGTTCCAACCTTATAAACAAATCTCGTTCATTTCTTTTCAGGTCTTTCTTTAGGACAATTTCCTTCTAACTTTAAAAACTCTCTAATAAAATAGATAACCTCATAGAAATTACTCATTTACCTGAAGACACAAAAATCTATGATGCTCAGCTATCACTTGGGAACCCCAGGACGAAGGTTACAGGAATATCATGAAACTACTGGTCATACGATAGAGCAAACCTCTACTAGAGCTCTTAATAGAAAAAGATGACTGTAACTAAAACCCTAGGTATGCTAGCTAAGACACAAATCCTTAATCTCTCAACAGGCGTCAACTCTCAAGGCCTACCGTTTAGTGATCTAAGTTGACCAATCATACTCATGTAACTTAAAACTCAAGCAGGATTATGGGTCTGATAATTTCTGAGGCATATGATCCTTATACAAAGGGAAGGGTAGAGCATACTTGTATTTCTGTGTGACATAAGTAAAATTATTGAAGACTCAATCTTTTTAGGGAGAGAGTTTTTAGAGAGAAGCTATGTGAAACCACACAACTTTTATTAAACGAAAATGTTGCTTAATCTTGCTTAAATATAATAGAAAAGGTCTTTTGCTTATACAAGCAAAGAAGATTACAAAAGACAAACATCTCTAGATAAAAATAGGGCCACATCACATCTTAAATGGATAAGAATAACATCACATCACACAGTAAATGGATAAGAATAACATTAAATCTCGCAGTAAATAGATAAGAATAAAGTCACATAATAAAAGACGCCTAAACATAAAGCCAACTTTAAATAGAAAGACCCACAATAATAATGAGAGGATTCATAATTATCATCCTCGTTGAATAGGTTCTTGTGATGATTGCACGTTTGGTGAGAAAGCTTCTTCACTTGTGTCGTCAATATCATCACTAGTTATTCTCTCTCTTTTACTAGAGCTTGCTTCCCTTATGTTTAATTTTTCAAAAAATTTATCTAGCTCCTCTTTATCAATGATTGGAATATCATCATTTGGGTCTTGAGCATCCCTAAAGGAGGATGTTTGTGTTTGAGATGGTCCAGCAATGTCTAAGTCCAACTTTAAAAGGTTATCTAAAATGTCAAATTTTGGCATTTGATGTTCTTCAAGAGTGAATTCTCCTAAGTAAGGTCCAACATATGTAAAGATAGCCAATGATGCATATTTAGGAAAATAATTTAGGACCTTAAGAAAGTTCTTAAGGCCTTTAAAGACATTTTTCTTGTAACTTGACCATTGAACTAAGGTATGCCAAAAATACACCTGATTTTTAGAGTAGATGGATCCGTCATGTGATGTACTATAAGGTTGGTGAATGAAGAAGAAGCGTTAAGTGGTTTGCTTTTCTGATGGAGTCTCTCATAACCTAAGATCCTCAATAATTGGAGACCTTCATCTCATTACTGGTTGGTTCCACTTAAGGAATGTTCATAAGAGGGAATCTTCATTTTTTCTATCACAGAGATGTTGATATATTCGTATGGGAGGAAGAGAGAGAGGGCGTAGGCATAGAGGGCAAACAGTGCTCATAAGTACCACAATGCATTCTCCGAGCTTGGGTATGAAAAACACAATTAGATATAGTGTTTGAATGTTAAACAGGGATGAGCAGCAATATAAACCTAATTGGTTAAAAAAGAGGAGGAACTAATAGAAGAGGCTTTGTCGGGCAAGAGAAGTTATTTCATCAATGGTAGTGGGTGTTCTTTCAATAGGAGGAAAGAACTTTTTTGTCTTGATAGTGCTAGGTAGGTTGGCTATCAAAAGGATGAGAGGAATAGTTCTAAAAAGAGTAATAAGGCTGATACACTTTTGAGGCTGAGAGAGATTAACTAAGATGTTTTGGTGGCCTTTGATGTGTTTAACTGTGAGAGAACCAATATTTCCAACAAAGCAATTGACTCCTTGGTAGAAATTTTTTTATTAGATCCAATATCTTTAGAAAGAATGTATTGCCCATTTTTACTGTAAAGAGATAAAGGTTAAGGTAAAAATTGAACTTTTCTATATCTCTTTTTATTTCCAAAATCTTTTTGTAGACAACATGATAGTACTTTTCTGAGAGTTTAAATTATCTACTAGCATGTTCACAATAAAAACCTCTTTCCTTTTATTTCTCTTATTAATATTGGTCACCAAAAATCATGACTATCATTAGTCTGCAAGATTCTTTTTTCTTTGTAAGGCATCTTTAGTGGAGGCAAATGCTGACCAATCTGCTTTAATTGCTTTACTGCTTTTATCTAATCAGGGCCCCATAGTAGTGACTTTTTCTTCAATAACTTTGATAACTAGCTAGCATATTCTGACACATAAAGCATAAAGTCCTTGATATAATTGACAATTCCTAAAAACTGTTAGATCTGCTTAATAATTAGGTTTATGTTTGGAAAGTTTAGTAATTCGTTAGTTGTATATGGGTTGGGCTAGTAGAAACTATCATGAAACTTCATGTACAAAAATTCTGTATGGATTGATCCAATTTGGCTTTTGTAGGCTAAAAGCATGATTTCATA
Source organism: Erythroxylum plowmanianum (assembly GCA_025531925.1). NCBI lineage: Eukaryota > Viridiplantae > Streptophyta > Magnoliopsida > Malpighiales > Erythroxylaceae > Erythroxylum > Erythroxylum plowmanianum. The sequence goes on from JANVCQ010000232.1 coordinate 44,387,601, forward strand.
TTTCTTTGTCATATCCAAAAATTATTTTAATAGGGTGTGATGCTTTTGTTGAGTTTGAGAACAAAATATCATCAATGTAAATCAAAACATTCGATAAAATGTTGTCATAAAGCCTTGTTATGACTCTTCGAAATAGTGATGAGACTACTTTTAGCTAGATATCATAACTTTCCACCGATACTGGCATTAAGAATACAAAATGTTGTTTTATATCGATTTTTTAGGTCAATATCCAATTGTCAAGACACCGCTTTTAAATCAAATTTGAGAATATTTTTGTCTCTTTTAGAAATAACACCTGTGTATTTATCTTGAGCAACGGAAACTTATCATCTTGATGAAAATTATTCAGAGGCTTATAATTAGTAATTAATATCTTCTTTCCTTTATTCTTTTCTGCTCTTTTTTTCTACATAAAAGGCTTGACAGGTTCAATCTAATTTTGTTAGTTGTATTAGTCTTCATTTTAAAAGTATAGCACACTTCTCTTATGTCATCATTAAGTCATCTAAATTCAATTTTGGATTAGTTGTCTTTGTTGATTAACGTCCTCGTTCTTTTTAAATGGCAATTGAATATAAATTCTAATTTTCACGATAATGAATGTGGCTGACATAATTGGTCATTACTTTCTAGACAATATTGTAATAATTGATCTCATGATTTTTTCATATTCAGTGGGAATATATTGTAGCTCAAAGATGTTGCAATCTTCAGTGTACACTTCAAAGTCTTGTTTGAAACGAATTCCTTTTGACAATATTTGTAACTTTTTTGGTTAAGAATAAACATCCATCTCAATAAGTATGTCAGGACCAAAAGGATTGTTTCCTAATGGTTTTTTCCAAACCAACTTGGAAAGAACTTTATCCCAATTATTCTCTTTATGTTAAGGTCTATCTTGAAGGATTTGCCATCAGTTGCAAAAAAGTATTCGTCAAAAGATCGTCATTATTGTAGCAAGAATATGTGATTTCATAACACTTATATAAAAGCCTGTATCCATGCAACCAATAGCTGGGATTGGTCTGTGATACTTCTCTAGAAGTAATTGACGTTTGGCAAATGATCGTGTTAGTATTGTCGTTTTAGTACTCGTTTCCTGGGCTCTAGCTTTAAACAAGATTGCTTCATGATTTACGTTGGTTCATTATCTTCTTCATCAAGAGAAGAGACTTCATCATGAGTAAATTCACAGTCAAGTAGTGTATAAATAGTGTCTCTTCATCTTTCCTAGATTGTTCTTTAAAAAGAGACTCAATGTCCTCATCATCTTTTATGGGCATCATAGTTTCGTTAGACTGCAAGATTTTCCTATCATTTTTAGTCTTTTTAGGGCATTTTTTTGCATACTAACCTGGTTGTTCACATAAGTAACATTTGTCTGACTTTTTAGTTTTAGAAGCTCGCCGTTTGAAAAGTCTTCTCTCTTTTTTTTTTTCTCTTTTTGTTGAAAGGATGTGAATGAACTTGAAACTATTTTCCTTTGAAGTATTTCTCCTACTTTGTATTACATTCACATTTCTCTTTATCTTTGCATTTGATCTTTAAGTAGGGCTTCTTACTCGCTTGTATGAGTCAATGTCCACCTTTTTTAACTTAGCTTTGAAAAACTTACATTGTTCACATAATTTGTATAACGTCACCAAAGTTAGTTGGTAAATTTCTCTGAGAGATATTTCAAGCATGTCTCTATGAAGAGAATTTATAGTTTTTTGTGATTATGGATGTAACTCATCAAGAATGGAGACAATGAATATGTATCGAATATTGAGATTATTAAAGCTATTGAACATATAATATATTTGAGATATTATATGAAAATGCTTTTGCAAATCTTTCATATTCATAGAAAATCACTTCATTTCAAAGTACCCCTATCTACTTTGTCGATCAATAAGCTAGAAATCTTTGATGAATTCTTTATAAATCATTCGTAACAAGGAACTGACTTCTGAAAGTTGTAAGACTTGTATGCCTCTATATTCATTAAGGATTTGGAATTATTCTCTTAAAGTTTCTGTCATTCTTAAGGCAAATTCTGTCAAGATTTCTTTAAGAGAAATATCTGGTCTTATCATTTGAAGATCTATGCAAGCACTGAATTTATATAGTATATCTCTCTATTTTGTTGGTAGGACTTCATTAAATGTGAACCATAGTCCTGAAATAGGTTTGTAAATAAGAGTTATTTGTGGTCTTACTAGTTCAGTCATTTACTCAGCATCTTTAATCTCTATTTCAACATTTGTGTGTGGTTAAGATGACAGTGTGATAATTATCATCATTTGAGATATCTGATTGAGATTTGTAAACTTTTCAGAGTTTTTGGAGCTTTTTATAAAGGAATCAAAATCTTAGCCGCCATTGTGACTTTCAAAGCTATCTAGAATTGATTGAAAGGTACCTATAAAATTCTTGGTTAAGCATGCGTTCTTTTATTGTGTCCAAAAAAGGTCTTCATTTTGGTGAAGCTAGTGGAGTTTTGATTTGTAAAGATTTAAAAGTTGACAAGATGTCTTTTGCTGGCGGGTTTGACATAGAAGGTTTTTATGATTTTGTAAGGGTTTGACTGAACAATGGATAGAATATTTTGAAGGCTTTTTTTGTAGTGAGTAGCTTCACGATATGATAGAGTGTTATAAGTAAGTCTTATAGGTAGAAATATTGAGGGGTATGATTCATATATAGCTCTAGGTTGTACTTTAGCTATATTTGACTTACTTCTTTTGAGTTCTTCTTGAACTTTTTGTCGTTCTCTTTCTTCTTAGAGAACTCTGGTTAATAATAATGTTAGTCAATATATCTTCTTAAATCATAATCAAGTTGGGCAGATTGATTAAGTAGTTGTTGATATAATTGTCAAATTTGGAGAGTTATAACATCAACCTTTGAATATAGTTCTTATGTCTGTTAGAATAGACCATCAAAACTTTGAATCAATTCAATCAAAGACATTATTTTATGCAATAACATTTTGTGTCTATCAATTTAATACTTCTTCTAACAGAGAAATATGTACGTAATTTCCTTATAGATTGATACATGTTGATCTTGAGTATGGAATCATAGATACCCTAGTGGTTTTATTGGTCTGAGCTTCCAAAGGTGAAAATCCTTTCTCATATGATCTCATAATCTTACAAGGTAATAGTTTTAGAATCATCTTAAAGATTGGATAAATTATTGGCATAAAGCATCTTGGTTGAATGCAGTGTTCTTTCTAACTGCTCTCAATAATTCAGAGAGATCCTTCGGTCTAGACTCAAGATTTTTAAGACCAATATGAGGTTTCAAGTCATCATCTTCATCATGCTTGAGTTGGATTTTCTTTGCGATCGACACTTAAGATCTTGACTTTCTGTTAAGCTTTTCTTTCCATTATGGGATATAATCTTCATCATCACTATCGTAATATCCATCCATCGAACATTCACATTTTGAATCGTGCATAAATGGATATACATCCCATATGAAATGTCTATTGACATGGCCGATATATAGCTCATGTCCATCAGGATGGATATAGTGAATTGGAGGACTGCTAATGTCTTCTTTATGAGAAAATGCTAGAGTAATCATTACTATTGACTAAGAAGAGGCTCTGGATGATTCTAGATTCTCTTCTCCAGGTTTGCTAAAAGTAGACTTTACTATTCCATCTTTTAAACTTCTTAATAAGGAGTACTAAAATGAACTGGGCACTGATATAGAGCATGAAATTTCTTCTCATAATTTTTTATCCACTCTATCGGCATTAACTTTGCCAATTGTTGTGATGGTAACTGTTGTGAAGTCTAGGTGGTTGTAGTCTCATTGTGAGACCTATCTGCTGCCATATAAAAGGCATCTTGTGTAAAGTTCATAAAATTCAAATCTAAAACATGATTCTACAATATGTAAACGATCTGATGATGGAGTGTGACCATGATAGCAATAAGATCTTACTTAGATCTAATAATTTAAACTTAATAAGATCTTACTTAGATCTAATAATTTAAACTTGGACTTTTAGTCTGGTGAGTAGAGTCAAATCATCAAGCTCGATGTTGAAGTATAGGACCAATGATTAAAAAACTCATTCGATTCAATCAGTTCAACTGTAAAAATCTTGAACTATCCAAATTTTTTGTTTAATTTTTAACATTTTGCTCGATTTATTTTAATAACCCGTTTTGTTAAAAATTGATCAATTTATTAATTAATCAGTCAATTTTAGTAAATTAATAAGTTATTATAAATTAAAATAAATCAATTAATTTTTATTTTAACAATTTATTTTTTAATTAAACTTTAAAGTCTTCGATAGGTAATTACAAATTTTTTCAATCATATTTCAAATTCTTTAATTTTATTTAATCTTTAATAAATTTTATAATAATCTAATACCAGCTGAATTTTTTAAACCTTAAATTTTTTATCTTATCAGTTTAACTCCCCATCTGATTCTTAAAACATTGTCTGGAACTATAATCATTATGAGACTTCCATTGACGGAAGTAATCAAAAGGATGCCGATTAAGACATTTTGGTAAGATGTGTATTGTATCTAAGAAATTTTCTAACAATTGCTTAAATCCCTTTTCTTCTACGTAACGTTAGGACCATGTGAGTAGCATTTACATGGAGACGTTAATCTAGCCATAACAAGATGAGTTCAATGTTGATGGTTTTGCAAGGATTCATAGGATATTTTGAAGAATTTTCCGTAATCAATAATTTCAAAATATGACAGTGCTATAAATATTTCAAAAAATATAACATACATCTTCCCATAATGCCATAACCATATCTCATAAAAGTGGATAAACGACTTCTCTTTTCCCACCATGTAAAAAGAAAGAATAAAGCATTGCCATCATCACAGATTCACATTTACGTAACTTGATAAACGGTTCACTTTTGAAAGTTTGAAGTGCTACGTGGACATCCAAGGGGCGCAGTGGCTATTATGGAAACTGTAAAAGATACAGTGAACTAATCCTGAAAACATTGCCTGGAATACCCCAGTTACTACTTTGCCAGCATTAGTCAAGCACAAAAAGATACTACATTTTAAAGTTACCAAGAAATATGAACCAGATTAAAAGAATGAAAACTATATGAGAAAAGAAAAACGATTCTTCACTTTTATTCAAGATCATTTTTTCCATTTTTGTGCATGTAAAATTCTTGGGTTGGTAATCAATCTTTAACAAGACAAAATACACTCCTGCTCGATGTAGCATCGATTCTCCTAGATCCCTCTACACCGATAGATCATGAATAACTAGCTCCCCTTTTAACAGACTGACTCCCTCTCTATAATGACTTTTTAGTCGCATCTTTAACTCTCCTCTCCTTCTGCCTTGTTCTATTACATTCTCTACTCTGAATGCAATCTCTAATAACTTCTCAAAATCAAAAGTGACAAATCCCAAACCCAAATGAATCTCCATCTTCAGGCACTGCTTAAATCATTAATATATGTCCTTTGGATTTGTCACAACCTTGCCAACGTATACCTAGACAATGTCGCAAAGTGAACCTTATACTCTACCATTGACATTTCCTTTGTTTGATTTAAACTCATAAACTCCATCTTCTTTTGATCCTGATACATCTGTGGAGTATATTTGTCTCTAAACTCTCTGTGGAGCTCCTGCCAAGTCATCTCTTATGCCTTATAAGATCTCTTTACTGACTTCCAGCAAGTCAGGATGTTTCCCTGAAATAATGGAACAATGTATTTCGACCTTCTTTCCAAGGTTCACGTTAGAAGGTCTAAAATTAACTTTGTTTGCTCTCATCATGTCTTAGCCTTCTCAGGATCAATAGTACCTCGAAACTCCACTGCACTCATCTTTCAGATCCACATATAGACGCAATCTGCCACAAAATCACCTTGAATTAGAGTTGCAGTAACACCTTACTGCATCATCTAAGGTGGCATTAACATCTCTCCTTTTACTCGATCCACTTTGGCATTCCTCTGATCAGGCACATCCAGTGCATGAGTAAAATTACTTAATTTTTCAGTCGACTCTGGGCTAATAGTATCATCTATTGAAACCATCCTACATAAGGCAAGAACATATTATTAATTTTTTTCATTTAATTTGTCCCTAAAAACGCAACTCGCTTTGATACGACCTAAATGTGACGCTTTTATAATTCTTAAACCAAAATTTATCCAAATTGTTTCCCAATTATATCATTAATTACCAAAATCCCCATTAGTTATAAAAATGATGTTCATCAATAAAAAAAAATTATTTGCTTAAGAACAACTACTCAAACTGTCACATTCAAAAGTATATACAATAAAACAATTTTACTTAATTTAATTTGTTAGCCTTGCCTAGACTCCACTCTATCAATCACGTACATTAGGGTTATTGACAATCTCTCAATCTTTTTAAAAATTATAGCAACAAAGGGTGAACTACCTATTAGTAAGAGTAACTGACTATATTCTTAAAACCAAATAACTCAATATAGATAGAAATTACTTAAATGATTAAAACATACATATAATACTAAAATACACAATAATATTCAACCTATCCAAACCAGTGATACGGATATCATTCCATGCCGGCTAAAAATAGAATGATACCCCTTTTGGGTACCAAATATAAATATCGATCAATACGGAAGGTTTTGCTAGGTACTGGTCGATATTTGAAATATTGGTAAAATATTGGGCAATATTGTAAAATTTGAAAAGTGTAGAGACTTAATAGAATTTTTTTAAAAATAAAATCAACCCCCCAACTCTGTAATCTCTCAGTCTTTCTCTCACATGCATGTCACTCTCTGTCTCACTCTCACCGTCACTCGTCGCTACTGTCCTCCACAACAATGCCACCATACCTCCCCTACACCTATTGGTTTGTCAGCCTCCCTCTCCACCACGACTCTCCTCTACTCCAATCTCCAACGTGCCTTACCAAGCCCCACCGTGCCTCTTCTCCTTCTCCTCCTTAGCTCTACCTGCCGTTATCTCACTCCTTCTCCTCTTCGGCTCCACCATCGCTGCCTGTCTTGCCTTATGCTTGCCTTCCACAGAAACCAAATCTAGTTTTCGTCTTACTCGTGCCTAATCCACCAAAAACCGAACCCAACCATTGAATTTGTGATATTTTTGGGCGTGTTTTAGATTTTTCTGCCCTTAAAATTAAATTGCATTTGTGAATTAAGATTGTGAGGTTATGAATGGTTAAAGAAGTTGGGGAATTTGTGAATGGTTGGAGGAAATTGGAATTGAATTGTTGTGATTTGTGAATGGTTGGATTTAGATTTGAGTGGAATGGAATGGACGAAGTGTGTTGTTTATCTATTTTGTAACTTGTTTATCTGTTGATTGATTTGGTTTTGCTTATTTGTTTGGTTTGGAAAATGGAAGTTTTAGAATTTGATTGGATTGGATTATTATAATTTATAATTACAAACTAAATTATAAATAAATTAGACTATATAATTTCAATTTGATCTGAACTATTTTGGCAGAATTTAGTATGCACATACTAAGAATTTTTTATTGAATTTTTTTGTTTAAGTTTAATTCAATTTTAAATTTGAATGTTAACTTTAATTTAGATTAGTTTGAATCTTTTTTATTCATAATTCAGAAATTATGTTCATATAATAATTGAAGACAGCATATGATAAAATTTATTTTAAATAGAAATATGAATTAATAATTAAATTTAATTTACTAATTTAAGAAATAACGAATTTGGACATGTTATACCTAATCTGGGTAGATATGTTTCCAATCTAGTATTTGAATATAACACACGAGATCTCTGGCCACTCACAATTATTTTTATATAATAAGTCATACAATAAACTAAATCGTAAGGCTAATTTGAAATCAACATCCATGTTTATAAGTAGGTGATGTGGTTATATTAATGAATAAATTAATACAAAATGAGTTATATTCCATATGAATATGATGAATATTTATTATTTATATGTGAAATATTTAAAAATTATTGTTATTTCATATTAATTATAGCTATTATTTATTATTATAATTTTTGGAGACATGGTTGATATAAATTTATAAAGTATACAATACAATATGACAATGAACTATTTTGTAAGTTTTAAAAAAATTTAGCGACCATTTCATAAATTTAAAAAATCACTCCAAATGATACCCGGTATTGATCTATAACAGTATAGTACCTTACCATAATCCAATCCGGTATAGGGCTGGTACAATATTCGCAACTTTGATCCAAACATATCATTAGTGACGATTAATATTATTATTATTCTATTATTGTCAGTTATGTTTTAACTCATTATTAATTGAATTGTGTAAGTCTAACTTAATCTAGTAGGTTTACATTCAATAGTTTTTAGGCATCTTTACTGATCATAATCACTCATTAAGTGGAAATGTAATTAGAAGTATAAATATCAGCACATGATACCTCTATTTCTTAATCTAATCTGATACCTTGGCACCACTTTAATATCTAGCCATCAACATATGATACTCCTAAGATTCAGGATATCCCAATATTTCTTTAGTACCTAGCTATTAGTATAGGACATCCTTGAGACTTAGGATGCCAGGTTCCTGCTCTACAAATAGGTACCTAGCTATTACTCGCTTATATTTAAGCAATCCATCAATCTATGACTATCGAATATAGTCTATCATAGGCAAGCCATAGATTCACAATTCACACATTTGATTTTCAACCTGGTATAAGACAAATTGTATTTAATTTTATGAACGTGATTTATTTACCCTAATATTCTTAATTATACTCATGCACAACTGAAATTTTAATTATCATATTTTTGTTTAATTATTAACAGACACACCTCATGACACGTAACAAAATATAAATACAAAATATTTTGTACTTTGTTAATTATTTATGTAATAAATAAATATAATTCATATATTTTAAAAATCCATATATGTAATTATTAGTTTAATTAATGACTAATTCAAAATATGATTCACTATAAAGTAATTTATTAACATTAAAATTCAAAGTTTTATGAATCATACAGCTACTTTAAGAGTACAGTTTAATGTTATCCTTATTTAATTTTCGGACTCGACTAATTGATAAGTTCAATATACTTCTTAGTATGTCTTTTAGACCTAAACATTACAAAATTCTCGTAGATTTTTTTCATCCCAATTACACTTAATAATCCAAAATTATTTTCTTTCTCTCTTTATTCTTATTTATTTAAATATTTTTACTTTACCTAACTACCATAATTACTAAAATACCCTTAACTATTAAAAGACTTATTTTACCCTCATTTTTATTATTACAAAATACGTTTTTATGAATTAAATTTCAATTTTACCCTTAAATTTGTACATTTTTTTATTTTTCTTATTATATCTTAAAATTTCCTAAATTATCTTCTTCTTCGTCCTCTTCTCTTCTCCTAACTCTTCTTTTTCTCATTTTACTGCCAACTTTTCTACATTTTTATTTTTTCTACAACTTCAAAATAATTGTCCAAAACAATTACAATATACTTTCCAAGTGTAAACTAATTTAGGATGATTAAAAATCACAAATAAAAGGCATATAATTGTTGTTGGAAAAGTTTTACCTATGCGAAGTTAATGCCTTTCTAAGAGATTTTTTGATTGTTAATTTCTATAATCCAAAATCTTCTCACTAATTCAGTGCAAAACAAACAAAATAAGGGAATACATAAGAAAAATTTTCTCACATGCCGGAAAAAGATGATGCACTTTTTATTTACTTACTAGCTAGAAAACATAAGAATGGTTTCTTATAATTAATTAAATAATAATTACTATTAATTAAATAATAATACAAATTTTCAATGTTTATTTATGAAACAACTTTTAATATCAAATATCTAAAATCTAAATATAATAAATATAAAATTTTTGTTTGTTTGCTTATTTATTTTTATAAAAATATATCCGGAAATTATCAACCCAACGAAATGACAAACGAGACCAAACGGTTTTCCTCGACTCCAGAGTCTCGACCATAGGTTGAATCCGATCGTACTGGCTTCATGTCTGGAACCTTATCTTTGTGACAAGACAAGTGAGACGAATCTGGCTTGTCTTTGCTCAAAACCAAAGATTCCTTCTCCTCATCAATTGTGGGCGGCGTAAGTTGAAAGATAGGAGCAAGTCCATTTTTGTCCCCACTCTCTATTGTCCCTACATTTTCTGCCAATTCCATTTTTGTCCCCACTCTCTATTGTCCCTACATTTTCTGCCAATTTATGTTGGTTCACTATCTAATCAAAATGGCCCTCTCCACTTTGACTTTCCAATTTCTAGTTGGTTAGGTTTCTGCAAAGCGCAAATTTGCTACACCTCAAGTCCAGCTGGAGTCCCTTTTCTTATCCTCAGTTTTTAATTTACAAGTCTGCTTACATTTTCATTACATAAAGTAATAATTTTATTTACATATTTATTTTTTAACTTTCATTATTTTTTTATTATCACATTTGTATGTAGATCTACTAGAAATAATCTCTCTACTATATAAGAAAAAAACTGCGTATTATCAAAGTTCTTTAGATATCGCTTTATTACGAGACTTCAGATTAGATATAATAATGAAGATAATAATTTATTGTACGGATAGTTCAAATGGTTACAAGAGATTCTTTAATAACCTTCGAAGGTTTAGGTCTACTTCTAATTTCGAGGTTTAAAATATTTAATAATCTAAAATTTTAAATAATTACTTGCAGTCCATCTTTTAATTTTGAATTGAGCAAGCAATAATATTTTTATTAATGAAATTTATACTTATTTTTTAATAAGCATTAAATAAATAATTGAGTATATATAATAATTCTTACATCATGTAATTGATGAATTAGTGATTCTTTCTTCAATATCTCTTGACTAAATATATTTTTAATCAATATAAGTTGCAATTCTCTTCATCTCAATCTATATCTTTAATATTTTAGGTTAGAGGACTTTTCAAAAGATTTATTTTATCATTTAAACAACTCTAGCAAAAAATTATTTAACAAAAACTCAAATTATATAGTTCTAAAAAGAAAATTATTAGATTCTTATATACCAAAATCCACTTTGAGAAGGTCAAATATAAAATAGGGTACAAACTATAAAGGTTCTACCAAGTTAATGGATTTTAATATGAATGATATTATGTTGCACTTTAATGATATTAAAATAATACTATTAGCATCCTAAATTTTAATTGAATTAAATTTTTTTTATTATTTTTAATATATGAAATACAAATTTAGCTTATCATGTGACAAAGTTACAACCAAGCAATTTGGATTACAATATTAAAAATGATTTCTTTAAACACTTATTAAATTTATAGTTTTTATCTTAATATTTTAAAAAAATTACAGAAGTTCACATCGTTATCTTTGCTATTACTATGGTGTGCAATTACTAATATTTTAATAATGTTAAAATGTAATAAATATTATTTTAATATCAATAAGGTGTAAAATGGTGCTAGAGAGACTTACTTATAAGTGAAAAAATCGTATCCTTAAAATTAATTATATATATATATATATAGAATCGTTCACGCATACACTTTGGAGCACCTATATCCCATACGATCGAATCATGTGTTTATATTTGACGTTTTTTTTGTTGTTGTCTCAGACCAGATATCCACTGGCAGACTCAGTGACTAATTTCTTCGTTGGTTTGTAGGCATCTCACAGGGTGGGACAGCTGACCCAAGGATTTAAGACTGCTCCATACCCAAAGTCAAGGATTGAACCACTGACTTTTGGTTAAGAATGGATGAGTCCCTTCCACTCAACCACACTCCTTGAGTTATATTTGAGGTTTTTAATATGTTAAGGAAGGCTTATTCTTAAAACAAAAAAGCAAGAGATACACATTTAATTAAATGTGTTTGTCGGAGGCATTATTTTGTAGGTCTAAAGATTTATGGGACAAGAAATACAGAAAAGTTATAACTCTTCAAGGAAATTCAGTTTGAGACTATTTAGTTAGGGACTCCCAACCTTAAAATTAGAGTTATGTTTGTCAATTAGTAAATTGTATTAACTGCAAGCTGATAATAGATAATATTAATTGTTTATTAAAATTGTTTGATAAAATTAATTGTTTAATATTAGATATTTATGTGTAAAATGAATTATGAAGACATGACTTAAAATCTTATAAGAAAATCAATTTTAGATTTTTAATTTTATAAAAATTATGTTTACAACTCTAATAAAAAATAAAACATATAACAATAACAAAAACAACAACAACAACAATATTAATAATAATAACAATAATAATAACCAAAAAATCATTAACACAAATCAACATAAAATCATATATTTTAATTAATTATATTTAAATTTAACTAATAATTATTTTATTTATTTATATTTAATTAATTATAAAATAATTATTATTATTGAAAAGTAGCAACTGTCACAACGGTGACATTCTCATCACCCCGGAAACTTCTTCTTTTCTTTTTTCTTTTTTATTTTTTAATAATTAAAAGCCTCAACTACTATTAAAAGAATAAATCACATCATTGTCAACCAAGCAATGTTTTATTACCTGATTACTAAAAACGCTCCTATAAGAACTTTTAAAAAATCAGTTGGTTAAATTGAAAAAGCCAATCGATCAGTTGATATCTAAATAAAATAATTAACTATTTAAAATAATGAATCAGCTAATACTCTTTAAAACACTAATGACCTATTTGGTTTAAAGGAATAGTTATTTTATTATTAGCATATTCTTATTCCATTTTTTAAATATGTGTTTGGTTAGAAATAAACACATAATAATTAATCATCAAGAATAATTATTTTGTAACTTTGAATAATAGCTAATACCAATCCTTACCTGTCTTTATCTATTACAAGAATTACTATTTTTATCCAAGACGACTTTATCCTTCTTCCACTACTTATCTTAAAAATAAAAATAAAATAATTGATAAAATTAATAATAATAGGAATAATAATAAGTAGAAAATTTATAATAATAATTAATAAAAATAAGAATAATTAATAATAATAAGAACAACAACAACAACAATAATAATAATAATAAGAAGAAGAAGAAGAAAATTAATTTTTTATAATAATGATAATAAAAATAACAATAAAAAATTAGTTTTATAATAATAATAATAATAATAATAATAATAATAATAACAACAACAACAACAACAACAACAACAACAACAACAACAACAACAACAACAACAACAACAACATCAACAACAACAACAATAATAATAATAAATTTAATAATACCAATAATAATAAGAAGAAAATTAATTTTGTATAATAATAATAATAATAATAGAAGAAGAAGAAAAAAATTAATAATAATAAGGAATTTAATAATAAAAATAAGAATAAATTAATTGATAAAATTAGTAATAATAAGAATAGTAATAAGTAGAAAGTTTATAATAATAATTATTAATAATAACAATAATTAATAAGAATAAGAATAATAAAATTACAATTAAGAATAATAATAACAACAACAACAACAACAATAATAACACTAATAATAATAATAAGCTCTTTTTGTTAGTTATTCCTCTGTCATTTTAAGTTTATATTTTCAAACTAAAAATTGGCATAAAAATGTTTTATCTGTTCTATTTCTTTCTTTTGTTTTTTGGTAAATAACGGTGCTTAAGCCCAGTAGAGTAAACTACAGATGAGTTACACAAGACAGGAAGACCCCAAGTGAGTCTGCAAACAACAAAGGAGAAAGGCCCTCAACAATATCGCGAAACAAGTAAACTCTTAATGGCAATCTATAGCTATAATTGACTAACCAACCCACGTAACGATTGCCCTCCCGATAGATATGGTGCACCCGCACCTCCCAGTTCCTGGAAATCAATTCTGTGATGACTGGAACCATCGTATTAACCATCTGCCTTTGCTCACTAGAAATAATAGAGACTACCATTGCAGAATCGATAGACAAATCCATCCTAGAATACCCATGTAACCATGCGAGATTAATCTATAATAGACTACCCATAATTTTGCCAGTCAAGACGTACAGAACCCTAAATTTGCACCAAAAACCACTAGCCAATGACCGCTAACATCTCTAATCAGCCCACCAGCCATTGTTGAACTTGGGTTTCTCTTGAAGGATCTATCAGTACTCAGACTAACTCATCTTTTTCGTGATTTCTGTCAGCTAACTTCAAGTACTCTTCTCCCTTGTATATGGCAAGAAGAGACATCGCATTGTAGACTTTGGGCCAAACTCGGATCCTGATTAAAGGAGTGAATTTTCTCTATGTGATATATTTTGGACGAACTGGGATCAAAACATCGCTCATTTCTCCATTCCCAAAGCTTCCAAAACACCACGCCAAATAGCAAAAGCCAAGATCGATCATTTTGTACCAAATAAAATAATATTCATTTTATTCTATTCCTTATTTTTTATATTCTTAAGAACAATTACTTTATTCCTTTCTATTAGTTAACTAAACTGGCTCAAACTCCATCTAACGGGGCTGTAACTTTACTCCGCTAACACAAGACTCTCTTGAACTCGATGAAAAGTTGGAGGTTCTCTTGAGTTCAACTTCCATCAACGAGAGGCTTTGTCCTTTTCCACACTACGAAAAACCAAGTACAAGGTTATTTTACTCCGACACGTATAGTCTGATTCTTGGTATCGAACTTTTTGGAGTCACCTCCCCTGCTTTTGTTCCTGGTCAAAATTGGACGACCGCATTCTCTTAAAGGCTTCGAGTGTGGACCAGCCAAAGCCAATCCTTGGTTTTCCTTACTCAAGTTGGCAACGTTCAGTTCGTCCAATATAAAAAAGGTTACTGAAGACCATTCTTGGTAGTTCAAGTCTCCTAAAACCTAGAACTAACTTAGACGCTTCTTGCTCTCTTTACTGTCTCCGTCACAGCCTCACCCTGTCCTCTCTCTCCCCCTTCCCCGTGCTTCTCCAGCCTCAAAAAGTTTCTTTTCAATCTATCCGCAATACTTCAATGGCCGCCACCCCCTCCAATCTTTCTTCCCTTGCAAACCCTTCCTTCTCTTTGAAATCTAATGCTCAGATATCACGGAAAGCTCCAAGCTTTCTTCTCCCCAAAACCCTGCATAAACCCTCCAGTATCATTGACAAAAACAACCTTTCTCATTCCGAGAAAACATACAGCTCTTGTTCTTCAAAAAATCCTATTTCTGGTCATGTCTCTGCAAAAGAAGAAAACCCAGATGATCATTCTTTCAATTCTTATTTTGATGATGACGATAAGCCCCGTGAAGAGTGCGGTATTGTAGGTATATATGGAGACCCTGAGGCCGCTCGTCTTTGCTATTTAGCGCTTCATGCTTTGCAGCATCGCGGTCAAGAGGGAGCTGGTATTGTTGCAGTCAACAACAAGGTTCATCAGTCTATTACTGGGGTTGGGTTGGTTTCAGAAGTCTTTAACGAATCTAAGCTGAACAAACTACCTGGTAATCTAGCTATCGGTCATGTTAGATATTCTACGGCAGGGTCTTCAATGCTTAAAAATGTTCAACCTTTTGTTGCTGGCTACCGGTTTGGATTTGTCGGTGTTGCACATAATGGAAATTTAGTGAATTATAGCAAATTAAGGGTTATGCTTGAGGATAGTGGCTCAATTTTTAACACCAGTTCTGATACAGAGGTTGTTTTGCATTTGATAGCTATATCAAAGACTAGGCCCTTCTTTTTGAGAATTGTTGAGGCATGTGAGAGGCTTCAAGGTGCCTATTCTATGGTGTTTGTGACGGAGGATAAGTTGGTTGCGGTGAGAGATCCTTTTGGGTTTAGGCCTTTGGTTATGGGAAGGAGGAGAAGTAATGGAGCAATTGTGTTCGCCTCTGAGACTTGTGCTCTGGACTTGATTGATGCTGAATACGAGAGAGAGGTTAATCCTGGAGAGGTTCTTGTTGTTGATAAAGATGGGATTCAGTCACTTTGTCTGATTCCTCATCCTCAACCAAAACAGTGCATTTTCGAGCATATTTACTTTTCCCAGCCAAATTCAATAGTATTCGGTCGGTCAGTTTATGAATCGAGGAGTGTTTTTGGTGAAATACTTGCCACTGTGGCCCCTGTTGAATGTGATGTAGTAATTGCTGTACCAGATTCAGGGGTGGTGGCAGCACTTGGTTACGCGGCTAAAGCAGGAGTGCCATTTCAACAAGGATTGATAAGGTCACACTATGTAGGCAGAACTTTTATTGAGCCTTCACAAAAGATCAGAGATTTTGGTGTGAAACTCAAGCTCTCACCAGTGAAAGGCGTGTTGAAAGGGAAGAGGGTTGTGGTTGTTGATGATTCAATTGTGAGAGGAACTACCTCTTCAAAAATTGTTAGGATGCTTAAGGAGGCTGGTGCCAAAGAGGTCCACTTGAGGATTGCTAGTCCACCAATGATTGCTTCTTGCTATTATGGGGTAGATACACCTAGTTCTGAGGAATTGATATCTAATAGAATGAGCGTGGAAGAGATTAGGGAATTCATTGGTAGTGATTCCCTTGCCTTTCTACCCTTTGATAGCTTGAAGAAGTTATTGGGAGAAGATTCTCCTAATTTTTGTTATGCCTGCTTCTCTGGAAATTATCCAGTTAAGCCTACTGAAGAAAAAGTGAAAAGGGTCGGTGATTTTCTGGATGATGGCCTTTATGGAAGTATTGATTCCATTGATGGAGGCTGGGTTCAAGGCCCTCAAAATGGGAATGTTGGGAATGCAGACAAAGTTGAAGCACCTCAAATTCAGGATGTGCGGAAAGTTGGTCTATAATGTACGATGGCTAACACGATGGATGGGCACTGTGTGTTTGCATTTGAGTTATAACCCTCCTCAATCATCTACCTGGAGATTCGAGATGCACCCCTACCTAGATAAGGCTCCAAAAATCTAGAACTGAGCTGTCTTGTTTTGGTCCTGCAATTTCGGCAGTAGTTATTTTAAGGAGCATTCTTCTTTTCCTTCCAATTTGATTACAGTAAATGACAACCTTTGAACTGTCTCTATATGTGTATTTTTCTCAACTTGCGATTTATATACATGATTGTATACCAAAATCCCAGTTCTGATTTCTGTGCTGGTCTTGATTCTTCTATTTGTTTTCCCGTTTCTCTTTACTCTCCATTGTTTTATCCTGATGACCAGGCATCAAGCATTTAGTTAAAACTAAAACTTGCAACCTTGGCAGGCGCTAAGATAAAACTTACAACCTTAGTAGACGCTATCTTCTTCTTCATTTGTTTTCTTTATACGATACCTAAACTACTTGATGACAGGCAACCATAGCAATTCGTTCAATTCAATTATCTGCCATGCCTTTATATAACTCGAAATCACTAACAGTCCAGTAAGAGGTTTTAAAGCTAAAGCATAAGCATAAGAGAAACTTCAGGTGCATACTTATTAACTTGACCTTATATGCAAATGCCAAAATCAAATATTATATCTAAAAAAAAGGACTAATTTTACTGCAAATTATTTTCGTTGACTAGAAACTGTAGCGGTCAATGAACAACTTAATGGATTTGCTCTAGTGTGTCTTATACCCACGTACTTAAGGTGCGTTCCATATAATTCAGATTACTATAAGCAACATTTTCCATTAAAAAGAAAAGTTTATATTTAATTTAGCCGACCAAGCGGCGACGTATTATTGAAATTGGTCTGATTGCAAATCACGCACACGATCACGAGTGCAACTCGAGCTACAACGCTGCACTCTAGTGCACTGGATAACACTAGGTACAAACTTCGGCCATATATATGGCAGCCACAAAATAGTGGGTCTCGACTTTCGTTCACTGTAAAATCAAATTCTAGGGTTCGCTATATTTGATCCCCAAATCCTCGCTAAACCTTGACAATGACGCCGCCTCCGGGTCCGTACTCCGGCACTAGCACTCTCGCGCTGGTAATTTTTCATTTTCTCTCCGCATTTGGTTTCCTAGAAAATGCAAGAAACCAAGAAATGGAAAATGAAAGCGATAGTTATTTCTCATCTTTGTGTTTCTGTAACATAATCTTGTAATTGAAGCTAATTGGAGCTAAATTGTTCACTCTGAATCTAATGGTCTCCTTTTGTTCTCATTAAGTTTTGATTTGTTATTTCTGTTTTTAACGAATAGGAATGAAAAATTATGCAACAAAAAGTTTTATTTTGTATGGTTATGGGTGATTGTTAAAATTCAACATATGGGTGTTTAATTTCTGGGCTGTTGGTATTCTAGGTGGCTCGTGTATCGGCTTTCTCATTTGGTCTTGTTTATGGCAATATGAAGCTCAAGTATCTCAAGGTGCTCTCTTACTAATTTTTTCTGCTTTTGACCCTAAGTATATCCGAGTATTATGATCAGTTTGTTGTGAATTGCACTTATAATTTGTACGATGATTACTTTTTTGGTTATTTTTCAATTCCCATTGCTGTAATCCATCTTAAGCTTCAGATCCGAGTGGAATCCTTTTTTAATGTTTGTGTTTTGGGTTCAAAGTTGGAAGATTTTATGCTGAAAAATGTTCTTATTTCACAATTGATAGAGTTTAATCAACAAAGAGTGTAAAATGGCCTGCTGGGTTAGATCGTACTTTGAACTGATGTGTGAAAATTAGGGGAAAAACATCTTCAGAAGGAGAATTCTGGTTCTACTTTTTTTTTGCTTTGATTCGCCATTCTTCAGCTGCCTGGTACATGTTTGATATTTTGTTGAAAGCATTTTCTTTACATGTATGTATATGTTTTCTTTGGGTTGACTGGGGTTAGATCCTAATTGTTTAGCACATCTTTTAGTCTTCTTTTTGGGGTTTATTTTGCGGTTCTTTTCAAATTAATTGGTATATAGTTGGAAAATAGAATGCTCTAGTCTTGATCTTTTATGGCTTTGCTTAAGCTATCCAAGCTTGGAAGTGAACTGACCATTACTTGGTTCTATAAATGCAGATGAAAGCAAAGTCTCAGAAGAAAGCTGAAGCGAAGGCTCATCACTGAAAGAGATGATTTCATGGGAAATTGGGTACAATATTGAGGTTGCACTGAAATAATGCATATTGATGGATTTCACCAGCCATTAATTCTGGTGATAAGCTTCTGCCTTTTTTTTCCCCCCTGCCTTTTTTTGAATCACAGCGTTCTGCAGTTTTAAGTTTTTGTCTAATGAGAATTCGTATATTTTGTTAACCATGTTTCGGAATAGTTCTTGTACTGACAAATGGATAATTTTTGGAAGATAGATCTTCCTTTCGCTGAAATAATAGAGATCTTGACAGCAACTGGTCGTGGAATTCCTTCCTAAGTTCCTGCGAAGATAACAATTCACTAGAAACATTGTCGATTAGTGTATAATACTCTTAAGCATATTATGAGAAACGAGTGGAAATTTGTTCAGTCAAAGACATTATAAAAAAAGTTAAATAATAATAAAATGGAGCAAACTTAAGTTTGTGAAATCTGATTCACTTAAAATTCTTAATTTTTATCTGAGAATCTTAAAAATATTTCTATCTAAATCTTCTAAAATAAGAATTATAATTACTTGCTGATTTTGATGACAGATATCATTTCAATTCTATTTCTATGTTCTGTTTGTAATAAAAAACCTAAAACAGTGAGACCTTGATTAACTAACTGTGGCCTTTTTGCGGGGTAGATGCTGTCGGTCTCACGAACTTTGTTTGTAGACTACTATCCCAAACTTCACATCGTTTCAAATTACGGTGCATGAGATATAATTGTCCCCAAAGATGACAAATGGGTCCGGGCCTCTCTGAAAATTAATGGGTCAGATCTAAGTTAATTGGGTTTAGAACCTATCCTTTCCGAAAATGTCCAGCTTCGGATTGAGTTTGGACTCGGGCTGCCAGGCTCGACTCGCTCTGATGCTTGGCTTTTATAAATAAAATAACGTCGTTTTTGTATTTAAAAAAAGAAGACAAGTAAGACTGCATTGGAGTTGGGCTGGGCTTTTTCATTTTATGTCAGGCTTGGGCCTACTGCCTCAGGCCCAGAATCTAATAATTAAAATTTTATAATTTGACCAGGTGAATTTACATTTCAACAGACATTTATATTTGTATAAAATTTTTAAAATCGGTAAATTATTCTCTATACCTAAACAAATCGACCCTTAAATCAGTCTGCATCATCCAACACTTCTATAAGATTTGTAAGTCCATAACTAAATTCGTACAGGCTGCTTTCTCTTGCAGTCTAAACAAGACAAACAATACTCAACATTGATATGTTTTTTTATTAATAGGATAAATTATATTTTAAATTAAAAATATATTGTAATATTAATAAAAATTATATAATTTTGTTTGTTTTTTAAACAATTAAATATTTTATCCTCTTATGCGATCATGGTTATGTCGTGTTGAATGGACATGAGAATTCACCCTCTGTAACATACCTCCTTCAAACTGGTCTTGGTCGTTACTGGATTTTAAAGAACTCTGCAAAGGTCGACTTGTATTGTATGAAGTTGTGACACATTCACTTGCTCTTCTAGCTAGTTGTCTTGTGCTATCATCTCATGGTCATACATAATCCATATGTTAATCAAAACGACAACCAATTTTAAACGACTGAACTTATGGTAGTTGAACGTTCCTTATATATGACGGCAAAGACGGTTTTCAAAAGCTGCACATGCACTCCACTGCAAAGCCAACCGCGTAGACAGAACCCAATGTTAGAAGTTGGAAGACCAAATGGGTATTTTATTGGGCTTTTGTTTCTGCTACCTTCTCAGACTTCTTCTAATTGTTTTCAACTCACTTCAAGTGGCTTTGTTATGATTCTCAATTAAAATATAGTAACCATGTCCCTCAAATAATATTCGATGCTTCAAGCCGCCTTCAACTCTGCACCTGTATCTGGCTTCTTCAGTTCCTGTAGTTCGTCTACTAACTTGTGGCTTTTGCTCTGTCGGTTTATCTTGGACATGATACCTTTTTTTAAGCTTCATTCCTATGTACAAGTTAGAACACTACCACATTAGAAAGAACTCAAATCTACATTAAGATTTTGGCTCTGACACCGATGTTTTTTTAACTCAACATTCGAAGAAACATATCATACTTGTTAACATCTGCAGAAATTTGCAATAAATTATTTCTCTTTCAAACTGAAAGGTTTTAGAAAGGTTGTCAGCATATTTTTTACTTTCTATTTCATCTTTTTGTCAGAATGTTTAGATAAGGAGATTAGAGAACCAAATTGTTATAATCGGAGTTTAAAGACAGATTCAATAGCAGAAAGCAATCAACTCCATTCTTTAATTGACGTGAGATTTAGAACTAGGTCTCAAAGTTGACCAGCTTTGGTTAACTTTTGATAAACG
>JANVCQ010000232.1:44414388-44429457 GCA_025531925.1 Erythroxylum plowmanianum
GCGGTTTAGGAGCTCGGCACGGGCGCGACCCGAGGGGCCGCCTCGGGATTCGGGAATCCGGGGCCCGGGCCCAACAATTTTAAATGGACCGACCGATCCTTTCTTACACCGATTCAGAGGTTTTTATCGGTCTGATCGTAAAATGAACGGGCCAATCACTCACAAAAAAGGGCTAAACCGGACCGTTTCATGCTTCGGATCATCGATTCTCCAGTCCAATCGGCCAGTTCAGTCCGGTTTTGAAAACACTAATTTTAAGTACTTATTAGCACAAAATAGAAGAAATAAGTAAAAAAGTCTTCCACTCAAACAAGAACATTCTTCTGCCATATATGAGAAATGTTAAATTCAAAGGAATGTAAGAAAACCAACCCTCTAATCTTAGCAAGATCCTCGGTGTGTTTATAGCTAAAAGAGTAATAGAAGTAGAGCCTTGGTGCCAAAACGTCAACAGTTCTTCTATTCATGTTTTTCAAAAGCTGGAAAGTAGATTAGCGAGAGGGATTGGAGTGATCGATAGTGATGATGTGTGAAAAAGGCAAGACGCCGGATCGAATAACCCCTTTTGTTAAGTTTTCAAGAGAAAGAGGGTGAATATTTGGGAATTTAGGATTCTGAGTAAAAAAGTAAAATATTTTTTTTTTTTGGAAATCCCCGTGAGTTTTTTACATGGCATCTAAAATCTACCTGGCCTCTTCAAATCGATTTAATGGCGCATGTATGATATTGTCATATTTTCATCCAAAATAGCCTAATTGAGCAGATTCGATAATGTTTAGACCTTAATTGAGCAGGTTAAAATATTTGGCCCTAAATTGATCAAACCTAAAAGGTTTGCACCAATTTGGGCATTTAGCCTGGCCCAAAAGATCCCAAAGTTAGCCTATAATACAAGCATGATAAATGTGTAGCTTAAGAATTCATAAATAACAAAAAATTAAGGATGTGGGAAGAAATGTGTTGAATGTTTGGAATTCTACGATATGGAAGTTGAGAAAATAGTGATAGGTAGTTAACAAAAACATGAATAAGTGAGCTGGAATTTAAGAAGTTACATAAGGCTAAGGTCTAGAACATGGAAGTTAAAGAGAAAGTGACGAGTTGTTAGATAAAACATAAGGAAGTAGGCAATTATGGTGAAAACAACTAAAGATGAAAGCATTATAAATTTACTAGCACTTGACCACAAAAGATACTAGAAATAGGTCAACACAGTCACAATACAATAAAAAATCAGCCTCTAGATAAAACAATCAACCTATTTCAATCATAATTTGTCATTTTCCAGCTTTCTTTACTTTGTGAATTTACCTTTATTATATCGAATTCTGTTTTGTAATTTGAGATTCCCTTTTGTAATAATCAATTACTTTCTTTACTTTATATTTTTTCTTTACAAGGATAAAAAAAATAAAAGCTACAAGCTAGCTAGCACATGGTTCTGCGATACATCGCTCCGTGTTTATCTTTGTGAAGGAGCTCCATTAAAAGCATCGGAGGTTCCTGGAGGATATGTAGCCTCGGATTGACGATAGCTGCAAGGGCGGCCAGACTATCTACACACTGATTCCTCTCTCGGTGGACGTGCTAGAAATGTACTTCCCAATCGCGTTCGAGTAATCGTCTGATACCTGTCAACAAAGAAGACTCATTAGGGAAATCTGTAGTAGAAGAGGACAAGATGTTTATTACCTCTAGAGAGTCCACTTCGACGATGACTCGTTTATAGCCCAGAGTCCAAGCCAGAGTGAGTCCCGAGTGGACGCCCTAGAGTTCAGTAGTGAGCAGCGAGCCTCAACCAATAAGTTGAAGAAACCCTCCGCACCATTGACCTTGTCAGTCTCGGAGTAAACCCCCAACAGTGGTAGTGGAAGCCCCATGCTTTACTGCACTATCGGTATTGAGCTTGGCCCAATTCATTGGTGGTTTGGTCCACCCGACCAGACTGCCCACAGGGAGGCCTTGTGTGGGAAGCACACAACTTTCGGCCGCTCGTGCCCTTTCTATCCATTCTACATACTCCATCACCACTTGATCGCCTGCCATCGGTCAAAGAAAATTTGACTCAAAGACATTTTTATTTCCCCAGTACCAGAGGAACCAGCAGGCAACTCCAAAAATAGAGGCCCAGTCGAATTGTCGCACTTGACAGGGGTTCGTAAGGTTGGATTGCACCCAGAGTTTCTTATCCTGAAGGAAGAAATCCGTAGTAACCAGCTCTGGGGAAAATTTTGCCCAGAAGGCTCTCACCCGCGGACAGTCCCTTATGACATGGAGGGTGGATTCTTCGTGTCCACAATGATGACAGCTGCTAGTCGTAGCTATGTGACGTGCTACTCGTTGTTGATTTGTTAGAAGTTTTCCCTTCGCCATTAGCCATAAGAAAGCTCGTATCCGTTGGGGTCCTGCCCACTTCCAAATTACCTCCTAGAGCCGATGTTGGTCGTCAGGGTTCCGGCCTTCAAGCAAGTCGTAGGCGGATGCCACCGTGAATCGGCCATGGGCTGTTGATTCTCATTGGATCGTATCTTCTTCTGTGGTATCTACAAGAGAGGGGAGCCCCGCAATGTTCAGGCAGACGGAGGAGGGGAGATATTGCTGGGAGATGTGCCACTTCTAGGTGCTATCCGCATTCTAGAAATCTGCGACAGAGGCGTAAAGGACGCTTTCAGGGAGTGGGGAGGTAGCAGCATAAATGAGAGGTCCCCAGTCTGGGATCCAGCGATCCAACCAGAATAGGATTCATCTGCCATTTCCTTGACGCCAAGTTAGCCCCTGGCGGACGATCTGCCAGGTTCCAGATATTCCTCTCCAAATACTGGAAGCCCCAACCCTATCAATTGTAGAAGGGATATGGGACAGGTCCATGCGGTATTTAGCCCTTAGAATTTTAACCCATAACGCGTGGGGCTGGGTAAGGATTGCCCATCCCAGTTTAGCCAAGAGTGCGTCATTTGAAGAACGAATTCATTTAATACCGAGGCCCCTCGCTTTCTTGGGTTGACACACAGTCTCCCAGTTGGCAAGATGCAACTTCCTATGGTCATCCGTAGAGTCCCAGATAAAATTTCGCAATAGTCGCTCCAAGTCATCACAAAGATGTCTCGGAAGTCTAATTGTTTGCATCGTGTAAGTGGGTAGGGTTGACAGCACAGATTGGATGAGGGTCATTCGGCCCGCAAGAGACAGGACACATGCTCGCCATCCTGCAAGTTTCTGGTGGGTATTGTCCAAAATGTGTTGATACGTGCGTCTTGAAGCCCATTCATGTAACAACGAAACTCCCAGATATTTTTCCAAATTGTTTGTCCGGGAAATGTGGAGGTCTTGACTGATTTTGCTCGCTAGTGCGGGGGAGATGTTCTTCGAAAAGAAAATCTGAGTTTTGTCTGTGTTCACTTTTAGTCCTGAAGCTGTGCAAAATTCTTCTAGCGTTTGGGCGATAACTTGGGTCTGGGTTTTCGTAGCCTCCGCAAACAATACTAAGTCGTCATCGAAGAAAAAGTGGGATAGCGAGGGCCCCGTGGAGCTCACTTTAACTGGTAGCCAAAGGCCTTGGTCTACCTTACTAGAAATAAGTTGACCAAGGCGTTCCATACATATGACAAAAAGGTAAGGTGAAAGTGGGTCTCTTTGCCTAATGCCTCGTGACGGTTGAAAGGGATCCGTAGTTGTGACTTGCCAGTCGACTTGCAATGTCATGGTGGTCACACACTGCATAATGACTTGCAGTGTCACGGTGGTTACTTCATATTTCATTTCAACTTATCTTAGTATTTTCGTAGCTTAGAATTATATTTTCTAAGGTTTATTGAGGTCGGCTTAATTCATCAACAAGAAGTCATGTATAAATTTTAGAGAAATTTCTTTTTGGCACACTGAAATTCCCGATTAATACCAAACAAATTATAAGAGAAATATTTTCATCAAATTATGGGGAGAATATGTCGAATTATATTTATTATATTAGGGTAGTCATATATGATATCTATGAAAACATCACTTATTATGTAATCTCTTTATTAATAACAATAATTAACAAAATGTAAAAAAAAAACAATAATTAACAAAAAGTTCACAATAATTTTCTTATATCTTAGGAAGTTCTTTTTCTTAATGTTAATTTCATGGGAAAAAGTAATCGCATAGGGAGTTGATGTCTTATACATTTTTAACTTTTAACGTGATTCGCGGCAACTTAAGCTGCGTCTTTACATCAAAATGAAATTAAGATAGAGTCGGGTGGATCGAATTTTAAATAGCCCTAATTATAAATACGAATACCATAATTTAAAGAGAAGTTCAGTCCTAGTTATCAATTACAAACTTTTTTTGGGATGGTGTTAGTAGTTAACAGGGGGACCGAGCAAAACAGCTCACAGTACAAGTACCCACAGAACTTACCATGTGGAAAGTCATTTAGGGCCACCGATTTGCAGATGAGAGGTTTTGAGTATACAGAGCTGTTGGGAGTACAACAGAAATTTGGATCCTAAAATCCCACCAAACATTTTATGTCTTCTCAGGCTTCTTGCTTTACAACTCCGAGTCTTCTTTTTAATCATAACATGCGTAAATTGCAGTCATGATTGGGCTCGCCACAAGCTCCACAATTCAACGGTTCTGATTTGATTCATATGTGGGGCAGTAAGTAAGCACCCAGATCTTTGTTCCATATTATCTGTTCCCTTTGTTTTCAAAGTGTTTTCATCATTTTATTGTAATAAATAAAAAAGTTTTGGAACAGAGGGAATAAGAAAAAAAAAAAAGTACAGAAGATCTGTTGGCGTAAGTAAGTGCAGAAACAGCAATGCAACGCAATTAAAGGAGGCTTTTATTATGTATTAAAGAAGGCGAACAAAGCACCAGCCAGTACAGATTCGTACCTTTCAAGTAAGACAACTACATCCCCATCGATTGCACAGTGACAACCTCAGAATTTTGTCTGGAGACCCTTTTCTGTTTTCTGATTTTTCTTCAAGTTAATAGTAGAAAGGAATATTCCTCAACTCTCTATAGAAAACTATGCTACAATGGAAAAGTTTTGGGTATTGAAGGGGACCAATGCTTTTGAGATACCCATTTCTTATAATACCTCAACAAATTCATGTGATTTTATTGGAAAACCTTCTTCGTTCTTTTTTCCTCGAGTATATAAGAGTAATTTAGGAGTCATTAAAATGATAATTACTACTGACCCTTCAGATTTTGCGTGTAAGTGAGATTTTTACTAGACGATGTCGTCGTGAAATCTTCTTGCAAATAAAGCATGTATCATTTTTTTAACATCGAACACAGGAGACTGCAGGCATGCCTATGTATAATCTACCTTATTACCTAAATTCATAGCTCACTTGAATGAATAAGCTTCCTCAACATTCACACCTACCTTTTGGAAACATGTTTCACAAAAAAAGTCTGAAACTAATCAGATAGCTGTCTGCAGGGTATTACTTATTGCATGACAGGATTTACCAGCAGAAAGCAGATATGCAAGTAAAGTTGATATAAGGAAGAGAGATGAAATGAAATAGTGGAGTAAGCAGCTGCAGACAGTTAGTTTTACAAAAGCAATTCATGGTATCTGCTAAAAAATGTGTATATATTGGAGCCTACCATGAACAAGCCACGTCCCAAGTGTCTCCTCTTTGTTCTTCAATCAACTACACGGAAAGAGAGACACGATATCTATGAAACCATAATTGCATACACCAACATTATCAACCACGTACGAGACAATAACATACTTAATACACACAACTCAACCAAAGGTTTGATGGTGGAAGATGTCAAGCAAACCATAAGATCCTTGGTTCATCCATGCATGCCTTTCCTTTCCTCTATAGTCTATAAGTATTTTATTCATATTGATAGTTTTTAATATCTCTTGATGAATATTAAAATTTGGTGTAAGATGGGGCATTGAATTTTCTATCTATATGATTACTTTTTTGGGTCCTACACGTGGGAAAGGTAGCCCTGTGACTAATGTCATTGAACAACTTTGGCTATATTTTTGCTGAAGACTTTTTCCTTTTTTCTTTTTCGGTTGGCAGATATCTGTTCACTGCTTGCTATCCATAGGATTGAAAGTTAACATTTCTGATAATGCCATAAATGACTACTTTCTGATATATATAATTATATTTTTTTATTACCTATCAATTTCCTTTACTGCTATGTAATGGATACAATTAATCAAATTGTAACCAAAAAGAAAAGGAAAAAGATTAATCATAGAATGGAGCAAAAGACCCTGATTTGACATCTTTCAGGAACATGTTTAATCATTGTAGTATGCTCACTCAACTGCCAATTAAGTCCATTTTTATACTATTTCTCCTAGGCTGAAGTTTTGAGTTTCATCATTGATACGTGATTGCTACCTGCAGCACCTTCCTTGAAGCTTCCTTTGAAGGATTAGTACATATCATTATAAAGTAGTAAGTGCTTGGAATTGGATACAAGCAGTTAAGGATATTACCCTATTTGTATGTACATAGGTCTGATATTTATTACCGGAGCTCAAGATTGGTAAAAGCTTTTTGCCTCTTCCGAGAATTTACAGGCACAACGTGGGTGGGACATGGGGGACAAAACGCAGAAGATAAGAGACCTCTATCCAGCTGTAAACTATTTGCATCCATCAAATTTAAACACTTCCAAGTTCCAACTCAATATTCTGATACTGATGTGAAAGACATGACCTTCTGCTTTTTCCATTATTAAACTGATTGATGTGGTTACAATTTGTTGCAACTTCTAAATCAAATATTACTACAATCTGTTTCTTAACTTCCTTTGTACCAAGCAGGTCATAGACTCCGCACAAAAAGGAGATAAAAATGAAACTTTGTCCTTAGCCCTTACCTACATGGAAGGCTCTGCTGGATTAGCGTTTAAAAACCATGGAGCATTTCAATTTGATTAGTATTGTTTGCATTTCAATTTCATTTCCACAAAATTGATCAAAATATAACAGGTGCAGTGAAATTGGAAACAAGAACATGCCGTAGCTGCATGCAAGCTGTGGGTAGTTAGAGCATGGAGGTTGAAGGGGCAAAAGGGCTGTTGAGGGTGGTACATGCCCTGCTATGTACGTGATGATATACCAATAGCAGACTTAGGATTGGATGAGTAATAAAAAATACATTCAGCTTATCAGAATGATGAAACTTCCTTTCATAATGCTCAAGTCATTAAACTTTCATTTGCACAAGTAATCCCATTTAGGAAACAGAAAGTATAAAATAATGAGGATATAAAGATATTTTCTTTTTGGTGGAGGAGGTTCTGTAGGAGTTCAGATCTCCTGTCCAATATTATGGTATTTTATTTTGTTTAATAAGTATCAGTCATTTATTTATATGGGTCTCGCATAAATTATACGTAGGTCCTGCGTGAGTCCTGCAAAATAAATGGTTGAAATTTTATGGGACAAAATAAGACAAAATAATATTAAACAGAGAATCTTGTCTCGTTCTATAGGTGGTAAATTTTGTGTTGCACCAAGATATTTTTTGGGGGGGGCAAAGGGAAGTTAAAGAAGAAATTAAAAAAGTGGGGTGTGTCAGGCGTGGTTTGTGGCTACGAGCCTACAACAGAAAAAGGCCAACATTGCATTTAAAGTAAAAGAGAGGACTAGCTAACCGGGGGCAGCCTTTGCATCTCTAGTGGTCCTACTACGGAATGCCATCAGTTTCTGTAAATTTTATGAATATTGAGAGCCATTGCCACCCAGAAATGTCTATGAGTCACTCTCTTGCCTAATTCCTTTTCTTTAAGAAGCACATAAACAAAGGTGATAAGAGATTCTCTAACCATAGAAGGGTGTACTTGGGACCCTGTAATATCAAAATTAGAGACACATTCTCTAAAGGATGTACCCTGAGACCCCTGCAATATCTATATTTAAGAAACATTCTAAAATTCATACAACTCAAAGATGGCTTTAGATTTCTTTTATGTGCATGTTCTGCTAAAGTACTCGGGATCGTGAACCCAAAGTGAATAAACTTTTACTCTTTTTCTAATAAAAAAGGCTCAATCTTTTCTTTTAACTTTGGAAATATACTGATGAAAGCTGAATGTTAAAGAATGTAAGGTTAGATGGGTGAACTTAATTTGGTGATATCTTCTGTGGTTTGATTGCTTTGCCCTATCATTTTCACTGGCAACCTAGCTAATTTCCAAGTTGTAGTTACTAAAAACCAAATCCAGGAACCATCTATTTTATTCTTTTATTAAAATTATAGAGGGTTGAATGTGACTGATGAGAACAAAAGTTTGGTTCTTCCAGAGAAGATAGCCACCAAATAATTAAAGGACTCCGAGACTACATATCTTCAATTTATAGTTCAGAAGAGGTTTAGAAAGAAGAGGTTACCATGGACCACATATATGTGATGGATAGGGATGAGACAAAATGATGAAGCATTTAATTTCCATGTGAATTGTGAACATCACAATTTGGTTAGGATGGACTCAGAAATTGGAATCACTGACAGGACACATGGAGCACAACATCTCCCTTAAAATTATGATAATATTTTTTAGGATAATAATGCTTTAGCATTCATCAAATACTAATTCAAGAAGATGCCTGCTTATAATTCCTGATCTCATCTTCTTTTGATTGAAAAACAAGTATTTTTAACACTTTCTTTTTGTCATTTTCCTCTTTGATCAAAGTTCTGTATAGTTTTTCGATTGTGTGTGATTTGGTTCTCACATAATTTAAACTATGATTAGAGAACCTTTCCTCAGATGTTGAAATGTTTGATATGAGTTTTATTGTAACTTATCTTTAACATTGTCACAAAAGTTTCATTTCTTACCCTATCAAATTAATGTATGGTTAGGCTGAAGCCTAAAGCCGTTGATCTTTCGGTTGCCTAGAAGGTCAGAAACCGATTATTGTCACAACAGATGAAGCAGACACAAAACACTTATATAAAGACTATATTCGACTAATTAGCAGCTGACATTAAAAAAAAAAGAAAAAAAGAAAACTACCACAGCAGGAGTTGCAACTAACAACCAACCGTTGAAACTGCTCAAATCGAAGTCAGTTCACTGTCCCACCATGAAAAGGATGAAAAGTTATTGCTACCTGTTTTATTACATTATATATATACATATATATGTGGTGTGTGTGTATAAAATTAAACGATATAGGGTTAGAATATTCTAATGAAAACAAGATTATAATATCCTAATGAAAACAAAGGATCTCGTTCCCTTGCGAGCTGAGGATTCAGATTTCAGACATTAAACAAATAATATTCAAACCCAAGAAAAAAAGCAGAAGTTTCTCCTGTTATGTCACCCGAAAACTCATTTTCTTCCCACCAGAACTTAAAAGAAACCAAAAATCTATTGTTTTAGGTAAAACTTCAACGTTTTTTGATTCAAAACAAGATCATTAGGGGCATGATATTGATTGTAATTGCAGAGATTCTGGGGACAGATCGTACGTTACATATAGTCTGTTCCAATATGTTCTAAGTGTGAATAAAATATATAAGTGCATGTCAGTTGTCTCACGACCTGATAATATTGATGATACTGAAGGCTCTGCAGAGTCTGCACGCACATGGGTTATGGGTTAATAGGAGTATTAATGATGACAATATTAGAATTTCCTTTTTTTCTCAAAAAAATAATTAGAATTTCTTAATCTTAACTCTGACAAGCTTCGAATAGTAATAAGTGGGTGTAGGAAAGCATGGGTTGCTTATCCCAACTAAAACCTCGCCAGCTTGATGGTCCGTACAAGGTAAAGTGTTGAAATAACCCACATTCTCTGACAAAGGTATGCAGTTGGAGTTTATCAATGCAGTTTTGCAAAGTCTTTTTGATTTCTTTTTTTTTTTAATGACAACGCATTGCTTCTCTGATACAGTGCAAGCCCATGCACAGATCGTCGTTGGCTTCACATGATCTAAAACCATAAGTAGAAGAGACAGGGATAGAGATAAAGAGAGATTTCCATAATTAAAACTTGCATTCCTTGATTTCTCTCACAGTGGTGTGAACAACAAGTCAACAACAACAACTACATCTGTGAGGAAAAGCGAGAACTTCATACAGGTTCACCCATAATATCAATCTTCACGAGTAACAGGTTAGTCATTAGACATAATTAAAAACCCAACATGGGTTTTGAAAGATCTCTAAAAAAAACAGAAATCCATAGATCAAAAAAAATCACATCGAAGAACATGTTAAAAAAAGAGAAGCTATCAACAATTACACATTGTAGCTTCATCTTGGCCATGTTCTCCGGGCAAGGGTAGGAACTTGCACTTGATAACCCTTTCTTTTCATCTGAGCATTGATGTTAAAGATACGAAATCAACTTCTTCACAAGGGATGGTGAGTCCCATATCGTGATCGAAACCAAACTCTTCCTCTGCTCGTCGAAGCAAGCGTTGGAATTCAGGATGATTCAAGAATGAGATAGGAACTATGTACCTGCTTCTGTTTTCACCAACGTATACTGCAAAATGACCCTTGGGGACATCTATAAGGAGGCCATTGTCGTCGTAGCCATGTTTTTTGCCTAAGCTGGAACATCTCTTCAGAATTTGCTTGAGAACTGCTGTTTGAGATAGTTTGTTTGACTTTCTGATGGCCATTTCGATTCAATACAGAAGAAGGTGTACAGCTAAGAGAAGGGTAGTTTACACTTGTGAAGAGTGAGGCCAGAAGTGGTGGTGGATGATGGGAGGAGCAAGCAAGTGATGGGGTGGTGGTATTTATGAAGAAGCTTGAGTAGAGCGAGGGGTGTGTGTGTGTGTGTGTGTTTGTGTGTGTGTGTGTGTGTGTGAAGACTGAAGAGGGTCATGTGGAGTGTGGGGCATAGGGCTTCCCACGGTGGGGTATCGAGGTGCGGGTATTTGATGGGGAAAACGCATGGTGGGAAGCAACCCCATTGGGTTTACATTTCAATGTTTGTGCTCATGATGACAAGTGGACCATCCCTCTTAATTTCTTTCTTCCCAATTTTATTAGAATATGAAGTTAAAGTTTGAACTTCCTCCAAGCGTCACATCAATAGTTGTCTTAGTTTTTTCTTATATCATAAAGTGTGCATAATGACTTGAATTCATTATTTGAAGTTAGAATTGCACCTTCTTTTCGAACTTGTAATATAAATAAGTGGTAACGACTACATCAAATTTATTTGGTCAAGTCTTCGAATTATTTCCAAGCTCTCCAAATTTTCTACCCTAATTAGTTCCATCGACCTCGTGGTCAATGATGCTTTAAGACCTAACTTTAATCTCCAACTTTTTTTTTTCCACCTAAGTTATTTCCATTGAGGTCCCAAGTTGTAGGTTTCCATATTTTTACATTATTATTATATCAGGGTCATAATTACATCCAACAATACCATCTCACAGTTAGATTCCTTTTAGTATCGTCCTTGAAAAACATGTACCCTTTTGTGTAAAAGCACGCTTAGACCTCTGGTCATGTCTTGGTTTCGTGTGCTTCGGTTCACATGACGTGACACAGATACCAATGGGTAACTTGATACTAAATTACAAATTTTACCTAATCTCTCTATCTCTCTCCACCTGAAATCACGGACCAGCCATAAGCGTACTGTAGAGTACAAAGCCTGGTTACGGTTTGGTTTCTGACGGACTAAACAATTATTCAAAAACGTAGTACCATCCAAATCTTTTGCTAACCCATGTGCATGTTGCTGCCCTCTCTGCAAGTTTTGACCCGACGCATTTCTTTTTGCTTTTTACCCTGTCACAGTTCTTGAGTAGACCCAGACCCTGTTATCGCACTCTCTTTTTCTGTTTTCACTTACTAAGTTTTATTAACATAATCAAATCAATTGTAATTTTATTTAATCTTTTAATAGGAAGGTTTATAATAAAAGAACGTCTTTTTATATGCCAAACAGTAAAAATAAAAAATTTTAAATTCCAAAAATTTAGAATAAAATATAAAATAATAAACAATTTTATATTATATTACATTATAAATATTTCATACAAACAACATTATATTATATTATATTATGAATCATTTAATTCTTTACAATTAAGAATTTTTAATATTATATCTATTTACGTTTTATTCTATTATAAATTATTTTATTTTATTTTATTATATTCTATTCTATTAAAAATCTTAATTCCAACCAAACATAATCTATAAGGTTTTTTACTTCAGAAATATCTGAAAAGCTTATTCAATTGAAGCTTAAAATATTTATAGGCCATTTATGTTCTCTTTAGATATTATCTTCCACCATAAAATGGCTTCGGGAATTCTCAAATCGACGACGTTTGGTAGGACCTACAATAAACTGGATGAGACGTATATACTAATAGTATTTGTTCGACTAATCCTCGTAGCGTATGAGAATGATGAATGAGCTCAGCATTTTATTTCGCGGATTATAGTAATGACAGCTAACTTCACATAATTGTGTCTCTCATCCAAACTTGCAATAAATGTGTACATGACACGCAGGAAATAACTAGGAAATATGTAGAGAGATGAGTTCTTTCACAATCATCTCTGTTTAAGCTGTTTACTCAGAACGTGGCATGACACAAACCTCTGTTCCTCAACTGCAACATGGTTCCATGTTCCAACTATGACTTTCTGTCAACAAAAATGGATCGAAACATAATGGTGGCTTCAAAAACTTTAACGGGCATGTCCCAAATACGAAATGTTTCACTCGTGACTAGGCCGCTGGTTCCATCAAATTGATTAATCGGCAGTCAGTACCATCCGTGAAACACTACGGCCATGCACAAGTGGGCACTCCTGACGATACGTGCATGCCTGTAAGTTCATTATTATTGAAGCAAGGAAATAGACGTCACCAATGAAAGCCAATAATACGTTCTTCTATGAGTTAAGGGTGGGTTGGTTGGGTCAGAAGTCTGAATAATTACTTGGTTTTGAGTTCCTTGTATTCTTGGTATTGGTTAGGGTTTATATTGAGTCCTTTATAAAATCTAGAAAAAGATGATGCTTTCCCTTTAAAAACTTGTTTAGCAATTTAACCAGTAAAGCAGTGTCTGATGAAGGAGACTAAGAAACAAAAAGAACTTGAAAGGAAGTGTCTCAGCCATAGGGATAAGAGGATTTCCCTTCCATGTGGTCCAACTCGAATCACCACCATGAAATTGGATGAGATATGAGAATTAAATCCACTTAAAATATGCACGACTGATGTTTCCTAGTCTGCCTTTTTTTCAGAAAAGTTATGCCTCCATGTTCCACGGCTCAGAAAAGGACGTACAAAAGCAAGGAGTATAGCAATGCCAAGCATTTGTCTTAGCTCTATTAACAATGTTGAAACATCTCACTTCCCTATGCATAGTTAATAGAGCTATATCTTCATAGATATCTCCATCGTCTAAAGCAACGAAGTGTATGATAATGATGAACGATGAAGATATATTTCGCCAAATTACATCGAGATGACTTAAATAAAGAAATATATCAAAAGTTTTATATAATAAGAAGATATTATTTAAGCTTAAGGTTAAATTTTATTGTTTAGTTATTAGTTCGGCTATATTATACGGCGCAAAACGTTAGTCTATGAAATACGCGCGTAATCAAAAGCTAATAGTAGCAGAAATGAAAATGTTATGTTAGATGTGTAACTTTATTAGAAGAGATAAGATCAAAAATGTATTAACAAGAAATAAATTAAAGATGACTAATATTAATGAAAAACTAAGAAAGACCAGCCTTAAGTGATTCAGACATATAAAAAAGAAACACCTTGATATTCCAATAAGAAGATGCAAGAAAATAATACTTAAAAATTATAAAAAAGAAAAAAAAACTAAAAACAACTAGAGAGAAACAATGAAAGAATGATATAGTGTTGCTGAAACTTACTGAAGATATGACCCGTAATAAAAAAACTTTGACATACCTGAATATAGATACAAAATCTCATTTAGAGAAGTCGTTCAATTTCTCTGAGATCTTTCAAGTCTTTTCTTAGGAATTTTTTGTTTTATAATTAGCCTTAATTTATTGATTACATAATATTTCACTTAGTTATTTAGCCTAATCAATTTCTTACCTAGTCTAATTATTTTCTTGTACTGATTTGTTTAATTTATTCATGTACTTGTCTCTTTTTTTAATTTTTGTATTTATTTACTTATTTTATCTTTTTGTTAATCTTTACATTTTTTATTTTTATTGTTTTATGTAGTGCATTAAATCGTTTATATTTTTATTTATGCTTATTTACTTATATTTTATGTTATCTTTATTTGATATTACGTGTGAGTCTCAAAAATAACTTTTTTATAAAATAAATGTAAGGTCTGAGCTACCCCATAAGGTCTCGGTGGTATCAGAGCCACCAGGTGGCGACCTGAATTTACCTCACGTCGCATATTCAAATCCCAGAAACTTAATTTGAGAAAGGACCGCTGTGTTAAGTCCAGAAGTGCCGGCTATCTTGATGCTCACACACACATGTGGAGACTCTGAAACAGTACTATTTGAGTACTGCCGAGCTAGTTTCATTGCAGCTTAAAGACAATAATACAGGAGGATAAGTCTCTAATCTTTGACTATTCTGATAGAACTTGTCGAAAGCAAAGGAAGCTTTGCATGCAGTTAAAGCTTATCAAATGAGGTGGGAACAAATTACAGTCGAGTGTCACGGTCTTTGAGATGAGCTCTCTTCCATGCATGTTCTGTGAATGAGATTTGATTGATGGAGTAGAAAATGCCAATTAGGGGACTGGAAAGGCCCACCATTTCTCACCGAAATGCGGTGCCCTGATGAGCGGAGCCAAGAGGGACTTAAGGTATATTTTCTTTATAGTTGAAAACGACCTTGCCTCTTGCTCTGCACATGAATGCCATGTTACCTTGCCCACAGAAACATCCTGCAACGCAACGCACTTTGTTTTTAACTTTTACTACTTACTATCAACTACTAGTTTACTATAGAACTTCATCTCTCTAACAAATTGTAACTTGCCCAGTTGGAGTAATTTCCTGAACGCGAAATACCTTTCACCGAGTTTATTACTTTTGTCTCCTTCT
>JANVCQ010000232.1:44429557-44439934 GCA_025531925.1 Erythroxylum plowmanianum
CAAATTACATCGAGATGACTTAAATAAAGAAATATATCAAAAGTTTTATATAATAAGAAGATATTATTTAAGCTTAAAGTTAAATTTTATTGTTTAGTTATTAGTTCGGCTATATTATACGGCGCAAAACGTTAGTCTATGAAATACGTGCGTAATCAAAAGCTAATAGTAGCAGATTGTAACTTGCCCAGTTGGAGTAATTTCCTGAACGCGAAATACCTTTCACCGAGTTTATTACTTTTGTCTCCTTCTCTAGCTATTCATTGGAGACTTGCTAGACAACAGTGCAGGTCTTCATGTCATTATTGAAAAACTGACCCTGCATTCCCATAATAAAGAAGAACCTTATGAAATGACATTTTTCATTTAAGGAGTTGGATCAAATGAGTCGCCATAAGGGCAAGCCTAACCGTTCATTTTCTAATGCCTGGAGAGGAATAATGGTTCTTCTTCAGTCGAAATTTTTATCCAACTAGAGGAATAATGGTTTTCCAAAATGTCAGAATATCCCCAGTTTGAGAAAACTTGGAGAAATGGATGTCTTTCTTGAAGTAACCTGTGCTCGGATAAACTGACGGGGATGCCACGGAGATTTAAAACAAGCAAAACTAATGACATTCACATGGGTTTGTAAGGAAGGAATCAGATACATGCCCAGGAACTCAGGTTGGCATGAATGATCAAACTTAAGAGCAATTCAATCAGATACTGGTTGTTCTGCAGGAGTAACTCAGATGTCATAAACAACTAGCAAGATAATAGAACAAACCTGAATGATCGTTTTAGGACCTTGACTACAAACAGCCCAGACAGAAATGGACCTGGTGATTAGCTAACGGAACAACTTTAGCTGGACCCGCTTCAAAAAATATTGAACGCAAGTTAGAAGAATTAAGGATAGCGAGTACCGGGTACGTGCCAAACAGATATGAGCGTGACTAAAGAACTGAAATGACGTCGACAGCACATCCAAAGGACCCATAGACAAGCTAGAAAGATGACCTCATACTTGTTTACCTTCGAGATCAAAGCATGACATGACCAGTGAAGGGCCTTCAACCTTATTAAAACGAACGTGAAATCTGCATTTAAAAGACCATTTGAACTAAATACCCGAACCAAGTTGCTCATCGTATTATTAGCAGGCCAGCCCTGAGTAACGGCATGAAGTTGACTTTTCCTATTTGCTTTATTTTATTATTTATAAAAATTCAATCTTAATATTTATAAAAAATAAAAATAAATAAAATAGGTCTTTTTTACTTTACCCAAAAGTTATAAAACATTAGGTACGACCATAATTATTACAAGAAAAAAGAATGCTCTCATTGCAAATCCCACACAAGGACATTGATGCAGAGACAAATTAGTGTTGAAAATAGGAAACAGAGAGCAGTAAAAATAATCGGGAGACATGTTCTGAATTCACATGCCAAAGGACACTGAAGAGAATAAAACAGCATGACCTTTTGCATCATGCTAACCGGTAAATCACAAGCTACTTTCTTTGTTGAAGATAATATCATATCCTTGGGTGAGAAGCTTGTTTACGTCGTGGCTGTAGTTTTTTTTCTGCTGCACATTTTGTTTCCTACCTCTCCTGTTTTGTACACCATTTTTGACTCGGCCTTTATTTCTTTTAAATTTTCTATTACTTTTAGTATTTTATCAAATTCTTTATCTATTGGATACAATATTTTGGATAATTTTTCATAGTTTTGTTCTAATGAATTTTGACTTTTATTAAATTCATTATAATTTTGAATTAAAGATAGTAAAGTATCAATTATTTCTTTTAATTAAATTTCAATATTTATTTGTTTATCTGATAATTCAGATAATTGTTTAGTAATACTCATAAAATATTTTTAAAGTGTTATGTTAATTCTTATTATTTCTGTATCTAGCTGTTGCTTTTGATCAAATTCTTATTTTTCAGTTGTTAAGTTTGGTTTAGTTATTCTAATAAGTTTTTCTAATTTTATTCTCAATCTAATAGGTCTTTCTAGTCTTATAGATTGTGATCTTAATGAAGATTTTTCTTTAAAGGTTTTGTTTCCAGATAAAGATAGTAGTGGAGCAGATGATTCTAATAATTTAACTGGATATTTTATTTTTGGTATTTCTCGTAAAATAGTTCTTAATTTAATACTAACTTTTGCTACATCATTAAATAACTAGTCAATGTAAATTTTATCTGTATTTTTAAATTCAATATTATGATGTGAATTAGTTAAAGCATAACTAATCTGATAAGTAATTAAAAAAGGGTATTGTCCTATAGTCATGAAATTTTCTCTATAGAATTTATAAGCAATAGTAATAGTTTCATCTAAAGTATGTGATTATAAAGGGATTCTTAACTTTAAACGAGTACTAAATTTTATTTTTCCATAAGCTAAATTTCTGTTCATTATTCCGATTATTTGATTGTTTAAATTATTCATGCATTCGTCTATGATGGCCATTTGTATTGGAGAGTTTATTCCTTTTTGGAAAGTAGATTTTAATAAAAATTGAATAGTAGCTAGATGTATATATCCTATTTTATGTCGTTTTTTGTCTGAAATTTTTTGTAATTGTTTATAAATTTGTTCTTGATCTATTAGATTTGTGCATATATGTTCACTACATTGGTCTATTCTGATAGGTGTTTCATGAATTAATTTTCCATAATAAATAATTTTTTACTATTTATTATATTTTTAATGAGATGATGATTAATATCCTGTCCAGCTTTAAGATTTAACTGTGTTTTGGCAATTTGCTTTTGTTTTTCATTTGATAATAATGTATTAATATGAAAAATTCGAGTAGATTCAGTTAATTCTAAAGTATCTACATCTAAGGTATTATCTGTAGTTATTTCTGACCTATTAATGAAAAAGTCTTTTATGTTCGATTAGTGGATTATTTGTATTTTGTAAATCTTGACTATATGAATTATAAAGATTAGTAGTAATATCAAGTTTCTCTTTAGTAGATAGTAATCCATTATTATTAATGAAAAATTGTAAATATATATACGGTTCTTTATAATAATCTTTTTTTGTTTTGTATTGAGATATTAAAATTTCAAAGTACATAATCTCAATATGTAGATGATTACAGATAGTACAATAGTTAGTCATATATGAATTTGATAATGTTCTTGAAAACGTTTATAAAGTTTTTTATTTCTTCTTTTTCTTGATGATATAAAGTTGTATGATTATTAATAATATTTTGAAATGTTTGAAGAGTATTTGTAGAAGCATTAATAGATATAAGAAAGTTATATGTTGAGGTAAATGTTTTGATGCATTGCTGATTAACTTTTATTTATGTTTCCATATGTATTATTAAAAAATGAATAGATCTACAAGTAGCACAAATAGGCATTAATAATAGATTTTGTTAAGGAGAAAACTGATAAGAATATTGTCAAATTTATAGATCAAACAATCACGAAGAAAATCTATAAGAATGTGTTTATCTAAATAAGTTAAACTAACATATAAAAAGATAATAATAGGTTTAACAAAATAAATACTTATGAAATAAAAATAGATGATAAATGATGAAAAGACAAAAACACAAGTAAACATACCTTGTTGTCTCGTTTTCTCTTAAACGTCAATTCCTAGGCTAGAGCGAGAAATTTAGAGACTGGACAGGAGTATGAAAACTAGGAGTTTATTTTTTCACTCTGAGTTATGCCCAGAACTTACATTATATATGAAAGAGGATACCAAAAAGAAAAAGAAAAAGAAAAAGTAGATTCTTAAGGAATCTACTTTTATTGTTTGGTCGATAATTGACATGCCTATTTCACATGATAAATAGTAAAATTACATAATTGAAGTTGACGGTGGGTAGGAGGAATCTGCTTTTAACTTTTGTTTTATTTGTCTTGATGGTGGAGAGGAGGAATTTGTTTTTTTTCATTATTCTTTAATGATGGCGTCTACTGAAGAGTTATCATCTTTGTCTCCACCTTCTCTTTCTTTCTGTGATGTGGAAAGACAATAATTGCAGTGGTGTTGTCATAATCGTAGAGAGATGGCTTCCTTCTAATTGATTTGATAATTCATTGAATATTCCAGAATTTGTTGAAAAAGATGCTTCAAACTGTTTTATGAGTTGGAATGATTCATTGGAAATGGTTGTTTTGTATGCAGAGGTCATTAACATATTGACGCCTCTGTAGTTCAATTTGATTAGTGATGAGTAATTTTGAGACTTTGCTGATAGACTCCTTCAAGATAGTGAAGTTTAAATTAATTAATGAGATCCCATTCAAATTCATATTTTAGAGGGTCATCAATAGGAGGGTACATGTTATTGCTTATGCCAATTTGTATATATGCTAGACGGGATAACTATACGTCTGCTTCTTTGAGGGTCTCAACTTGTTTAAAAATAGGATAGCTGCTAAATACTTTAATAAATATTTCTGTTTCTTTAGCAAATCTCTCCATTAACTGCAAGAAGAAATCCGACAGGAAATTTTGAAAGGATGGCTAAATTGGTTAGGTAAATGGTATCCACTAGTCCACTTTAAAAAGAAGAGAAAAGTGCTGAGTGCATCTGCTTCAGGGAAGATAATTGCTTTTGATCCATAACGTTCTCAGTTCTAAGGGTAATACTAGAATATTTTCTTATCTTCTGTCCAATCATTTAATGCTTGAAAACAGTCGCAAAATATTTTAGCAATTATCTTTTCCATTTCTTCCTTAGAGCTTTAATAGGGATGGAATTGATTCTTTCCATGTTGATGGGTGTTCCAAGGGTTTTCATTGAAGAGGAAGTTGATTGTTTTTCAAGGATTTGTTTATATTGAGGTCGTAAAGAAGGCTCTCTAAATTCTGCTAAGGCTTTTTCTGCTTTAATATGGATGTTATAGCTTTGATAAATAATAGAAGATTTACCTGTGATGTGAACAACAACTTTATGCCATGTATCAAAGATACCGACCATGGGTCCATTAAAAATGACATATCTCTTGGTTTCCTTAAAGTCAATTTTTTCTTAGAAAGGGGTAAAGGTGTCTGGATAATTTATTGTGGTGTTGTTGGTTGAATGTTTGGTGTTTAGACATTGGATAATTGGATATTTTTAGTTGGTGGTCGGTCATTGGATATTTGTTTTTCAATAAGAGTAATAGTGGCTTGTAACTATTTGATTTCTTTTTGTTACAACGCCCACTTGTACCAGAAGATCAGTTAACTCATTTTCTTTTTTGATGAGTGATTCCTTCAAGCTGAGGATAGCTATTTCTATTCTCTTGTTAATATATCTGCAAGATTGTTAGTAGAAGATTTGATATAATTAATTTGAAAATTATACTAATTTAATTCAAGCTGCCATCTAATCAATCTCCCTTGATTATAATTATTTTTAATGTTATATTTGGTGAATCCACATAAATACTTAGAATCTGTTTGAATATAAAATTCAACAAGTAATAAATAAATTTTCTATTTTCTTAACGTTTTAATACATGCAAGTGTTTCCTTTTTATGAATAGGATAATTCTTTTCTGTGGGATTAAAAGTCTCATTGATATATTTACATAAAAGATATTTCCTTGAATTGGTTAGTTGTGCCAAAAGGCAGTCAGCCCATGTATCAATAACTTAATCTATTTGTACAATTAATGTATCCTTATTATTATAATTATATAATGCTGGTAAATCTTTACAAAGATTTTTTTAATAATTTTACGGTTTTTGCATCTTCATCAGTCCATGTACATTGAGTTTGTGTACTATATTTAAGTTGCAACTGCTTTCTTGCTTTAGCTAGTTCTTTACGAAATCCTTGATTAGATATATAATTTAATAATCCTAAAAATTTTTGAAACTCAGTTATATTTTTAAATGTGTCAGGAAAATTTCGTAATTTTTCAAAAATATTAGGTTGTAATTTGAGAAATCCATTATAAATTTCTGTACCTAAAAAATCGATAATTTGTTGTGTTAATTTTATTTTCTTTTTACTTAGAATTAATCCTTTATGTTGACATTTAGATAAGACTTATTTTACTTTCTGTAAATGATCTTCTTTATTTTTATTGGAAAAATAATAATATCATCTATATAGGCTAATGAAAATTCTTGTAATCCTTCAAAATTATTATCTATAAATCTTTGATAAATTCTAGAGGCTTATTTTAATTCAAAGGGTAATACATTCTATTAGTAATGTTTTTGTGATCGACAAGTAAAGATTGTTGATGATTTTGTATTTTTGTATAATCTTAATTGCCAATATCTTAATTTTGCATCTAGTACACCAGTAGTGTCCTTTTAATCGACTAATAATATAATCTTTTCAAGGTAATTTATATACATCATCTGGTAGCTTTATTTAGTTCTTTATAGTTAATTATCATTCTTCTTTTACCACATTTTTGTTCATAATAGTTATTTACATAAAAGATTGGGGCTGAATGTTTACTTGTGCTAGGTGAGATTAATTGTTTTTGTAATAATTCGGAACAATCAATAATAAATTCTTGTACATCTTACTGTGTATATGGTATGTTATTTTAATATTAATTTTCTTTGTAGGATCTTTTAATTTTATTTCAATTAATTGGTTATTAGTGTTTTTTATAGGATCAAGTAGATTTTCACTACATACTTTTTATATTAAGGTTTCTATTTCATTCTATAGAGTTAAATTATTAAGAAAATAAAATTGTAATTGATTTAATTTTTCGGTTAAAGTTGTAAAGTTCTTATAATAACTTGTATGATAATATAGGAATTTTAAGAATGATAGATTTTTTATTTAAAGAATTTATTATTGGCGTTTTTAAAGTTATGTAATATAAATATTGACAAAATGGATTGTATAATTTAAGAAAATTGTTTCCTAAATTCAACAGTAATCCTAATTTTTGTTGATATATTGACGGTATTATAAAAATATAAATTTCAATAATAATATTATTATAATAGCTGACATACCAAATATATTTAATGCTTCCATAAGCTATTTTTATTTGTAGAGGTTTGTTTAATTTTTTTCAATTGTCTAATAATGTCTTAGAGGTTGTATAAATAGTGCATTGGTGTCTATATAAGCATTAATTTTTTTATTCTGAATAATCACTTGAATAAATGTTGTAATCAAATTCGGTTATTGATTCTGACGCTTGGAATTCATAACAATATAATGAAGAGATTGTTGAATAGATTTCATAGTCAGATTGTTGAATAGGTTTCATAGTCAGATTCAATAGGTACTAAATTATATTTAAATGTTGAGTTTAAAATATTAATTTTTTCGCTATATTTATTGTTATTTCTTTTTGAACATTCGTTTGCATAATGACCTTCTTCTTTACATAATCAACATTTATATGTTTTCTTATTTTGAGGGCAATATTTTTTCTGAAATTTAGTTTGTCTATAGCCTTTTCTCTAAAGAATTTTTTATAAGGTTTAAATAGGAATTTCTTATACTTGTTTTTGGGATATTTTTGTCATTTATATTTATTATATTTAGTTTTTCGTTGTTTTTGATAAGTAAAAGAGTCACATTCATATTGTTGAGATACTACTGGAT
This sequence comes from Erythroxylum plowmanianum, assembly GCA_025531925.1. Classification (NCBI taxonomy): domain Eukaryota; kingdom Viridiplantae; phylum Streptophyta; class Magnoliopsida; order Malpighiales; family Erythroxylaceae; genus Erythroxylum; species Erythroxylum plowmanianum. The sequence goes on from JANVCQ010000232.1 coordinate 44,437,115, forward strand.
ATTTAGAACAACATAATTGAATATCTTTATGTCTTAATGATTTGTGTAATTTTACTTCTAAGTATTTATGTGATAATACTTCTTTTACTATTGAAATAGCACCGCCTAGATTATATGCTACTAAATTACTGTTGTTTTATTAAAAATAGTTCTTTTACTGTTTTATTTATTGAGTAAGGTAGTTTTTGAATAAATATTTGTATATACATTTCTTGTTCTGTATGAGTTAATTTATAATAACATATTTTTAAATTCACAAATGTGTTCTTCTAAATAACAAATATCACAAATTCGTGTATTGTTTAGATGCCATAAGGCATTTTTTCGTTATTCATTTTCAATTTCTTGTTTATATAAAATTATATCTTTTCCAATGAATTCTTTATAAATTTCATTCGTGACTATATGAAAAGTTTTGATCGGTTCAATAGTATTAAAAAATTTAGTAGTATTTTTTTATTCGAACTTCGTTGTCTAGTAAAAAGTTTACAACTATACCAGTAGTTTTATAAGTAATAAAATTCTATAAGGTATTTATATTTGTTAATCCTTCAAAAGGTTTCTCTAATTATATTACAAATGCTAATCTATTAGACAATTCTATTAATAATTTTTCTGGTGATAATACACACTTTAAATTAAAAATTCCATCTAGTCTTAAGTTTATGTATTTTGGTGTGTATTCTGTAGGAAATTTTCTTATTTTATTATCTTATCGATAATATCCAAAAACTTAATTCTTCTGCTTCAATAGGTTTATAATTTCTTTTCCTTTTGATTAATCAAATTTACCGATTTATCAAAAAATAATCATTTCCCTACACCAAGAGCATGCCTTCTCCTTGTGCAGTGCTGGACTGCATCCCTTTCCAATGCTTTGCGTGTAATGTAACGCAACACCGGAACATATTTTGCAGGCCTGTTACAGCCTCCAGCATAATTAATGACAGCACCTTTACGCTTCATTTCTCTATGTCCATTGAAGGTTCGATCTACTCCCAAGTTGTTAACCTGATCAGAGCATTACTCAATCCATCATCGTTAAAAGGTATTCAGTATGCCTGTGAGATTTTTGAAACTTCCTTGTGAAAGTCCAACTTTAGAGGTGGTGTGGATACATATTTTAAGGAAACTCACCTTCTGCTTAATTTACCTTGATTTGTTTCTCTATTGTTGTTTCCATACAATTTGATATTTTCTTATTAATATTAATACAAAGCTTCATTGTTACATAAACGGATGAGCAAAAGGGAAGATAACTGTGTGGCCAAGGGAATGGATCTCCACAATTGCCAGAAATGCAGATCACAGTAACAAGCCAACGCTAAAACGTGCCTGTTGAAGTGAGGTTGAAACCACATAGTACATTCACTGATCGGAGGAGGACTTCAGTTGTTGATGCTGCCCATCTATCAAGCTTATTTGTCGTCTTAGTTTCGCAATATGAGCTTGCACCTAGCAAATTAGATAACACTGTCAATATATTTGGCTACCGACTAACTTTAGATGTAATGACAATGTCCATAGAGTTAACAATGCCAAACCTACATCATCATAATCAAAAGTACATCGAGTTTGTGTCGGCAACATAATTGATTATGATAACACTATAGTTCAGCAGATCAAATGAAGAGTTCAGGTGAGAGAAAGCAACACTAAAAGAAAAAGGATCACAAGTAGTAAACTCAAGTTTTCTTAAATAGACTTATTGTAATCTATTGAGCATTGTTAGAAAGAAATTATATATACAAAAAATCATTTCCACAGTTGGGGACCATACTGCAACTTTGAAGAAATAGTTAGAAATCACGATTGACAAGAATGAAAAAGCACGGTCTTTTCCTTATCCCAGCCAGCAATTCATGTACAGGTTCTGTTCTCTGAACTAATGTTAAAATAATTAGCCAGAAAATAAATCAATGTTTTAATATCACTTGGATAAGAACAGAAAGATCTTCGGAAAAGCTTTTACAACAAAAATGTGAGGTCTGCAAACAATGACCACATCAACAAATAGCTTACCACCATCTATCACAGCTTTACAGAACTCAGAAAACACATCAACAATCCAGATGAAAGCAGTGCAGAATTCAGCAAAAGGTTAATATATCACGAAAGGACTAAACAAGGTGTACGAATTAGATAACACATAGCCATATGCCTAAAGTAGAAGAGTGACTAGACGGCTACAAATCATCTGAGACACAAATTAGAGCATACTGAGACAAGAAAAAAGCAACTATTGTGAGAAAAGAAGGGATTTCCATCAAGATTCAAGTGAAGACTTCTAAATTCAATATCCATGAGAATTGGTGCTTTTTTTTTGGTGCTCTTTCTTGGTTGGTTTTGGTTTTCTTTATCTTACTATGAACTAAATTAGATAGGCCTAGATGGTATGAACCCTAGAACTATGTGACAACCAGGATTCTTCCATACCTGCTGACGAGCTGCTGCAAGCTGCAATAGCTCATCTGCTTCAGAGAAATTCATGAACCACTGACTTAGCTGATGATCCTTGGTGTCACCTCTTTTTCTTTTACTTGCATCCTCAACAGGAACTGCAAGGCAATAAAAGCTTTTTGAATTTATCTGAAAGCAATAATAAGAATAAAGCTTGGATAAATAGAGCAATGACAACATACTAGGGGGTGGTAAAGTAAAACCAGCAGGAAATCTAGGCAAGGTAACTGCAGGGTGACTCTGCACTCGAACTAAGAAACCTTCTGAAGGCTCAGGAAATACGATCTCATCATATGATTCCACAACAACAGGCTTCTTAGTTGACATAGGGCCGGATTCATCCTCTGGGTACAACTTTAA
>JANVCQ010000232.1:44498815-44518665 GCA_025531925.1 Erythroxylum plowmanianum
AACAAATCTGGACTCTATCTAAACTAAATCATGACTTATTCAACTATAAGGAAATAGACTAATTTAACCTTACACGACATTTGAATCACTTTTCCAACAGCAACAATCTTTTGCGAACAAAATCCATTTTGAGATATGGGTATTCGTTTACCGTCCATGATCGTCGGTGCCAAGCGAGTTCTGAAGCGGAACTCACTTGCTGGCAAAGAATCCGCTGTGCCAAAAGGGCATGTTGCAGTGTATGTAGGTGAACGTCAGAAGAAAAGATTCGTGGTTCCAGTGTCGTATATCAATCATCCTTCGTTTATACACTTGCTTAACCGAGCTGAGGAAGAGTTTGGCTTCAATCATCCAATGGGTGGCCTAACAATACCTTGTGAAGAAGATGCCTTTATTGATCTCACTTCTCGATTGCATTCCTCCTGAACAATGAAGAACAAAAGAAGAGAAGATGACATTTTTGACGGGATCATTTTCTCATATGTCATTTCCACTTTTTCACAGGAGACTAATAGGTGGAGTCATGTATACAATTTTCCAAGTATTTAGTCGGAGAGCAGAGGAGCTGTGAGATGTGAAACGACTTCCTTTATTCTCCGATTTATTTCAGACTTGTATCCATTCTGATGTATGGAGCCTCATTCTTTGTTCATTTTATTTCGTTCATATTCATGGTGAATCAGTCAACTGCCTAGCTCAATCTCCGGGCCAAATTTCTGGCCTTCGCGGATTAATAGCGGAGTTGTTTTAAAAGTCGTAGTAATCGGTAAATTTGTTAACAAGATCTGCATACTGTGCTTCTTGCATCATAACCCAATCAGGTATCGCGAAAGCTCTTGATGTGCAAGAGCTTAAGCCTTCCTTAAAATTTTTTTTTTTTTTTCAGAAAAAGCAGGCAAACTACATGTAGATTTATACATGATCCAGGCTAACAAAACTAAGCCCTCCCCAGCCTTTTTGTGAGCGAGTTTTAGAAGGGGAAAAAGGGATGATTGAATGCCTCCATATCTTGCCCCATTGAACCAGGACAACGTAATATTTTTCCAAATGGAAAGCGGCTTCTCCATTTATCTAGCCTGCTGCAAGTATGAGTCGGTCCAGGCAGTAGCAAATGCTTACATTTTTCTCAGGAATCAGGCAGCTCTGGAGTGTGATATCATTAGATTTTAAGAGCGGACGTGGTTGTATTCAATGAATGACTACTTGTCATGAAATCCTGAACAAAACCACTGTCATTGCAAGTCCAATCAAGGGATAACTTTACCATCTTCTACTGTTTTGTCCTGGTTCTCATTGGTGCCACAATCATAATTCTTTCTCAGTTTCTTCAAAAAAAGTTTTCCAAAGAATTTCAGGCATGCAGGTCCAAATCAGAGTGCAGAGAACAAGGAACAAGAGTTGAGACCATAACAGTTATTGAATTGGGTATGTTTTAACTCACAATATGGGGTTCACCAGTTTGCACATTGACATTTTGGGTCTTCAATACTTTTTGCATAGCATTGTGACATCTCCAAGGGAAATGATCAATGAACATATTTGGTGATACAACTATATCTTTGAAATCTCCTCTATTTGCCAGATATGCTTTATAAACACGTACCCCCTGTTGAAATCTCCAGCACACAGGTGTACCTGGTTTTCTGTGTTCTGGCCTTATATGAATCACAAGGCCTGGTAGAAACATCTCTGGTGGATCAACAGGTGACTCATTCTCAGATGTGGGGATGGTTTCCAAAAATTGAGATACAGGATCTTCTAATGAATGTACATTGTCATCCCTATCAGAAAAGGGATTTTCTTCATCACGATCATCAATATTCCCAGGGATAGTCATCGAGCCAGATTCATTCCAGGTTGAATGGTTCACATTTAAGTTTTTGCTTTCTCTAAGAAGATGCTGGCTTACATGGAGAAGTCTACGAGCTAATCGGGTAACTGAGACTGTATCAGCTTTGGAATTTTGTGCGAGTGCTGTAATTGCAGCTGCACGAAGCTGTAAAAGTGATCTAACAGAAAGGCACGCAGAAAACTCATTGTTATTAATAATACTAGTGATAAAACTTGAACACGATTCTGCTATTACGGGATCCGTACACGGAAGGGGTCCAAATGAATAGACATGCAAATCAGGGTATCGGTGACATAGCCTCAATCCTAGCAATGCAGCAACAGCACCTCCTAGGGAATGACCAACTATGCGGACACTGTATCCTTCACACTCACATCCAGCTCCCAGCAATGAGGAAAGGAAGCCTCTTGGTTCAGATTCGAAGTCAGAGGGACTTCCTTCTATTTGTTCATACAGATCATGTACAGCCTCAACTATACCTGAATGTGCATAGTGCGGAAAAGATGATTCTACACTTTGCTTCACATCAGGATGGATATAACTGCTATATATAAGTCCAGCCAAGTCATCTCTAGAAAGGGAACACCCCCTAGCTAAGCCATCAGTTATGAGATCTTCAGGAGTCTCAGTTCCTCGGACAGCAATCACTACAGTTCTTTGGTAATGCAGAACAACAACAAAGTATGCAGCTTGGCATTTGTCAGCACAAACACGACCTTTTCTAAGTACTTCTGGGGGTAAATTAACATGCTTCAAGAAGGCTGCTGCATGACCCCTCCACCAATTATCTCCAGCAAGTTTTGGCAGTCTGTTGCGCCTCCAAGGAGTCAAAATTCCTTGCCTATGGAACCATGCACAAGAGAATAACACATTATATCTGCCAAGATCAAGCAAGGGACCAGTATATGCGGCTTCAGCAAAATCATGAAAATGTAAAGCATCCTGGATCAGTTCCTTTGGTGCCTCCTGCTGCACCAAATCATCACAAGATTCAGGTGATTTACCATGCTTCTGCAACAAAGCTAGACCTGCAAGGAGCTCCAAATGCCCCTTCCCTGCTGCACGGTAAGTGACAAGATCACCCAACAATCTTGCCACGGAATAAATTTCATCTTCCTCAGACTCACTACTCAAGTACTTAACACGACCAAGACAACACATAACCTCACGAATACCATGATCAAACACCTCCTGATAGTGAGCTCTCCAAAAATCATCATTGCTCACAAAATAGTACCTCCATCTCAGGATATCAGACCCAGCAAAACATTGAAGCAAAGGAAGACAAGAAGCAAAGAAAGAAAACAAAACCAGTAATCTTCGCTTCAGTTGGCTACTATTTAGCGCCATATCTGAAAGACAACGACTACTAGATGTTCCATCACCGGAAATATATTTAGCAACTTTGCATATAAGATATATCGCACTCAACAATTGCAAGGCACTAATTACCAGTCCAATTCTGCTCCAGCGATGCCATTTTTTGTATCTAATCCGTCTCCCGAGCCGAATAACAGGGTCAACGGAGGTTTCGTCGGAGCTGTGAATAGGACAATCAAGAATAGATTTTGCTGCGGCTTCTTGAGCAATTCCGGCATTTATCATAACAATGATTCTTAAGACAGCGACAACGGCCACGACCGCAACAGGAACAGTTGTTCTCCAAGGATAACATCCAGGAAATGCCCGAAACGTTAAGAAGCCACCAAGAAGCACCAAGAATAAATTCGATAAGCCCAATGATATGGTGGTAACTCTCAGACTCTTGACCCACATTGGCGTTGCACACTTAATTTGGATGTTGCCAACGCTGCCTTCCAACGTGGGTATCCCTCGAATTCATAAAAGAAAAAAAAAAGCTGTCTTGGTCTCCAACAACTTAAAATTTCATTTTCTGAATAGAGACCCTTGTCAGGTGTTAATAACAGTTGTACTGTGAAAGGTTTTTCGAACAGGACAAGAGCTTCCAGCTTGATGTTAAGGTCGTAAATTCAGAAAACGAAAACAAAGCCAGCCACTGGTGACCGGCGCCGGGCTCAAGCTGAATGACTCCGGTGGAGGTAATGAAGGTCTCACAATATTTTATCCAACACGTGGTTGTTGAACCCCGTAAAGGTTTGGCTGCAGATGGGACAGTCAACTAGATGTCAGTTAATTCGCAAGTCACATTATTTTTATATAATTTTTTTTGGTTTTTGTTTTACTTTAATGTATTATGATATTAGTTCTTGTATGAATGATGTCGCTGAAGACCATAAAAAGGTATTTTGAAACAGGTGAGAAGCCGACTTGGAATACATTGCCGAACAAAGGTAATTGTTGAAATGAAACCACTACCATCTTATTTGGTCCAAATTGTCATCAACACAATGTTTCTTTACAGGTACAAGTTTTTTGGGCTTTATTCAGGATGCGACATACAGATAATTATCAAAGAAAATCGCTTTTAATGGTAACCGTAGTGCGATTCCAAGCATAAGTTCATCAATTGGTGGACTGCACCAAGTCCAATATATGATATGATAAAACCTTACAGTCTTATTCTTATAGTACACCTTTGTCATAGAAGTTGCTGGCTGTCACAAATTTGGCAGCTTTTTGTTGTTATTGGCAATGGTTAACCCTGTTAGTTTACTTGACGACATCCAAGCGGTGATTATATCCCTCTTTTGGCCAGACTAATTCATCTTGAGTTCAGAAGGCCACACAGAACTTATTCTCTCAGGTCCCTGAAACCAAACGTTTTAACCTTCAGCTTTTCCATTGAAATGTCCAAAATCCTCCCTGAAAGTGGCAGCAATGCCTGTCGAGGCCCTCTAGGGTCAGAGCAAAGGCTTAGGTGTAGTTCTTCCGTGCTGTTTCAGTGTTTGCAGCAGCATTCAAATTTTTAATCCAAAGACAAATTCTGTATTCTAATGTTACGCTGTTGATCAAGGATCCCTTTTCCAATCCTGAACTGGGATGTGCCCAATTCTTCTGGCTTTCCACTGAATGGTGAAGCAAGCTTGGGCTGAAACCACCTCCTCAGGGAAATGCCATTGACTCTTATTCTTCCATATGACTCACTCCCTTGATAAGGTAATCCCAGCCTTCTAAACAATGATGCAACTGCCTGGCTGATCCTGTCGGTCAAATCACCAGGAAAAAAAAAAAAGAAAAAAATGTTGCATGAATGACTCATTAAATTCGAAATCATTTTCGTTAACTATACATTGTGAATGTGTTGAATTTGTTCATTCTCTTAAATTTTAAACAACATTTCTATCATTTTGCAGACTTGTGATTCCGTGTGTGTTTGTGTTTACGTGTTTTCTCTTTCACGTAACCATTAAGTGGTTAGTTATAAGCTCTGCCCTTTTTACCTACACAAAAACAAGCTTCAAGCATATTACCATCATAAAGAACTTTTTTCCTTTTCCTAAGTATTGTGAAAATGGTTAAGGTGTGGAAAAAATTATTATATATGCTATTTATAAGTAAGTACTTTACCTTCCTGCAAGGTTTATTGTTCTCTCCCCGTCCTGAGTTGTAATTTGTGCCTTCTCTAGAGGCAGATAAATGGTTACGTTTGGCAACTTGGCTCCTGCAAAGGATTTGGAGATCATATAACATCTAATTGAGCAATTAGTTTATCAGGCAAACGAAGTAAACTAAGTAGGAGTCTTCTGTTGTGTTTTATTTTTCTTCATTTTTCTCCGGAAACTACCACTGCTAATATTAGACTGATGGATCACTAAAGGAACAAGAAACAAGAAAGAATAATATGAGTTTCATCAAATCTAAACAAAACTGGTATTTATGAATCAGTAGTTTCTTATACATTTGACGTATTAAATTCATTGTAAACATACATAGTGAAAACATAGAAGAATAGTTGAGAAAGATTTGAGGACAATACAGTGAAGTATAGGTTATATTGTTCGAGCCATTCTTGATCTACTTCTGCTTTTGGATTTCCCATCAGATTCATCAAATGGCTTCGAACAATGTATGACCTCAACATCCTTTAGTTTACTTGTAAATGGGGAATCAACTCAAAATGTCCAAGGTGTTAGGGGAATGAGACAAGGAGATTCCCTGTCTCGTTACTTATTCACCATATTCACAGAAGCTTTGATTAGGCTAACACTCAATAACATTGAAAATGAAAGAAGTTCCAGTATCACTTCAAATGCAAGAGGCTGAATTTTCAATCTTATATTTGCAAATGATACACTTTTGCTATGCAGGGCAAACATGGAGTCAGTTAAGGTTCTCCTCAATTCACATTCAACATCCAAAGACTTTCAGGTCTCATTATCAACAAGAGAAGAGTAACCTTATAGCTTCAGTGGGAACCAATGATCTGGCAACTGAGATTACCAGGATTTCAGTATTCACCCAAATTCAGCCTCAAGAGTTAACTACAGAGACTGCTGATCATTATCCACTGCAATCCAAAAAAGAACTGGAAGCTGGTGCAATTCCTAACATATGGGAGGAGACAACAACTAATTGTCTGTTCTTTTCAGCTAAGGGATATTGGTGTCCCCATCTGTTCCTTCCCATCAATCTAACAAAATCAATTGAGAGGCTCCTGAAAAACTTCTTATAGTTTTGAAAGCAGAATGGGGCTCCTCATACCAAGGTTAAAGGCACAAATATTTGCAAACCTAAAGACCAAGGTGGATTGAGAATTGACGCAGTGAGAACAATAATAACATATTGCTAGCCAAAAGAATTTGGAGGTTTTGTGTTGATGGGAATCCCTGTGGGTGCAATGGATATACACTCAATTCCTTATAGGCTAGAGCTTTTGGAGGATTCAAGCAAAAACTAATAGATCATGGACGTTCTTGTAGTTGCTGAAACACAAAGACAAGGTGAGTACTGATATCAAAAGTGTGGTAGGAAATGGTGAGAACACATGAATATGGTGTGACAATTGGCCAACTCTAGGGCCCCTATACAAACAGCACAATGTAAGACTCCTGATGGCAAGAATTTCACGTACCACTAAAGTCAAACCCATAATTCAGGGTTTTAGATGGCCTTGGCTAGCAGATAAACCAGAAGACGCTTGAGAATTATTAACAACCTACCTAGGTATCAACCCAACTTGTGCAAAGAGGATAAGTCATTTGGATGAGACATGACTCGGGGAAATTCACCAACTCCTGCTTAGAAATTTTTGAAGAAACTATCCCAAGAGTACAGTGATCAGATCTTGTTTGGTCAACCTACTGCTTACAAAAAGCTTCTTTTGTACTTTGGTTAGAGGCAGATTTTAGTACTAAATACACGCTATTTTTTGGCTCGTTCAACAACCATCTTTGTGTGCTTTGTAATCAGATGCCAAAGTCCATAAACTACTAGAGATCTGCAACTAGCATTGTCCAGTGCAGAAATGGAAACAGATTATGGATGACCTAGCATGATAAGATACAGATGTTAGGTAGGCATGCATATATTCAGAGTAGCTTGTAGAGGCATCATTTATGCCATAAGGGAAGAGAGGAACAGGAAATTTTCAAAGATAAGCAGACAGACAATGCTCTGTTTGCCAGTCAAACACTCTCAGGGATAAAAGGGAATCCCTCTTAGCAATGGGAATCAACTCTTCAAACAGCAAAGAATTAGCTACTAGCTGGAACACTGGGAAAGACTGTAAAATTTGCTAGGATACTCTCCTTGTCTAGTAATGTTTTGTACCAGGTAGCTAAAACCTCATTTAGACTTGGTGAACGTTCCTTACTGGCTTTGTACTCCCTAGGGACTTTCTTTAATACAATTTTACCTTCCAAAAAAAAAGATTTAAACTCTTACCAGCAGCCAGCCGATGCTTGAGACCTTTCAAAACAGTTAATAGGTAAACCTGGTTATTCACAGGAAGTCACGAAATTTGAAGTTATAAACATTATCACGGCATATATAAATAGGCTGAGGACGAATAAACAGGAAATGAAGATCATCCATACTTTGCCTTGTCAAGAAATAAATTCACATGCAGAGTTGCCAAAAGATAGCATAGTCTCATTTTAGCTTGTTTTTTCTTCTCCCTTTCAAAGTTTTTCTTTCATTTTAATGCTGGAAGTGGGCATGGAGGAGAAGGGATTTCTTCATTGAAGCCTTATTTTAAGAAGCTGGCAAAGGATAAGATGGTAAAAACTAACTGTAAACAAGAAAAACAAATGAGACTAAAAAAATAAAAATAAAGAAGTTGCTCTTTCATAGCAGGTTCTTGCCATTAAAGATTCGCTTGATAGCATATATAAGCTCCCTTTACTTTCCAGTAGATCTTTGAAGAATCACGAAGTAGTTGTGTTAACATTTCCAGAATTAGAAGTCAAGAATCATTTAGATGTTTGGCCAATTACATGAGTTTTGCTAGGTGTCAACACGATGAAATTGCCCAACTCGATAAAACAACACATCAACTATTAAGAATTGCAAATCACCAACTTACCTCAGCTATATTAACTTGCAATTTTTTAGCATCAACAACAATAGGACTCTCCTTGAAGGATACACATGGTACGATTCCAAGTGAAGCAGCTTCCTTAAAAGAAAACAACTGGCATCACAACTAGAGCTCACAAAAGCATTTAGTCAAGAAATGAGAAGAAACAACTTCAGCTTCCTACTGACCTCGAGCAATGAAAAAGCACGTGGATCATATTCTCCAAACCCATCTACCAATGACAAGAGCTTAGAGCTTTTGGTTGACTCAGCTGTGACTCCAAGATTTTCAATAAGTCTGCCTTTCAATGAAGCATCCCGAGGGAGCTGCAGGCAACCTAAAACTTGTGAAACAGCTTCCATTGTAGGTACCTGACCAGATGCTATCAATTCACGGTACACCATTAAGGCTGGTGATGTCCTGAAGATTAAATGATAAGGATTTAGAATGAGACTTTTGAACTGCAGGAGTACTAGTTGCTTAGAATAGCCAACCTTTTCAACTTAGAAGGGGAGGTAATTGTGGCCTAAAAGATGGGATTTAGTTGAACATTTCACTCTTGAAATTCTCAACCTAGTACAAAAAATTCTAGTTCTCTCTAGGTATGGTTGCTCATGAGCATGCACTGAAGCATACGTGTTTACATATACAGCATTGTTGAAGTGTCAAAAGAAATTTAAGGGGTAAAAGAAGAAATACCACTTATTTTCAATTTGTGGCCATCCGGAGGCAACAGACAATATAGGCTCACCAGCAGCACTAGCTTTCTCAAATCTCCGCAAGCACATTCCTTCAAAAAGAATATTCCATCTATTTAAATAAAATAGGAGAAAAAGAGCTATTGCTTATCATCTGAAAGATCTTGAAACATCTAGTGATCCAATATCATGTAAGCCGTTTAGTAAAATTATTAAGAATTACTGAATTTGTATAAAATGATCACATTAATGAACATAGGAAAAGTACAATGCACAGTATTGTACTTAAATCACTTGAAATTTCAGATCACCCCGTTTTTATTCACCAACACTAAGATTAAAAAAGAAGAGGAATAAAGATGGCATGATATAGTTTAAGATAATTCTTTTAAGAACTCATTTTATTTCCAGAATGATATACTAGCCATTAACATCATCAGTTACGGTTGTCCACTAAATCTCAGACGTTAATGCTTACACCTTATGTTGTGTAACTGCCAACATATCAAGATAGCCAAGAATTGAAGATGAAATAGTTTCATGATCCTTGAAAACACTTCAAACGATCCAGTATTCAAGAGAAGACGATAACTGGTCTTGGCTGTACTATAGTACATTTTTAGCAATTGAATAGCATTTCATCAAGTCAGAATAAGCAATTGTGTAATTTCTTTGCATCTCTAATTTAAATAACTTCTAGGGTAATACATATTATAAGAGATAAAACAGAAACAGAAACAAAACGAATGCTGGAGTTAGATGATAAATATGAATTCATTTGTCACGGAAAATGCAGCCAAAAAATAAGTAATTCAAGCTTACCAATGATGCATTTACATATAATAAGCGTAGGGGCAACAGAATCTGCTTTTGCTTGAGAAAAAAGCATGAGGCCCATGTCCAAATCATCCTTTCTGCAATGACAAAAGATAATTCAGAAGGCAAGTTCTTTGAGGATATGCAAACATGCTACAGTAGCAAATTAGAGAGAGCTTTGTGCAAGGATAGTTGAGCAGGAGACTGGAGATGATGGTTCATTGACAGAGGGACAACATTGTTTAAGCATAATAAATGAAGGAGGAAGAAGGCAAATTTTGATTTAGTTCAGAATCTGTAGCATATATACGTAACATTTCTATTCATTGGTAGCTAGTATAGCATGTATATGGGTGTAACGAACTTTGGAAGAGTCAGTTAATACGTAACAAGAATTCTTCTTTCTCTCTTCTCTCTCTTTCTGAATTTCCCAAATTTTTAAACCTGACTGCAATTTGGAGTTCACTTACTTGACCCTAGCATTCGGTACCAAAGAAATGATTCTAGGAGGCGAAGAATGGTGATGATGGAAGGAGCAAGATCTCAAGACTTGAAACGATCTGAAGAAAGCATGAAGAAACAAATGCAGGAGCTGTGCAAATCTGACTTCTTGTTGCATAACTTGGTGATGCCTGAGTCTATAAGGTAAGCTTGTTCTTTACGGTGAAAAAATGGAATCTTAGAAATTTGCAATAAGCATACAATTTGGCCAAGAAACAAGAGGTGATCTTTTAGCAAAGTACAAGACTACATAGAAGTAATGGAAACATGTACCCACACCAATTCACAGAAGAATTACGGAATTCTACAGCAACCCCAATTTACAAACAAATCCAACAGAGAACATAGGTTTGCAAATACCACCAGTAGTAAAGAGATGGATGAAAGAAGAGCCAAGGGATTTTGTTTTTGGTGTGACGAGATATTTGTGTTGGGACATAAATACAAGAAAAAAATGATGCACATGCATATAGTGGAGGATGTAATTGAAGAAGAGGATGAAGTGATTGAGCAGGAGCAAGAGATGCAATCAGCAATATCCTTACAAGCAATAACGGGTATTGTCTCAGGAAAATTTCAACAAATGAAAGCGATTGGGAAGTAAAATAATTGGAATATACATACTATAATCAATAGAGAGAGTACTAATAACTTCATCAAAGAAAATTTGATAGAAAAAGGAGATGGGAGGTTAGAGGAAATTGAACCGCTCGCTATCATAGTGCGAGGAGGATTACAAATTGTATGTAGAAAAAAAATGCAGGGGCTTTTGTTGGTTTATGAGTAGCTAATAGTTTGCGATTGACGTGTAAGAGGAAGCAACATGGTCTTCGAGGTACAATTTTTGGCTACCCTTGATACCATAATTTGCAACTACAATAAAGGTACCCTGCAATTTGAATGAAATAAAAAAATGGAGTTGAACAATGGTCAATATGGTGGATCTTATGAAACCATTTGTTATGTGCCCGTGCTTAGGCTCGAGTCCAAGGATAATTATCAAGAAAGTTAATATCTTTTCCCTTATTTACGTTGGTTCCCTTCCATGCAGAAACTATTTTTGATGTTGAAAAATCGAATAAGTACCTTGTGTCAGAATTGAGAAATTTTATGCCTCGAATCTTTAGTATTCTCTTATTTATTACCTGTGTCTATTCTTTAGGCAGAATACCGTCACCCATTTTTACTAAAAAACTACAAGAAACCACAAAAATTGAAGAAAGGGAGGAAGAAACAAATGTAGAAATAGAAACAACTTCCGGAACAAAGGGGACTAAACAGAAACTTGTCAAGGACAAGGCCTGCCGAGATTGGACTAAATTATTCTTCTAAGCTAATTTTTAGGATAACTTGTTGCTTACTTTATTGCATAAAGTAATAGCCTTATATAGGCAAAGAAACATAAAAGTTCCACCTAAACTAGGACTCCTAGAAAGACTCCTATTCAAGTTGTTTTAGGACTCTTAGAAAGACTCCTATTCAAGTTGTTTATATTAACATGACTATAACAAAAACTAGTGTAGAAATAACAGGGAAATAATAGACTCCTACTAAAAATAAAATACTCCTCTAATAGACTCCTAATAAAACACTCATCTAATATAGACTCCTAATAAAACACTCCTCTTTGCAAGTAGCTGTTATCCGCCTCATAGGTTCTTCCCACAGTGCATCCATATCACCACTAGAAGAGGAACGAAGAAGTGGATGAGAAGTTATGGAGTTGTTTGTCAATTCTTGTTATTGCAAAAGGATGAGCATAGGCAATGGGGTACTTCACCACAATGTTGTCTCTAGATGATGCAGGTGGAATTGTCTAGAAATGAGAAGTGGAGGCAGAGGCTTAAATTCCATCTATTGAACATGTCAGATTTCAAGGTTTCAATCCCTTTGCTAGTTAGCATAGAGTGGGAACATACTTTTATCCTTTTTTTTAAAGTGAGAAATATATGCTATATGAAAGTTATAAGTTGTTAGATGAATTTCTATTCAAGAGCCACAATGGTTGCCATCATCTAGACTACAAGACCACAAAATTTATTGGAGCAGGAAACTGGTGCAGTAAACTTAAGACCCTACAGATATGCGGGAATGCTAAAAGAAGGTTGTGCAAGGACTGGTAGATGACATGTTGAAGCAGGAGATAATTCAAGAGAGTGCAAATCCCTTCTCTTATCCAATCATTTTAGTAAAAAAGAAGGATAGTTCATGGAGCGTCTGTTTGGATTATAAAGCTCTTACACTTAATAGAAAATTTGTTAAATGAGTTGCATTGAGTGGAATACTTTTTAAAATTAGATTTGAGGGCTGGTTACGATCAAAAACAGATACGTTATGGATAATGTACATAACATTCAAAACTCACGAGGATCATATGAATTTCTTGTTATCTCATTAGGCCTTACCAATGAACCAACCACATTTCAAAGTTTAATTAAATCAATTTCTAAATTCTATTTGAGGATAAGTGTATTAGTTCTCTTTGATGATATTTTAGTGTGCAGTCAAACATGAGAACAACACCAGAATCATCTTAGTGAAGTCTTACAAGTGTCATGGACATAAAAATTATATGTAAAACTTTCTAAGTGTTCATTTAGAGCCAAGCAAGTGGAGTATCTAGCCATCAAATGTTGAAGGAGTTGCTACTGATGCTACGAAAATACGAAAATACAAGCAGTGATGAATTGGCCAATTCAACAAACATTGAAGCATCTGAGGAGCTTCTTAGGTCTAGCAGGGAACTACAGGAGGTTCATCAAGAACTACAATCAGCTGAGCAAACCATTAACAACATTGTTGAAGACAACATTGTCGAATTTATCAGTCCTAGCATGGCCCAACTTCTAAAGGAGTCGGTAATAGAAGCTGATGCAAGTGGTGGCAGCACAGGAGATTTGCTAATGCAAGGACACCTACTAGCTCATATGAGTAACTGATAGGAAGTGTACAGATAGGCAGTTTGAAGTTTTTGAATGGGTGATATGAAACTTAAGCCCTACCGACAACACAATGTGGTATGTAGGGAAAATCATAAACTATCTTCTTTGTTCTTTAGTCCTTTTAGATAATCAGCAATATAGGATCAGTGAAGTATAAATTACGCTTGTTGGAGGAATTGCAAAAGCATCTCATTTCATGTTTCACAACTCAAGAAGCATTATCTGATTCCAATTGAGTTAGTTCAGTTTTGGCCATGTCCTTGCCAGCTGATACATGATATCCAGTGGCTATTCAAGACAGAAAGTTGGTAAAAAGAAGAAATCAACCGACGGTACAGGTATTTGTTCAATGGTCTACTGAGGACAACAAGGATGTGCTATGGGAGTACCTACATGATTTACAATAGAGGTATCCTAAAATTAACCATGTGAACAAGGTTGCTGGGGTAGGGAATAGTGTTATGATAGCAAATTGGAGGGAAGTGTATAGAAGGAGAGTTGAGTAGAAGACTGGAGATGATGGTTTGGTGACAGAGGGATGACATGGTTTAAACATAATAAACGAAGGAGGAAAATGGTAGCATTTGAGAATATGTAGTATACACGTGTCATGTTTCTTTTCCTTTGTAGCTAACAGCTAGTATAACCATTGTATATGGATGTAACGAGCTTTGGAAGAGTTAGTTAATACCTAACAAGAATTCTACTCCCTCTCTTCTCTCACTTCCCTGAATTCCGAAATTCTTAAACCTAACTGTAATTTGGCATTCACAAACTTTACCCTAACAAGCAATAGTAAAGAATTGCAGTCAAAAATTTCCAAAGATAAGAATCAAAATCCTAGTGCACTTACCTCTCACTTGCCACTATGAGAACAGAGTATGTAACACAATTTGGGCACAAGCCAAAGCTTTTCATATCTGATAGAACTTCAATGGCCCTTGGGAGTTGGTCCCCATCACCTGAAACAAATTTACCATAATCAGAGAACAGTTCTGATGGTGAATAACAAAAATATTTTGACAGAAAATAACAATATATGAAAGATTAAATTAAATGACACCGAATGGGCTTATACTGAAAATTGGCAGATCGTTTTGAAACGATAAATGTCCACTTACATAAGGCTGTAATCAAAGCATTCATAGTTGAGACTGTTGGATTCAGTTTACAGGCTTTAATCTCCTCGTATAGCTCCAGTGCCTTCTGCCAGTTCTTGGCCTGAGAAGTGAAGAAAGGAACATTTGTTACAATAATAGCATGTTCTGCAGTTTGAGATTTATTGACAGCAGACTGACAGAAAAATGTTGCATAACCTTGGAAGAAAATAAGGAATTATTTTTTCTCACAATATTTTCACTCTTTCCATAGTAGAAAAATTAAGCCAATCGGAAAATAGTGCCAAATGGAAATTTTAGACAGAGCCTTATCTTTTAAAACAATAAGGAAGCTAGCTCTCAGAACTTCACATCAATGGATGCTGAAACCATAGTGAGCGAAGCTCAATTCTTTACTCACTCATCAGTTTAAACTTGGGAAGGGGGATTTATGTTGTTTCTTAAATCAACTATACAGCAAGAAGTGATCCTTTTCAATTGTCAAAAACATCTTATTGCAGGAATGAAGAATTGAACATACATTGCTGCAAGCTCCCATCAACGAGCTATATGGTACAATCCCAAGTTGTGCTCCTTGAATCTTGGCTTCCTGAAGAATTTGAAATGCTGCATCAACCTTTCCAGCATGCCCTGCTACATCTATCAGTGCACTGAAAAACACCTGGTTCAAAGAATAAACTTGGTATCTCCACATTGACATATTAAAGAGTGTCTTTAAGAATGACAATCAAACTAGAGCCATAATGCACAATGAGAGTATGACTGCTTCCCCTTTTACCAAATAACTAAAAAACAATTCTCTACATTTTGCTTTCACAAACAGGCAGTCAAATCACCAATGTTATTCCATCTGCATAAACATGTACAGATCTAGACTGTAATGTGCAACTCCTTTTACATGTGATATACGAGAATCATAATCATAGATCAATACCTCATCAGGAACCACTCCTTTTCTTTTCATGTCCTTGTACACACTGCAGGCAAAGTCCCAATCACCAGTCTGGCTACAGCAGTTCACAGCTATTGTATAAACCTCTGGAGTGCCCTTGATGTTGTACTCATGGACCATTTCATACACTTCTTTTGCCCGATTAACCTAAGCACAAAGACTAACCATTTGGACCCTAAATCTATTGACTAAAATAACCATGTCAAGAAAATATGAGTTAAAACATAGTACAGACCTGACCAGCATTGGCACATGCCTTTATCAGGGCACCAACAGTAATATGATCAGGATCAATTGGCCGGGTCTCCGCCTGCATTTCTGCTAATACATCAAAGGCTCGATCCACTGCTCCCGATTGACCACATGCAGTGATTAGTGCATTAAAAACAACTCGGTCTGGCTTCACATTCTACTGCAAGCAACATTTATCAGTAGGAAGATTGAAAATTAACTTAAGTTTTGGATACGGCAACACAGCCTCATCCCCAAAATTGTCAGTGAAAACCAGAACACAGAGGATAAACTAAGTTCCATTGGCAATTATTCAGAACATCTTTTGCAATATTACCTTAGACCTCATTATACCATAAGCACCAAAGGCCTTGGCTACTTGTCCAGCTCTGGCACAACCATCAATAAGTGCTCCATATGTGTGGTTGTTGGGCTCAACTCCAGCATTAACCATCTGATGAAATACCTGAAAGGACAACTCATCATTATATCCATTACTACAAAAAGTAGTTATAATCCATTTAACCATGCTATACTATTGTGTAGTTGATGAACATGGTAATATCAATAATTGGAATGATTAATAAATGTTGTCTATTCAAATAACAGGTGTAACTGAGATGCCCTTAAGCAGATAGTATAAAAACAAAGAAATTATATTAGCATGTGAAGGAGCTTTCCTCAGAAGACAAGGCAGAAGACAAAGCATCAATAGAGACTATCTTTCAAGATCTATCGAAAGAAACCCAGGAAAGGTTACCTTCCTGCTTTACTCAGTCGAAAAGCAAAAGGAAAAAAAAATCCAACATTATTAATGATAAAGACAAACCCTGACAGAAATTGTCAGGAAAGCTATCAAAAACCACCCAGTTTTCCCTGGATACTAAGGCACAAAAACAACGAAGTTAGCATACTTCAAACATTGCATCAACTCTTCCACTTTTGGCACATGTTGATATCAAAGTTGTGTAAAGCTTGCAATCAGCTTGGAACCCAGCACCTTGGGCAAGTCTGAGAACTTGAAAAGCTCCTAAAAAAAACAATATCCATGTCAAGATATGAAGGAGACATTAGAGAATGCTATTGCCAGTTTCATCACCAACAAAAAGAAACCTACCATCTGAATCCTTGGAACTTGCACACACAGACATTAGCATGTTAAATGTACTAAGTGTTGGGTTTGGAACCAACTTGCAGAAATGAAAAGCTTCCTCTACGGCACTTTTAGTTTTGCACATTTGAAAGAACTTTGTATGATAAACCTAGAATTAGAGATAAAATAAGGTTAGCGAAGTGACTAGGAAGCTAAAACTTATAGTGATAGAGCCTTTAGTAAAGGTTAAAAGAGTTAGCCTCACCTTATTCATGTCTAGCGTATCTTTCTTTTTCATGTCCTCAAGCAAATCAACACATTCAGATAACCTAACAGGTGCATTCAAGGGTAAGATTGAGGTTTTCAGAAACATCATAAAGTAATAAATTATCCCAGACTTTAGCACCCTAATATTCAAAACTATGCTCCATATGTTTTTCAGAAAAAAGAATACGGTTATCTTGCAATTGAATAGAAGATGATACCATCTTCGAAAGAAAATAAGCAAAGATGGCTGAAATGTTTGGACATGTTTATCACCTCCCATTTCTAAGCAAACGGTTGTAAGCAATGATGGCCTGCTGCAGATGGTCTTTGTCATTAACATGTTTGCCATTTGGTTCAGGGAATTGTGGCCTTTTTGTATGGTTGGGTTGATCATGATTTCTTAGGTCCTTCTTTCCAGTAAGTTTTCTGCTTCGTCCCACGTTCCTGTGTTTAGGTGAAGAATCTCCATGATGTGCAACAGATTTTGCTTCTGAATCCAGAGGAAATAGTCCAGTTATTGTAAAAAGTTCAATAATAAGGATAAAATAGAAATACATGTCTTATACCCTAAATTATTTAGCAAGTATGCTTTTCAATAGCAGAACCTGAAATTTCAAGGGACTGCTCTGTTGATAATTCTTCCCCTCTTTGCACCCGATCTGTCTTCAACAGAGAAACGTTATTGCTCTTCACAGTGGAGGCAAGAGAAGACATTGTCTTAAAACCATTTAAGTTTGATGGAGATTGGAAAATAGATTGGCTTTCCCCACAAAATGTGTACAGATCTTCTGGAATGGATTCCTTTAATATGCCAATGTAGCTAGAAAGGTCACCCTTTTCACCAGATTCATGATTTCTTTCTACAGAAGCAGTTACAGAAACTGTCTTCTCTAGTCTAGGAAGCTCAGAATCAAACCCAGTTTCTTTCTCACATACTTCCGAGGCCAATTCAGGCATACCCGTCGCAAATACAAGTGGCACAACTCCAACCGACTTGGGGAGTGCAGAAGTAGATACGGTAGGAGCTTCAGATTCTTCTAGGACTATATTATTGCAAGAATCAGGAGAATTTTCTGGTTCAAGCGAAATAGAGCTATTTTGCACCAAAAGACTCTCCTGAACTTGTGCAACCTCCTCTCTAACCTCATATGCAAAGCTACGTTCAGTTGCCTTATCCAACAAGTCATTATCTTTATCAACTGAATTCTCATTCACCTGAAGCCCAACATCCACAAACCAATCCCCGGTTACACGATTTAAAACGTTCCTCCCAAACTCAGTCAGATCAACACACAGGAAACCTAAGACCTAAATCATTAGCAACATACAAGAAGTCGAGTTCAATTTAGGCAGAACTAAAAACTCGCCAAACTAGCAACAAAATGTTACTCATGGAACAGTAATAATTAAACTAAAATTACTTACCTGCTTCCCATCATTCTTCTTCTTCAAGTACAGATTGAAGTACGCAACAGGGAGCGCTGACAGAGTCGTCACAGCAACAACAGCAGCAACAACCGCATTCGAATCCAACGAAGCGTAAACCGAACTGTTTCTCGATTTTCTCTCCTGAAGTTTCAGCCTCCGGCATTTGCTCCGGAATCCGTCCGCAGGAGGTCGGAGGTTGAGGGCACGGCCGAGGAACTCGGGCGGCATAGAGGCGGAGGAGGAAGAGAGGTGGGCACATGATATCAGATTTAGGGATTGGGATTTAGCAACAGAAAAGCTAAGGTCCATTGGAATTTGGTGTGTTGTGATTGAAGAGAGAATGTGAAGAAGAAGAAGCAGAAGAGATGAGGAATGACGTGAGCAGCAATGTTCGTTTCTCGTTAACGGACATTTCGGATATCGTTTGGTGACGTGGCGTTACTGGAATTAACGCACCCGCGGTTTTCTACTCTACGTGCGTTCATCGGATCTCAGTTTAATATTAGCCGTTGGAAGTGCTTACTTATAAATGGACGGTCCAAATTGCTAGACTGAGAAATCAATAAATTATCAGAATCGAATAAGCCTTTGGTCCTGAAGTTGTTTAACCCTGAAGTTGTTTAAGTTTGATTATCAAGCGATAAATTTTTACATAAGCATGAGTTTTTTTTCTTCTTTTTCACTGGTATTATTTAAAAATAATATTTTTATTAGTTTAGGTTAAAGTTATGTACTACTTATATAAGCATGTGAAATTATACATTTTATGTTAGGATAAAATATCATCGGATCGGATACCGATTGAATTTAATAGCCCGAACCTTAGTAACGAAAATAAAGATAGGAAAAATAAATGGGACAAGACACAAAGATTTACGTGGTTCGGTCAATGTGACCTACGTCCACGGCCGAAGGGTGAGCAATTTTACTAATATGTGGAGAATGTATACAAGTACAAAGGCTGAACAAAAGACTCAAAAGTATACAGAGAGGATAGAGGATTTCATAAAGGAAATAATGAATAATAATCTTCTCTAAGCCTGCCATCTTATTTATAACTGATGTCCTGCGCAATTATCGTCCAAATCCTTCTACCTACAACCATAATTGTTGAAGAAATCACCACCTTTATTTGACATCCTTACATGCCGCCAGCCATGTTCATTGCATGCCACCAACCAAGTTTATATTGTTGAATTTCATGCCACCAATCAAAGCCTTCTTCTTTGACAAAGCAACCAAGTGGAGGGGCCAAGCCATCACATGCAACAAATCTCCACCTTGACTTGATCCCGAACATTTAGTGATCTGCTCCACCTTCTCTCTGACAATGCCCCAAAAAAGCTATATCACCAACTACAGACGCCAATCAAGTCCAAGCACTGCTTGAACTTGTAAACTGGAAGAACCTTCGTAAACATGTCAGCAGGATTGTTCTTAGTGTTAATCTTCTGAATAAGGACCTTCTTCTCTGCAATTGTATCCCGAATGAAATGATACTTCACATCGATAT
>JANVCQ010000232.1:44539835-44569311 GCA_025531925.1 Erythroxylum plowmanianum
TGAGATTGTAAGATTTGGCGAATCAATAGATCGGCCGCTTCCTCTATTTGTCTTTGGGTAAGGGAGATTTGTTGTGGTGTAGGAGGGTTTGTATTTTGGGGGTGTTGGATATGAGAGTGTGAATTGTTCCTGGCGTTATCCTCCAGGCCCATGCTTTGCTCTTCTTGATCTCGGTTTTGAGGTGGTGGTTGGTCGTTCGGATGCGAAGATTGCGTTTGGTTATTTGGGTTTAATGGGGGTAGCTCGTCTGCACTAGGGTTATGGGTGATAAGTGGAGGATGGGGATCATGATGCGCCGGTGGAAGGGCGGCGGCAGGTAATTGCAAATCCATTCGTTGCAGTGCGAGTGCTGCGAAGGCGGTTACATCCGGGTTTGTTGCTGCCGCCTGACTTATCTGTGTGCTTCTGGACGTGGTGTCCTGACACCCGGCCCCACGGTGGACGTCAACTGGTTCAGTTTGACTCTGTTGAGGCTGGGCGTCGTTGTTTGGATCCATGATCCCGATTAGTTTGGACTAGGAAATACCTGCAAAAATAATAAGGCACATCGGGGGTTGATCGTCGGCTTGTCTCTCCGATGCTTAAGTCATGTTTCTATCGTAGGTTTTGTATCTAATAACAAATGTTATCAGGGTTATTAGAGTCGTACGTGCATCATGAGGAGATAATGAACTTATATAGTAAATACCTGACGTGTTTAATTCAACATCTCTGTCATGTTTAACTCAACATCTTAGGAATGGGCCGATCGGCCCACACGCCATCCTAAAATTAGACCTGGGCCTAGCATGACCGACCCAACCACACTACCTTAAAGATACTAAATCCAGCGAACTTAGAAGTTCATTCCATTCTAAGTAATTGTTTGAACGAATGAGTTAAATTTGGTGTATAAACATTTCCCTCGAAGATCATTTGTCTGTTCTTCACGAAAAGATAATCATGAATGTGGAGACTTGGAGAGATAACTCAGAACGCTTACTACTCAAGAGAACGTTGGCACATAGACAAAGCTGAAGATGTCCACTTATAACTGTGGATTTATATTATCTAACTTTTGTTTGATGAGTTTTAAAATTAATTACCCTCAAAAAGTCACCGAAGGCAAAAACCAATAATCTGAAATTTGACATACAGAGAATTCGCACACACTGAGAGTGAATATCAGAATAAATGGTTGCTAATTGCGGCAAAAATCGCTTTGTTCCAAATGAATAGTTATTACGTAAAAGCAATGTTAGATTCTGCAAGAAAGAGCGATTGATGACTGATAATGATATTTGTGTATGATTTAACATTTCATCTCATGACCGTCGTTCCGGACTCTTGACTTGACCAAGCTACTGTATGGACAAACTTACAGTTGTTTCTTATTCCACAAGTCGGCGTTAACTTAAATCTTTGTTTGTAGTTGTTGATGATCATTTGCCTGTCTGTTGTGGTTTTTTGGGTTATTTTCTTACACTTGGCCAAGAAATTGGGACTATATATATATTACGCAAACTTTAAGACAATTTACTTGATGGAGTACCAATTTTGTTTTTGATTTGTTCAACTGTTCTATGTCCAACAGGAAAACTTATCAACCGTCTGATAACCAATAAGAGCAGCAAGACAAGAGTCTAGTGAAGAGCTCTTCTGTCCTTAGCGACATATCTCAAGTGCTGTTTGCTTGTTCTACCCTTTTATATCACTTGTAGTTTTGTGCACAACAGTGTAATATTTTATACTATTAAGAAATGAAATGTTTACGGCATACAAATAAAGCCTTGTAATTTTCTTTTTCTTATCAATTTATTGACAGATCGTATAAGCAAATCCTATTAGCCGTCAACATGGTAATGTTTACGTGGAATTGCCTTGATGTAGAGATAGAAAGCCCCACAAGCAATAACAGGCCCAACCCAAAACACCC
The DNA here is from genome assembly GCA_025531925.1 of Erythroxylum plowmanianum. Lineage (NCBI taxonomy): Eukaryota > Viridiplantae > Streptophyta > Magnoliopsida > Malpighiales > Erythroxylaceae > Erythroxylum > Erythroxylum plowmanianum. The sequence goes on from JANVCQ010000232.1 coordinate 44,541,751, forward strand.
AGTGGCTATTCCACAGATGACCCCCTCTGACAAGGGCTGGGCCAAGACACCTTGCTGGATTCATCCCGACCCCAGCATACCCTTTGCTGGCTGTAACCGTTGTTGAGATGAAGACAAGCAGGCCAACCACGAGCCCGATGATCGAGCAAACACCGACTCGGCCTAAGGCTTCAGCTTGTCGACGGTCAAAAGCCATCCATATTGACGAGAACAGAAACATAAATGTACAAAAGATCTCGAGCCAGAGAGCCTGGCTTGTGCCTAGTCCAATCTCAATAGGCCCATTTGGACCTGGTGCAATAATGTTGATTGTACAGCCTCCCAGTGAAAATGTCTGCTCAATGGTGCTGCTTACGACAGCTTTCAGGGCCAGTGCGCCGAGTATGGCTCCTAGGCATTGAGCCAAGATATATACGGTGGCTCGTGATAGAGAGATCAAGCCCGTTAACACTGCAGCCATAGTGATAACAGGGTTGATATGGCCACCAGAAATTGGAGATGTGGCCAGGAGGAGAATTGCAACAGTTATGGAGATGAGGGTGGCCATAATAAGGTTTGGTGTCTTGGTCTCAGTCTCATAGGAGGAGATGACTATGGTGTCCATAGCAAAGACAAGGACAGCTGTGCCAAGCAGCTCCGCTACAGATGCTCTCCATGTCTAATAGACCATACATAGAAACTATTCAATATTAGATACTAAATAGTGTCACGGAAATAATAACTATTCATTAGTTACTTAGAAATTTATGGTTGCAACTAACTATTAGTTACGAGGCTACTGACACTAATTTACATGTACTTCTTGATTGTTTAAGCAAACATCACTGTGATACTCGTGATCAGAGCCTTTCTTTTCAAATCTTTCTGTTAATCTGATAGCATTTTCAGGAATGTTGGTGTTGACTTGAGAATAAAGTTTATGCAGTTTGTAAGTTTCTCCTCAGGTGAAGGTCTTAACTTCAGACATTTTTAATTTGCAAACAAATTGTTGTTAGATGTCAACAAATAGGGTAATGCTCAAAGTTTTTGTGATGACAAGAATGCACTAACACTGAAAGAAACAAGCTCATCCAACCCCAATAGCCTATTCAGAGTAACAGGGTTTTGCTTGCTTCCCCTGTTGTTAAGTAGCGGCTCGGGCCTGCAAAGAAGAAATCAACATGTAGCAACTAACAGTAGGGTAATGAAACTAAAAGAAAAACGAATCAACTCTCTGCTCTTACGTGGAAGCAAAAGGTTGGACTTTGCTCTGTCCTCCATACCCACTCTCTTCGTCCTGAACAGCCACTAAGCTAGGTTCCATCTTGTCTATGCCTTTCTTGGCTAATCTATGGATGCATACTTACAATTTTATAGGGGTCCAAGAATGAAATGAAATTAAATTCCTGGAGTTGGCAGGTTGACATATAGTAGATGAAGCTCACGGTCCATCGCTTTTAAGCTCAACTGCACACCTTATCTAAACCAACATTATCGGCTACTACAGAGCCCTGCATTTATTAACTCCACTTGCTCCAATAATGTCTCCAGTATATCTAAGTTCTGCTCTTTTTTTGCTTCATAAAATAACACAAAAGTAGTCCTTGCCTTGCAACCAAAAGTTTATGACCGCGATTTGAAAAATGAAACAAATTTCAATTCACGTACTAATCTGTAGCTGCATTCATTAAAATCTAACAGTGATTTCTCATAGCTGGGGCTGCAAAAAGAAAAGGGAAAGTAAATTATGATATGTTGATTACAGATCAAACGTCAAAATGATATTAAATGACTGAAAATATACGCAATATAGAGGGTTGGACTTTTCTTTGGTTGCTGGCCACAACCACTAAGCTGCCATTGAATAAATACGAGATACATACCCAAGGTCAAAAGTAGGCCATGCATGTCAGTCAAATCATTAAAGCTAACATCTTTCGTGCCCTTTTTAATGTCCATTCGTTATACACGTGAATAAGTTTCTCTCTTTTTACACCAGGTTACAACTTTAGCTTCCATGGCTTTGCATAGCCTCACCTGATGTTATCCGAAGTTGAGAATTTGGGACAAGTAGGAGTAGCCTACATGATTTTAACTTCTTACTTAAGGCTCTCTCTTATAGAAGGTTTTGAGTTCAAGTTACGCTAAAAGAGGAGAAATAGGCAATGTTTCTGTTGATGATCTTTTAGCCCCTGAGTATAGCTCTTTGATCGGATTAATTACGGATGCCTCACTTCCAGTGGCAGTGTGGGAGTTGGAGCTACTAGGAAATCTGGGGGCTGATAGAATCCTGGGGGCTGAACAGGGCCAGTGATCAAGCATCAGCTGAAAAATCAAGTATGTGAAGACTCCTTGTACGTAGAAATGTACAGGCTACGTAGAAACCTGAGAAATCTTGGAGTTCCAGATTTACCTCCTCTAGAACTTTTGGAATTGGAGTCTTAGGGACTTAGGATTAGTCCAATTAAGCTGAGATACCAAATGTAATAAAAAAAAATTGAGAACTTGGTGGTAACTCTTATGATTGGCCCTATAGTTGATGTCTTTGCTTTATTTAAGAAATCTTGGAAAGAACGATCAAATGTCTGTCTTTCTTAGAAAGATACATACAAATAATTGGTAGAGAAGTCTTACCAGTTAGTAGTTTCACTCTTTATACTTCATCATTCCTAGCTTTTATCGGTATTTGACTACGTGTCCCAATACGGATCAGTCCGTTGGGAAGGCCAAACAATGTTTATTGGATTTCTGCTGTTGCTCAAACATGTTTTAGCTCTATTGAGACGATTCACTGTTACAAGGGTCATTACTTGGCTCTTAAAGTTTCAGCAATAACTTGTCGGTAGCCAAGAGCCCAGGCGAGATGATCAACTTACTTTCCTCTTCCGATCCTATTTTGACTGATGATCACATTTTAGTGGCAAGCACCCGACGTCTCCTCCACAGAGAATGTGAGGTCCAGTTTCAACATGTTCTTTGGGAAGGGAATCAATGCGCGGACCATCTCGCCTCAATCGCCACCCTCTCCGGTCCAGGATTGCACATCCTCCAGGAGCCTCCGTTGATGGTTTTGGATTGTCTCCTCAGAGACGCTCACGGCGCGCTATACCGCCGACATATGCACTAATTAGTTTGCTTTGTTTTTGTTTCCTTGTAATTCAAAAAATAAAGTTTCAACTGTACAACTTGGACTGTTATTAACTTGGAAATTCTAATAACAAAAGCATACATCAACGCGGCCTGCATATGCAATATTGATCTCCCTATTTTATAGAAGTGATCGACCATTCAAGATAAGTTGTTAACTTCAGCTTCTAGAAGCCCAATTACAATTTGCTCCGTTCCACTCTTCTCGAAAAGAAAGTATGAAAAGAATCGAAATTGACCTCTGTTGCCTAATCTGTGGCATTAAGTTGTTTGACTTAGTAGAACAGTTCAACAAAGGAGTTTGGCTACGGGAAAATTCGTAGCTAAATGTGTAACAAAAAGACGTGTATAATTTTTACCTACGTTTCTGTTTCACCGTCTCAAAGCATCACTAAATTCTCATGGTTGAAAATTATAGGTCATATTTTCAAAAATCGTCCCCAATAATTTTTGACTAGGCTTCTTTTTTGGAACTAAAATTATTAGTTACATTTTCATAATCATAGTCAAAAGTTTTTAGCTATATTTTTATAAACATAGCTAAATATTCTTAGCTACATTTTTTGAAATGTAGCCAAAATTTTTTATCTATGTTTCCAAAAATATAAAATATAGTCAAATATTTTTAGCTAAGTTTTATGATACATTGCCAAATATTTTTAGCCATATTTTTTAAAACATAATCAAATATTTTTAGTTACGCTTTAATCAAATGTTATACAATGATGCGATAAATCATTTGTTACATTTTCAATTCATATTATTGAATAATATATTTTATATATAATGCATCGATATACTTTTATTGTAAATTTATTATACAAATAGATTATATAAAAAATTATTAACTCAAAATAGGAAGTTTTGTATATAAAATGTAAAATATTATTAAATTATACCAACAAAAAGAATATTTTTTGGATACAAGATTTTAATTACAACTTTAACGATTCTTATAAATGAAATAATACATAAAGAGACCACTTTACAAATTATAAATGCTTAGATTACAAAAAAATTAGAGCATAACTCGAACGACTACCTATTACTGTCCATGTCAATGAAACTCTAATAATCCAAAAAGCTTATTTAAAATACACTAAAAATATTATGAGTATTGAAACAATAGGTTCTAATTAAGGCAAACATCACATAACTTTACCCTTCACGATATAATCCTCAGCAATTGCATCTTCATCAATTCTGTAATTTGAGAAAAAATATTAAATTTAAATTATAATACAAACAGGAATTGGAAGAAAAAAACCTAAGAGATATAATTAATACCCTTGGCTTTTCTCTTCATTTCTATCATAATCCGGGCCAAGTAATGTAAATTATTGAGTTAAATTCTGCATTCCTAGCTTACTGCTTTAAGGTTGCCTAAAGACACTCCTATATATAAATCTGGGAATTATGTACTATGTATATTTGAGGTCATGGTAATCCTTATTGGTTTAGTGTCATGTTAGGATTTATAACTCCATCTATCTTAAGAATTTTTTACTTTTTTAGTATTGTGTTAGGATTTATAATTCCATTTTCTTTGAAAATTCTTATTGATTTGGATTACCTATGTCTATATACGCAACATCTACTACTCATCATTAATCTTCTTTTCCATCGATCAAAGATGGTTTCTTTGAGGAGAAGAAGAATAAAGATGTTAACTTTGGAGGATTTTGAGGGCAAGAGGGAGGACATAAAGAGGAGAGGCAGATAATTGCTCGATTCTTGGTGAGGCTTTTTGTACTTAACAGAGGTTGCCACCATTTCCATAAAGAAGTTGACTATTGAAGACAATAATGGCGTTGTGACTACTGTTATTACTACTTCGTTTGATGAGTCCAACTTCAAAATCATATATAAAAGGTCTCTGACAACTCGACTTGTCGTATCCATGAATGAAGAGGACTATGTGCTTAATGCCAAAAAAGGTCTAAACTGCCTCAGCAACATGTAAGAAGATGATAAACGTGTGGAGCAAGAGAAAAGAAATGTTGTTGTTCCAAATCCTCCTCATCGATGAAGGGAAAGAATTACTTAATAAGTCAGATGAATGTGAAAAGATGAAGGCTATAAACGCTAAACTAATTGGACCTAATGCAACTCAAAAAACCACCATCATAACTTCAAGAAGTGGAACATCAAGAAATCAAATGGGAGAGGTAGCACTTCCTATGTGTTGACGACAAAGTGGAACAATTTTGTAGAGAATAATGCTTCAATGATGAAATTAAGCAATGCCATTCATGGTCATTAGAAAGGGCACCAAACAAACACAAAATCCCACTATCCAAGACTTAGATCAAGTAATAAGTTGGACAAACCTAGAGATGAAGAACTCTCGTGTAGACGAAGATGAAGGTGGGCAAACATTGTAGACAAAGATAGATCACTAACACAGCTATTAGAATGCACGGAGGACTGTTGAATCTCGTTTCTAGAGCCCAACGTTCGAAGTTATCACACGTGAGCATAATAACGTGTAGGATTATTTTAATGAACCCTTATTAGCCATCATCCTTCAAAACAATTGTTGCTCTAAATCTCTAGTTTATTTTGAATCAAAAACCATCTCAATCGGAGCTCTATAGTTGAAGTTATACTAAAGAAGCCAAAGTATGTTCATACCCCAGTCATGCTTTCTCAACCGACCCCTCACTCTCTCTCCATCAATCTTTTTTGGATCAAAACCAAAAGATACTGATTTCTATGAAGAGCTAGAAAAATGTGTTAGAAATCTATTGGTTCAAGAATTACTTCATTTGGAGGTTGTAGGGTGAAGTTATATCCAAAAGAATCAAACATGATTTTATCCTCATTCATACCGAACCTGTTTCGGGACAATTGACATAACTTTCACTAGAGATATCGGATTAAGGTTATTCTTAGACGGTTTGAAAGAAAAATTCTAGATCTACAAAATTCATGAGACTGTGAAGCAAGATTTTGTCATTTAAAGGGACAAAATTTCAAATTTCCGAAAGTGTACAGTATACGTCCGTTAAATGGACATACATGTCTGCCTAACAGACATACACGGGGTTAGGGGCCTTTCCAGATCCGAGAAGGTTTGTTTAATGGACTTGATGTCTGTTAAACAGATATGGGTGAGGCTGGGGGTCCTCACATACCCAAGAAGGTCCATTTAACAGACCTAAAGTCCGTTTAATGGACATAAGTGATACAAAACTCCCTCCAAAGCCTCTCCTAGAGTTCCTACATCCATTCTAACATTACTTTCACTCATATTCTTCTCAAATTCACCACTTCTAGAGCAAAATCACTTCTTAACAATTCAACCACCAATTTGATCTCATAAAACTCTCAATTCTCAACTCATTTGATTCATCACATTCAACTACATCTCATCATTTACTATAGCTATCCTGATATACATCCTATGCAGCATTACCAACTTATAATGATCATATCTCTCAACTATGATATCAGAAAATTTCATACTTTATAGAGTTGGAAAGCTAAGAAGATAAGCTACAACTTTCCAGAAGACAACTTTGTCTAGATCTACCTATATTAATATATTTTTCCCCCTTGAATTCAAAACACAATTCCTACCCCTACGAAAAGCTTGAAAATGCAATATAAAGACTTAGGAAATCATGAACAAAACATAATATATACTTCATTAACATCAAAAGATAAGAGTTTTAGAATGCTTTAGTGGGTATTTCAAGCCACCTTACATCATACTCCAAAAATATAAACTTTACAAGAACAATAATTGCTCAAAAAGCGACTAAAGCCCTGTTTTACATAATCTAGCTTCAAAAACAAAATATGAAGATTGGAGTGATGCCTTGACTCTCAACTCGATCACTCGATATCTTGCTCATCACCTAAAGATGGGAAGGAACGGCAGGGGGGTGAGCTTAAAGCTTGTGGGTAACAGTTTTATAATCGGTAACAAGCAAAAATTATTTAAAGCCTTCATAATCATTGCAAATTCTCATTGAATCATAAAACACAAAATTCTCAAATTCTCAACTTATCAAACCAATTCACAACTCATGTAAGTCATACACCCATCAAACTTGCCAATTCATCATAATCAATTAAACACATCATAATGGTCTGGGTAGTTTCATAACAAAACATACTGACACATTCCCTATAAGGGTCTTGTGTAGTCGTAAATAGAACGTACTATCGCAATCTCACTTAATGGTCTTGTATAGCCGTGAACTTAGGGGAGTCTGTGAAAGAGCTCCATGCCACTAGCAGGCAGGTGGAAAAAGCCTTTAGTCAAAGTGCACTTGACAGACATAATAGACCACCACAAACCCACATAACATGTTATTCGTGACTTGAAAATCAATTGCCCAAATGGCACATTTTGAAAACTTATTTTTCATAAGCACGAAATATTTCATATGCATTTCCATCATCATTTCACAATTCATCAACCAAATTCCTATACCAAGCATATAGCCATTTCCCAAATCATTCAAAAGCAACAAATACAACAATTATGGTGCAAATTGAAATCATTCTCATATCAGTTTATAATTCATTCACAAAATTCACATACAAAAACATGTGGCACATTCTCAAAGAATTTAAAAAACAATAAATGCAAATTTTTAAGGTAGTTGGAAATCATTTAATTCCATTTAGTTGAAAGAGACATTAATGGCTTATTAACTCAATTATAAAAATATAACCCACCTTAATTTTCTTGCTTGAAAACTTGCTTAAGGATGTCTCTCCTCTTGCTCCTCTTGCCTCTCTTGCCTCCCTTCAACATTGACAAAATTCCCATTCAATATGAATTCTAATTGAAAAACTCAAAGAAACCTATACATGAAATTGATCCTAGAATACTTAAACCCATGATTTCCTAAGCTCTTTGAACTGAAACCCTTCCAAAAATCCAAAAGATTAAACATAAACTTACCTTTAATCTTCACCAAACAATGAGTTTCTTGGTTCTAATGGAAGCTCTAATCTTCCTCTTCCTTTTTCTCTTCTTAAACACTCTCAAAATCTCCCTTAAAATTAAGAAAGATGAAACTAGTTTGCTTTTCTTTCTTTCCCCTCTTTTCTCCTTACACGATACTCTCTCTCTCCTCTCTTTTCTTCAATTTTCATTTTCCTCCTTCTTTAATAGCAAGACAACCATTCTTCTCCCCTTTATACCCTTAATAATCCCAAAAAGTCCATTTTATCCCTCCTTTTTAAGCTTATGCTTTTTTAAACTTAAGTGATCTTCCAAAAATGCCCCTTATGCAAAGTTACCACCTTAAAACGTTAATTCAATTAACCTATATCATATAATCTTACTCACATTAACATAATTAATCTATCAAGACCCCAAAATTAATTTAAATCATGCTTATTCTTTTAAAAAATTTCAGGGGCTAACATTTTCTCCCCCTCTTAAAAGAATTTGTCATCGAAATTCTTACCTGAGTCATTAAAGAGGTGTGGATACTTCTCCTTCATGGCTTCCAAAGGCTCCCGCGTGGCCTCTTCCACAGAATGGTTTCTCCACAGGACTTTGACTAGTTGAACTTTCTTCTTCCTGAGGACTTTTTCCTTGGTGTCCAAAATCTCCACTGGAATCTCCTCATAACTCAAATCATCTCTCAACTGAACCTCAGTGGTTTGAATGATGTGGGATGGATCTAATCTATATCTCCTCAACATGGAAACATGAAAGACGTCATGTATCTCTAATAATTTTGAGGGCAACGCCAACCTATAGACTAGCGGTCCAATTCTCTAAAAAATCTCATAAGGACCCACATATCTAGGACTTAACTTATCTTTCTTGCTAAATCTCATGACTCCTTTCCAAGGAGACATCTTAAGAAAGAATTTCTCACCCACTTCGTACTCCATCTCCTTGTGATGTGCATCAGTGTAGCTCTTCATTCTATCTTGAGCTGCCTTAAGCAGCTGCTTGACTAAATTGACCTTTTTAACTATCGTCAATAGTAACTCTGGCCCTATTAGTTTCCTTTCTCCTTCTTCATCCCATCATATTAGAGTTCTACACCTCCTTCCATGCAATGCTTTATAAGGAGTCATCTGAATGCTCGAATGGTATGAATTATTGTAAGCAAATTCAACCAATGGTAAATGCTCATCCCAAGCTCCTTTGAAATCCATCACATATGTCCTGAGCATTCCCTCAAGGGTCCAAATGGTCTTCTCAGATTGACCATCTATCTGGGGGTGAAAAGCAGTGCTAAAATTCAACTTAGTTCCCAGAGCCTCTTGTAAGCTTCCCCAAACTCTCGAAGTAAATCGAGGATCTCTGTCTGAAACTAAAGAGTCAGAAATTTCATGCAATGTCACTATCTCATCAATATACTTCTTTGCTAGCATATGCAAAGAATCAGTCTGTTTGATTGTCAAAAAATATGTTGACTTCGTCAAACGATCAACAATAACCTATATAGCGTTATGCTTCCTACTGGTCTTAGGCAAACCCATCAGAAAATCCATGGTTACTCATTGTCACTTCCAATCTGGAATGGACAATGGCCTTAACTTGCCAAAAATGCCTGGTGTTCAGCCTTGACTTACTAACACACTAGACACTTGCTCATATATTTTGCTACATCTCTCTTCATGCCTTCCCACCAGAAATGCTCTTTCAGATTTCTGAACATCATGGTGCTACTTGGGTGCATGACATAAGGCGCATTATGTGCCTTATCCAATATTTCATCCTTTACTTCCTTGACATTTTGGATACAAATTATGTTTCCTACAACCATGAGTCCATCATCCCTCACTACCACTTCATATTTCTTGCCATTCTGAATTTCTTCTCGAAGCTTACTCAATTCTGCATCCTATGTTTGTAATTCCTTAACTTTCTCCCTGAGCATCGATCTCACTCTGAAATTAGCAAGAATAGAATTTGGTTCCTCCTGTTTCAAGCTTATCATAAGTTTAACCATCTCTTCCAATAATGGCAGATAAACTGTTTGAACATGAGCTATAGAGGATTTCTTACTCAAGGCGTCTGCCACCACATTTGCCTTTCCTGGATGGTATTCAATCAACAGGTCATAATCCTTGAGCAACTCTAACCATCTTCTTTGTCTCAAATTCAACTTTTTTTGACTCAATAAATGCTTGAGACTTTTATGATCTGTAAAAATCTTCGCCTGAACTCCATACAGTTAATGTCTCCAAATCTTCAGGGCAAAAATTAATGCTGTCAATTCTAGATCATGGGTCGAGTAATTCAACTCATAAGGCTTTAGTTGCCATGAAGCATAAGCTATCATCCTATCTCCTTACAAAAACACACAACCCAAACTCTTTCAAGAACCATCATTGTAAACTGTATAACCCTCATCTCCTGTGGGCAAAGTCAGTATTGGTGGTCTGGTCAATTTGTGCTTAAGTTTCTTAAAGCTCTGCTGACATTCATCACTCCAAATAAACTTCTGATTCTTTCTCAATAACTTAGTCATCGGAGCCACTATCATAGAGAATCCTTCCACAAATCTCTTATAATAGCCTATCAATTCCAGAAAACTCCTAACTTCTATCACTGTCTTGGGTGAATGCCAGTTTATCACTACTTCAACTTTTCTTGGATCAATATGTACTCCATTTTTTGAAATCACATGTCCAAGGAATACCACCCTATGAAGCCAAAACTCACACTTGCTGAATTTGACATAAAGTTCCTTCTCCCTCAGTGTTTGCAATACTATCCTGAGATGTTCCTCATATTCCTCTTCACTCTTAGAATAAACTAGAATGTCATCGATAAATACTATGACAAACTGATCCAGATACTCTTTGAAGACCCTATTTATAAGATCCATAAATGCAACTGGAGTATTGGTCATTTGAAGGGTGTGACCAGAAACTTATAATGCCCATAATGTGTCCCGAAGGCTGTCTTGTTCACATCAGATTCCCCAATTTTGAGATGATGATAGCCTGATTTGAGATCAATTTTGAAAAAAAAAACCCTTGCTCCCTATAGCTAGTCAAACAGATCATTAATTCAAGGCAGAGGATACTTGTTCTTAACAGTCACCTTGTTGAGCCTTCGACAATCAACGCACATCCGTCATGTTTCATCCTTTTTCTTATCAAACAGAACAGGCGCTCCCCAAGATGACGAACTCGGCCATATATACCCCTTCTATAACAGTTCCTCCAATTGTTCCTTGAGCTCCTTCAGCTCAGCGAGAGCTATTCTATATGGTGGTATGAAAATGAGTGCAGTTTCGAGAATCAAGTCATTGGCAAACTCGATTTCCCTCATTGGTGGCAAACCAGGTAAGTCCTTTGAAAACACGTCTAGAAACTTCCTCACAATCGAAAAATCTTTTAGCTTCCCTTTATTTACATCAGTGTCCATGACGTGTGCCAAGAAGGCTTCACACCCTTTTCTTATCATATGGTCGGCGAGCAAAGCCGAAACAATTCTAGGTGATGGTGTTCTCCTATCTCCTCTGAAAATCACCTTCTCATCATTTCCAAAGTCGAACTTTACCTCCTTGAGGCTACAATCTAACTTTGCACAACATTTCTCTATGACATCCATACCTAGTATAACATCTAGACCCTTCAACTCTAGGGCAATAAGTCTACTACCAGTCTAGCACCCTCAATAACCAATTCATAGTCTCTATATACTCAACTTATTATCACCTTCCTCCCTAAAGGAGTGGTAACACACAAGGGACTATCCAATGGCACCAAATTCACATCATGTAAAATTATGCTTGTAGAAAAAAATGAATGCGTAGAGCCAGAATCAATTAACACATATACTATAGAATTAAATAACTGAGCCATACCTATCACAACTTCAGGTGTGGCTGCAGCTTCCTCTCTGATCATGGAGAACACCCTTGCCTGAGCTTGACCCCTAGGCCTTCCTAAAGGGGCAACCTTCCTTGTAACTCCAAAACTGCCCACCTCAGCGACTAGCCTGGTCCCTACGACCCCTCTTGCTTTATTACTTGGGGACAATCCCTGATCATGTGTCCCTTCTCTCCGCATCAGAAGCATGCTCCAAGTAACTTGAAGCACTCTCCCCTGTGAAATTTCCCACAATGCTTACATTGGGGGTTCGTATTCATGTGATTACTCCTCTCTATCCTTCTGTTGCCTCCCACACTTGAGGCTTGCACTGAACCTGACTTCACTTGCTTATTCTTGGTAGAGCCACTACTCCCCACTTCGCTATGGGAATGGAAGCTCCTCTCACTCCTCTCTAGCATTGGAGCACTCATTCCCTTCTTAGCAGACTGTTCCTGACTCTTCCTCTTCTTTCTGACTTCATATTTGATGTTCTCTAGTTTCTACGCCTAGAGGGCCACATCTACCAATAGCTGGTAGTTACAGAAATTATATATCAACACGTTCTCCTTGATCCCCAGATAAAGTCCCCCTTAAACTTGCGACATTTGTGATAGCTGGGGGAACTTCAACTTATACTCACTCACACTCATGTCCCTCTGTGTGAAATTAAAAAATTCTCTGGCCTTCTCTTGGATATAGATCCTCAAGAAGTATTTTTTTCCTGAAAGCTTCCAAAAAGTCCCTCCTTGTCAATACTAGCAATATGTCCTGATTATGGGGCACTGACTCTCACCAATGGAGCGTATCCCCCTATAGTAAATTGACCATAGTCTAACTTCTTTTTGTTAGAGTACTTCATCTGAATCAGGACCCTCTTGGTCCTCTTCAACCATGCTTCAACCTCTTCAGGGTTGGTAGTCACATTGAAATCCACAGCTCCATACTTGTGGAGCTTATCATACTGCCCTCTTTTGACTATGGGGCACTGACTTGATGTCCGTTAAACAGACATGGGCAAGGCTGGGGGTCCTCATAGACCCAAGAAGGTCCGTTTCACGGACCTAAAGTCCATCTAACGGACATAGGTGATACAAAACTCCCTCTAAAGCCTCTCCCATGGTTCCTACATCCATTCTAACATTACTTTCTCCCATATTCTTCTTGAATTCACCTTTTCTAGAGCAAAATCACTTCTTAACAATTCAACCACCAATTTGATCTCATAAAACTCTCAATTCTCAACTCATTTGATTCATCAAATTCAACTACATCTCATCATTTACCATAGTTGTCCTTATATACATCCCATGCAGTATTACCAACTTATAATGACCATATCTCTCAACTCTGATATCCAAAAATTTCATAATTTATAGAGTTGGAAAGCTAAGAGGATAAGCTACAACTTTCCAAAAGACAACATTGTCTAGTTCTACCTAGATTAATACAGTTTTTCTTGAATTCAGAACACAATTCCTACCCCTATGAAAAGCTTGAAAATGCAATATAAAGACTTGGGAAATCATGAGCAAAACAAAATGTATATATATTTCATTAACATCAAAAGATAAGAGTTTTACAACGCTTTAATGGGTATTTCAAGCCACCTTACATCATAATCCAAAAATGCAAACTTTACAAGAAAAATAATTGCTCAAAATGCGACTAAAACCTTATTTTACATAATCTACCTTCAAAAACAAAATATGCAGATTAGAGTGATGCCTTGACTCTCAACTCGATCACTTGATATCTTGCTCATCACTTGAAGATGGTAATCAATTGGGGGGTGAGCTTAAAGCTTGTAGGTAACAGTTTTATAATCGGTAACAAGCAAAAACTATTTAAAACCTTGATGATCATAGCAAATTCTCATTGAATCATAAAACACAAAATTCTCAAATTCTCAACTTATCAAACCAATTCACAACTCACATAAGTCATACACCCATCAAAGTTGCCAATACATCTTAATCAATTAAACACATCAGAATGGTTTGGGTGGTTCTGTAATATAACATACTGGCACATTTCCCATAAGGGCCTTGTGTAGTCATAAACAGAACGTACTATTACAATCTCACTTAATAGTCTTGCGTATCCGTGAACTTAGGAGAGTCCGTGAAGGAGTTCCATGCCATTAGCAGGTAGACGGGAGAAGCCTTTAGTCAAAGTACACTTGACAGACAGAACAGACCACTACAAACCCACATAACATGTTATTCATGACTTGAAAACCAATTGCCCAAATGGCACATTCTGAAAACTTGTTTTTCATAAGCACGAAATATTTCATATGCATTTCCATCATCATTTCACAATTCATCAACCAAATTTCTATACCAATCATATAGCCATTTCCCAAATCATTCAAAAGCAACAAATACAATAATTATGAAGCAATTCAAAATCATTTTCATATTAGTTCATAATTCATTCACAAAATTTACATACAAAAATATGTGGCACATTCTCAAAGCATTTAAAGAACAATAATGCACATTGTTAAGGTAGCTGGAAATCATTTAATTCCATTTAGTTGAAAGAGACATTAATGGCTTATTAAATCAATTATAAAAATGTAACCCACCTTAATTTCCTTGCTTGAAAACTTGCTCAAGGATGTCTCTCCTCTTGCCTCTCTTGCCTCCCTTCAATATTGACAAAATCCCCATTCAATATGAATTCCAACTGGAAAACCCAAAGAAACCTATGCATGCAATTGATCCTAGAATACTTAAACCCATGCATTTCCTAAGCTCTTTGAACCAAAACCCTTTCAAAAATCCAAAAGATTAAACATAAACGTACCTTTAATCTTTACCAAACAATGAGTTTCTTGGCTCTAATGGAAGCTCTAATCTTCCTCTTCCTTTTTCCCTTCTTAAACACTCTCAAAATCTCCCTTAAAAACTAAGAAAGATGAAACCTAGTTTGTTTTTCTTTCTTTCCCCTCTTTTCTCCTTACACGACACTCTCTCTCTCCTCTCTTTTCTTCAATTTTTGTTTTCTTCCTTCTTTAATAGCAAGACGACCATTCCTCTCCCCTTTATACCCTTAATGGGCCCAAAAAGTCCATTTTACCCCTCCTTTTAAACTTATGTCTTTTTAAACTTAAGTGATCTTCCAAAAATGCCCCTCATGCAAACTTACCACCTTAAAACTTTAATTCAATTAACCTATATCATATAATCTTACTCTCATTAGCATAATTAATCACTCCAAAAAAATAATTAATCTATTAAGACCCTAAAATTAATTTAAATCATGCTTATTCTTCAAAAAAATTTCAGGGGCCAACAAGGACGACATAAACAAAATTGTTATTTGCTTTATAATTAGTTTTTAATATGAAGAAAAAAAATTATTTTTAGCTATAAAAACGATGTCATTTTCGTAGTTAAAACTATGGATAGGACCTTTAGCTGCCAAAATTATTTCGTAGCTAAAAGCTTTTAGCAACGAAAATATTTTCTTAGCTAAAAGAAGAAAACAGAAGAATGGAGTTTTTTATACAGTGGATTATGATTTGGCAAAAAAGAAACCAAAAGTTTACCTTTTGGCTATGATTTTGAAAAAAAATGTAGCCAAAAGTTTACCTTTTAGCTATGATTTTCAGACTGTCGCCAAAAGAAAAATGGCTAGAAGGCTTCTTTATTGAAGTGTTTAGCTACAATTTGCAAGAATCAATGTCAAACCCTTCGGCGATGATTTTGAAAATCTTAGGGGTGATCCTACCAAAGGTTGATCATTTGATGACAATTTTGAATGTTAATCCTTTGGCAATGATTGTGGGTTGACCTTAAAAAACATAGCCTTGTCAAATCTAGATACGCAAAAAATTTAATTGTCATTATGCTTTGAATATAATGAGAATTACAAACTTCATGTTAAACCTATTTGAAAATTTTGCGATATCATATAAAATTGTCAAAATCATATATTTTAAAAGAGAAAAATAAAAAGTATAAATCTATCTAATATTAATTAAATATGAGCTTATAGTTTTATAAATTTTTTAAATGATATTTTTGTTAGATAAATAATATTAAAATTGATTTTTTGAATATGATCATTCATAAAATGATCAAATGAAAGTTAGTGAATTCATAACACTTGAATATGATGAAGATAAGAAGTGATACCAACAATAAGGGTTGTGAATAAAGAGCTATTTTTGACAAATTTCTAACTAAAAAGGAACAAGAATTAACTATACATAAGAAATAATAAGTGTTAAATTTTGCTTAATTTTGTGTTTCTAAATTAGCTATGAAAATAACTTTGTAGTTAAAGGCATTTGGCTATGAAAATAGATTCTCACCTAAAAGGAGAACCACTAAATGTTTTTAATTGGAATTATAGGATTTGTGATTTTAGCTATGAAACTCAGTTTGTAGCTAAAGCCTTTTGCCTACGAAAATATATTCGTAGCCAAAAGAAGAGCAAAAGAGATTTGTGCATCAATGTTAAGTGTGACTTTTAGCTACAATTTTGAAAAGGGTTAATTACTATAAAAAGCCCAAATATTCTTCAATTTTTCAATTATAGCCCAAACTTTAAAAAGTAGCAATAAAATGCCCAAACTTTCAATTTTTTCTATTCTATCCAGACATTAGTCTCACTGTTATCTGTGTTGATGTGGTACAGCCATGTGTCAATGCCCCTCACTAATCGAACACCTCATCTAGTCTACGAGAAGATTGTTTGATTAACGAAACGACGATAATAAAACAACATCGTTTCAAATAAAATCAAATGTCCCTCCCTTCCCCCTCCCTTCTCTGTCTTTGCTCTATCGATTAATGCTTAAAACTTACTCTGAAATCCCTAATTTGTAACCTAAAATCCCCCATCATTCATAAGAGAGTGAATTCATGCGTTGGTGCTTCTTCTATTGCAAAGTTATTTGCTTTATTAGACTAACAAGCATTTTTTATGATTTCGTGTGTGGGTGCTTCATAAGAGAGTGATTTTTTCGTCAAGTAAAAACTGAACATTTCATCGCCAGACTTCTTATAGCGTCGACTTAGGTATGATTGGTCCTCTCTTTCTATATTGTTCTTTCCACTTCGATTCGGTTTTTATGTAAAATGGTGTGTTGTTGTACTAAGGTTTCAAATTTGATTGTGTTAGGGTTCAGAATACACAAATCCAATTTGTTATACTAGGGTTTCAAATTACATTTGTGTTTCCAGAAAAATTGACTTGTATTATGCTAAAGTTCCAAAAGCACAAATCCAATTTGTTGTAATAGGGTTTCAAATTGGATTTGTATTTCCAGAAAATTGACTTGTATTATGCTAAGGTACTAGGGTTTCAAATTAAATTGTGCTAGGGTACGATTTGTTTGTTATTGAAAAGGATAATTGACTTGTATGTGTATATAACAAATTGAATAGTAAAAACTTTGAATACTCATACACTTGGTTTTTAGTATGAAAAGCAAGTCAAACAAAAACATTAGAGTAATTGAATGCATGATGGTCGATTCATACTTTGTTTTGTGTTGTATGCAGAATATATACATCTTGGTAATTACTGAAAAATCTAGCATTACGTAGTTCATTGCCTAACTATTCGAGTATGTGATACTTCATCCTAATTTGCAGGGAAGAAGCTTCCTCTCTTTCATTTTGTAAATGCAATGATAGTTTAGTTAAAATCTTAATATTGGGGATATTATGCTAACATTTTGGAAATTTAATTCTTTGTTGAGCGAATTTTTGAAAAGAAATCATAATAGTGTTACATTTGAGGTGGTAATTAAATATTTGTATGACCATATTGTAACAGGATAACCATTTATGGGCAAAAATAAAGTATATATAGCTTTCGTTAGGTATGCAACTAGTATATATTTTGAATGGGAAGAGTGTCAAGGTGTTGTTAATGAATTCAAGGGTGCTATTTATTGTTCTTTTGATAGTGTAAGAGAAGTTGAAAGGATATATTCTTAATTTTATGAAGAGAAAGCATTATGTTCAGCAGTAAAATAACTGTAATATATATTATTTGTTATATATGATTATTTAATTTGATTCAAATATAATTAATATTGATATTTCTATATATAATACAGATATTGAATATTAATTGCCCCAATTGTAATATCTTGATGAAGTTACAATTTTCAAATACTAAGCCTAACATTGGTCAACATTTTTATGAATGCGCTAATGCAAAAGTAAGTAATGCAATTATTGTTTTTGGCAATGCCAATCGTATTAATTAATGTTAATCAATATTCAAATTAAAGGTCTCTTGTAAGTACTTGGTATTTAGGAAAGAGATGAAAGTTTGTTTTTGTCATAAAATATGTCAAACAAATTCTGTGCATTGAGGTAAAAGTCTTGTTTGGAAGATATATTGTTGTTCGGAAGAAGTATGTGTAAAAATTTATATGCATAATGAAAATTTGTCATAAGTCCTAATATTTGTATTTATATCTTTATTTTGTAGGTCCCATGTGATTTCATAGCTTGGTCGTCGGATGTAAGTATAAAAAAACTATTTTTATCTTTTATTCAATCATCTACCACTTTAATAGTCAGTTGTAAGCTTTTCATGTTGTTAAGGAAATTGCAATTGTTATAAGGTTTTACATTGTAGAAGTAATTGTAATTGTTACAAAATTCCATCTCTTAATTATAATTACATTTATATTATTCATAATTACTTATCCTCTGGTAATTACAATGAAAAGTTATGTTCTATCTTTGTCAATTGACCATTGTTACTTTTTAAAATATGCATATATTAGAGTAAGAATGAAAAGTAGGAGATCGAAAGAGCTAACATTCTTGAATATAAAATAAAATTGAAAAAGGAGAAATGTATTGAATTCCATATATAATAAATATATCTAAATGGCAATTATAAATTCTAATATATACTCTTACAAAAAATGATATGATTAGCATTCAAAGGAAAAAGAATAGTGAAAAAAAGCAGTTGGCAAAGACAACAGTGTTGAAGAGTAACTATTAGAAGAAGACAACAATCATGTATAAGAACAATAAAGTCAATATCATTTTTAAAGAGTAAATTACAGAGTAAGATCAAACAAGCAAATAAACATGTTATATACACTAACATTATTCTACAAACTGAAACAATATCTAAAAACACTGGTTTCTCCAAATGGTTCTCACTTTTAAAGCTCCATATTCAAAACCATGCCTTTATCTTCCAACTTTCTTAGATAAATTGGTGTGCAATCAGCTTCAGCTCCAAAGGCTTAATCCAGGGATTTCTGCAGTGCTTGATCACTCATACCATCCTTACATAAATAGTAACTAGAGAAATTTAGAAGTATGATTTAGCTTAAAAGAGATGTCATCAAGATCATATACACACAAACACAAAGGAACTATCACCTATTTTAACAAAAGCATATGAATGAAAAGAGTAAGAAAAACTTTTCAAAACTAGACCATAATCATTTAACAACTTACTTCTATAGCCACTGAGAGCAAAAAAAAACAATAAATACATTAAACCAGCCATGCTTGAAGCAAGACTCTATGAGAAATCAAAAGCACTACATCTTCGACAACAAAAACAATGAATAATTAAATCTTCCTGCATTTTTGTTTATAAGTATATATACATAGTTTAGATTTATCACAAAGGCCATCAAAACTTTTTTTTATTATGCCATTTGTCTAATGATTCAGGATCAGTACAAATATATGTTTAAAATTTAGCAGGCAATCTTCCTTTTTCTTTTTTTCATTGTTACACATTTTCATATTTCTCACACCAAAATTGGTAGTGAAAGTCTCTATGGTGTAGTCAACATTCAACTTAATCCAAATTTAAGTTGAGATTGGAAAGAGTTGGATCATTTCTCATTCATTTCAAATGCTAATTAGTTCTTTTTAGAGCCTTCTAATGTAAGAGGTTGAAAGCAAAATAACTATATACCCAAAAAAGCAAAAAACATAGGGAGTAAACGAACAACATTGAATTAGGTAATGAAGCAATACTCACCTACTATAAAGATTTCCTAGTAGCAGATCTTTTAGCTATTAGTTTGAGCCTTCTCATAGGTTGAGTTGTATTAGCAGGTGTACTTTGGGATGCTTGTGTTGCTGTTACGTTACTATTGGGAGGTAGTAACACTTGACATTGACCCTCACCCATCGATAAAGTATAAACAACCAATTATGTAAATATTATCATCTCCCTTATAATTACGTATAAGTAGTATAAACATAAATTTAAATGACTTATCGTATTAGGTATTCCTAGAAACTTCACCAAATGTTACTCTATATCCTCTACGTGTATACAAAAACAAAAAGAATTATAATGTTATATAAGTTAGAAAACAACTTAAATTTTATACTTAAAGTTAACTGACCATTTTCGTCTCTCTTCGTAATATAGAAGATGCAGTATTTGATCCTGTAGATACTAATTATGTCAGTATACCTACTTGATCGCTACGAATACTGGATGAAGGGGGTTCAGTAGATAATGATAATTTTAATGACCTTCCTCTTTTTCGCTACATTATACACATTGAAGATAAACATAAAGTTAATAATACTTGATGAATAACAATACATTTGTTACACAACTAAAATATCTACCTTAACAATTTCAAGTTGGCTTGGAGGTTGATTCTTATTTTTGCATCCTCGTATATTATGGCCAATTTCATGGCAAAGATGGCATCTCATAATTACTCCAACCTTGGTCAATTTGATGGGATTGTGAGGTTCTTCAGTGTGATCCATTTTTCTTGCCTTTTTGATCTTCTAGGCATCTTCTTAATTAGTTGAGGTAATATTGACTGAAGATTTTCAGTCTTTATCCAAAACTTAGGACCACTAATGGGTTCCATAGCAAACTGGCAAGTCTTCAAATAAAAATCACGCTTATAACATTGATTCATATAAGCATCGATATCCTCCCTATAATAAGATGTACAAGCCACAACATGTTTACATAGAATCTCGATTAAATCCTATACTTTACATTGACAAGTTTGTGCTTGCAAGTCAACAATGTATTTGTCCACAAAGATATTGACTTCAAATTTCAAATTCCTATTTGTCCTGAGCATATAATGTTTTGCATCCCATTGTGCTATCTCTATTTTCTTCCTTACTCTAAAACAAATCTCATATCATATCATTTTTTTCATGCATCCGAGTCATTAAAGAAACTTGAATGCCTTTTAATATATTGATCAAGCTTTTGTACGAGCTTCATAAATGAATCCATTAAACGTCTCTGAAATATTGTTATGTACTATTTCACACTTTGGTCTTATGCTCACAAAGGCCTTCATAAATGTCTCTGGACTCTTATTTTTAAAATCCTCATAATCCTTCCTAACAAAGTCTTTAACTCCTCCATTACCTCATCAAAATCAACTTGCGTTGTGCAATTCATCACTTTCTAACATAAAGTCTTATATGTGTGCCCTTTATGAACACTAAACCAGTTTGCATACATATAACGGACACATTTTCTAGTTCAACTTCTAGAAACAAGTTCTTTAATGCTTCCACTAAATCCTGTAAAGTAAATAGTTACATAAATTAATTAAGTGTTGATCACATAAACAAATGAACATAAAATATATGGATATTTAAAGTTTACCTTCTGTTGATCACTTATGAAAGTCCATCAATTTCCACTTATGTGGAGATCTTCTACAAGAATGCTCAAAAACCAATTCCATGATTGGTAGTTTTCTCCTTCAACTATAGCCCAAAATATAGGAAACATATGATTGCTTCCGTCACAACCAATAATAGATAATAATACATCACCAAGGAAAGTCTTTAGAAAACATCCATCTAACCTGATAATCTTGCTACATCCACCAAGAAAACAATACTTCAAAGCATTAAAACCCACATAAAATCTTTTGAACATTGATCTCCCAACTTGTTCATCAAAATCACATTCAATAATAAACTTTCCATCTTTGTCAACTTGCATTAACTCATATCCATAAGACCAAATCTTCGCATAATGATCTTTCATTGATCCCTAAAGCATAGTAATTGCTTCCCACTTAGCCCCATAACATTGAATTTTGGTGACCTTTAGTGTATATTTTGATTGAAGATCATTCATCATTTCACTAATAGGCCAATTGGGGTTCCTCCTGAACTTGTATTGAATTCATTCGCAATCCATTTCCGGCTAGCTTGCTTGTTCCTCTACACTTTAATGCAGGTATGAGTGTTTTCGACTCTCTTCACAACAAATATTTTCTCATTTCAATCCAACTAGTATACACTCGAAAAAGACAATGTGCATCACAAACTGCTTCCATTCGTACACTAGATCTCAGCATTGAAACATTATACCCATTTATAATTGCATGTTTCCTTATAACTTTCCTCAACTGCTTCTCATCCTGGAACTTCATTCTAATTTCAAAATTAAAATTTGCCATTTCAACTTTTGGATTAAAAACAATGTATTTCTTCTTTCGTATTGATGCTTCATATATCACTATGAACTGGTGATTGAATTTCATCATCACTGTCATCATAATCACTATTTGTACAATGTAAACCTACTTATGCTCTTCCAGTATCATTCAAATGATCACTAACTTCATTGAAATTGTTTTCACTTCCGTTGACACCATCGACAACATCGTTAAATTTAAACCCACTTTGCAAAGTCTTCGCACGCCTCCTCTCATTTGTTATAGCATTAACATATTCTTCATCAACAGTTCCAAAGAACTCCTCATCAACTAAATCATCACTAGAACCATTATCTTGCATAACAGTGAAGTCCTCATCTTACTCTAATTCAAATTGGAACAATCCCTTATCTTGCACTAATTCATCATCAAAATTTGACTCCTTACCATCTATCGCAAGATTCTCATAACCATGATCATAGTATGTTTGAACATTCTTACAATTCAATTCTTCCTTGTTTTTAGCATATCCAACCTGTCCCTGTCATGCTTTAAGCCTAGTTTCATCAAGCTTCTAATGGACTCATGTGGAAATTTTTAAAACATGGAGATTACTCTATGTTCTTTATCTTAGGAAATCTCTTTTAAAACTAGCATGCTTAGTTCATCAATACTCATATTCTTTTTTCTTTTAATCTTACCCCCAGTATATTTATTTTCTTGCCTTTCCAACACTCCACCATAACGAAATTCAAAATTGACCAACATCTGCAAAGGCAAATTATGTCTAAATACAAAATAATAAATATTACAAAAAGAAAAAAAGAAGTAACTAAGAAGAAAAAAGAAGCAACAACTAAGATGATTCACTTCTATTCCATTAACTAACAGTACACAGAAATAGGTTAGTATAATTGCATCAGAATAATACACTCATATTTTTAGATGCAAAGAGCTTCATAAAAGGCTAGTACTACTTCAGAATAATACAAATTGAAATGTTGGAAAGGCATCAGAAACATGCCTCTACAAATTTCCTGAAGTTTTTTCACAATACTTCACAACTTAGTAACCTCACCTACTAAAATGATCATAAGTAAGTCATTTTGAGGATGTACCACTTAAAAAAAGAATGTATCCACAACATACAAATAAGAAACTACACTCAAAAAATTGAGACAAACAAAATGGAATGCATTCAGTAATTACCAAATAGAAATCATATTTTCAATAATTACCAAATGGAATGCATCTAATAATTACCAAATGGAATGCAAATTGAACCAAATGTTAAATATTAGAGCATAGCACAAGTCAAATAGAAAATATATTTTTCAATAATTACCAAGATGTATATATTATGCATACAATATAAAACAAAGTATGAATCGACCATCGTGCATTCAGTTACTCTGATTTTTTCATTCGACTTGCATTGCATACTAAAAGCCAAGTTCACTGTTTAATTTGCTATGTACATATACAAGTCAATCCTCCCTTTAAATAACAGAAAAATCATATCCTAGTACAATCCAATTTAAAACCTTAGTACCCTAACACAATACAGGTCAATTTTTTGAAAGCATAAATCCAATTTGAAATCCTAGGACAACAAATTGGAATTGTGCTTTCGGAACTCTACCATAATCCAATTTAAAACCTTAGCACAGTAATACACCATTTCATACAAAAATCAAATTGGAGTGGAAAGAACAATAGAGAGAGAGAATCAATCGTACCCTAGTCAGCACCACAGGAAGTTCAACAATGAAATCTTCAACTTTTACCAATGACGAAGGCACTCTCTTATGAAGCACCCATGCATGAAATCACAAAGAATGCTTGTTGGTCTAATGGATCAAATAACTTTGCGATAGAAGAAGCATCAATGCACGAATTTACTCTCTTACGAACGTTAGGGGATTTGGGAGATTTTAGGTTACATATTAAGGATTTCAAAGTAACAGTTTTAAACATTGATCAACAAAGAAGAGAGGGAGAAAGGAGGGACATCTGATTTAAATTAAAACGACATCATTTTACTATCAAAACAAAACGATGTCGTTTCACTAATCAAGCAATCTTCTCCTAAACCAGCTAACGTGTTTGATTAGTGAGGGGCATTGACAAGTAGTTGTGCCACATCAGCATAGAAAATGGTGAGACTAACATCAGGGTAGAATTAAAAAATTGAAAGTTTTGACATTTTAGTGCCATTTTTTAAAGTTCGGGCCATAATTGAAAATTTAAAGAAAGTTTGGGTTTTTTTATTAACTATCCCTTTTGAAAAACATAGCCAAAAGTGTAACTTTTAGCTACGATTTTGAAAAATGTAGCCAAAAGTGTGACTTAATCCATGTTTAATTTATTATTTAATTTTGTAATTTTATATTTGAATTCCTAGTTTTTCTCTCTCTTAAATCATGACTTAAGATATGTTTAATTTATGATTTAATTTTTTGATATTGTACTTTTTAGGGCTATAATGTAATTAGATTATGAATACTTGAACTAGCCTAATTTTAATTAAATTGATGTTTTATTCCAATTCTATGTTTACTATTTCATTTTATGACTAATGTTTGTGCTTGCCTGATCAAGAATTGCATGACTTATAATTCAACTTGAGACTAAAAAGTAATAATTGAAATATCATATTAATGTCATAAGATAGAGATATTTATGAAACTGTATGTACTACTATGAATTTCTTAGCTTAATGAATTTCATAAGTTCATAATTATCACTGGGAGTAGTCGTTAATTGATTATTGCACTTGACTACCCAGCGTTTACCGTGGCCATGATAACTGGTACATAGGAAGTTTGGGGTAGTATAAGTGATCAGGAGGTAGTAATCAACTTCCTTTTTTTCAATTTGAATAGAAATGAAATACTAGATAAGTCAAGTGGGATTAATCTTGGTGAAATCAGATGTCCTATATTTGTTTATTATGATATTTTTGTTTTTAATTATTTTAAAAATATTTTTCATTAAATTACTTTTTTATTATTCAAAATTTTTAATTAGATTAATTTTGTAATTAATAAATACAATCTTTGTGAGACAACATTATTTTCATTATTGTATTATTTTTTTGAGATAATGTATACTTGCAATAAAAAAGTTACTATAAACAACTTTTAGCTACGATTTTGAAAAAGATAACCAAAAGTGAGACTTTTAGCTATGATTTTGAAAAAACATAGCCAAAATTTTGAGTTTTAGCTAAGATTTTCAAAATCGTAGACAAAAGTTTGACCTTGAGCAATGATTTTCAAATCGTTGCCAAAAGAAATATAGCCAACAGGCTACTTTGTTGTAGCCTTTGATGACAATTTTATTGATCTATCATAGAAAAAAAAATGTAGCCAAAAGCCTACTCTATTGTAGTGTTGCCTATGTAAAGAAATCAACTTCATATGCTTGACGAAAAGTTCTACCAATGCATCACTTTTGCCAATTATTATTAGTATTTAAGGATCATGTGGAGAAATAAGATGCATTCAACAATAATAGATTTATATGAAAGAATAAATAAATAAAAATTAACTAAAGATTTTTAAAGAAATTTGACTAATTTAGTGTCCATAAGTCTTCGAGACTTAAGAGCAATTGATTTCATTATATTGGTCAATTAAATTCTTGAAGATTACACATTTATTGTTTATAAAATAAGTTTACACAATTGTAAACTTTAATCAATACACTTTTACTCAGATAGTTCCTTACTAAACTCAATGTAATTTAATCATAATTTTAACAAGTCATGAAATCTTTTTAAAGTTTGTCATCTATCAATAACACTTTTTTAGATAAGGTTATCAATTGCTAATATGGTATAGGTCACAATTGTGTTCAAGTCATGAATCTCATAATTTTTTTTGAAACATGACACGGGTTATGATATACCTGTATCGCAGTCCATAAGTTCTTCTATAACACCCACATACCCCCTTGAAGGATATATGAATGCTACACAAAACAATACAAACAGATAATATCGAACCGAAACCAAATCCCAAAACACACGAAACATAACTTACGTGCATACCCAAAATCTCAAGCAAACATACAGTACATAACATATCATTCATATTGTGTCTATCATATTACATACCATAAATTCGAAGACCAACATGTATTAAGGTTATTACAAACCTTCAAACAAAAATCCAAAGTTATATACAAGCCCAAAACAAGCTCAACAAAATACATTTTAGAGCAATACAAAACTCAGATTTCTTTGGCCAATGCGGTTGACTTGACCCATTCCTCAAGTCCTTCTTTCTGAACCTACACGTGGCAAATCCACCGTGCTAAGCATATAGCTTAGTGAGTAATAACTAATCTATACATAAACTGACAACTAGTCACACTGAATCATGTCACAACATCAACATGCAGTCAAAGATTTCTTTAACAGTAATCGGACTGAATGCATTTCAGAACAGATTTTTATAAATAACAGAACTGCATAACACAAGAGGGTATAAACCCTTCAGAACCAGAACATAATTTAGTTTATGTCAAAATCAAACAGATATCAGAGTACAAAATAAGATGACTGCTAAATCCATTTATAGAAGTAGGTAACGGGACTTATATAGGAGAGATTGAAATCTCGACACTGAAGTGTCCAGGAAAGGTCGAAATCTTGACACCGAAGTGTCACAGGAGCAGCTGCAGACCCTTCTAGGCATGCCTATTTACCAACAATTAGGACTCAACAGTTTTAAAACAAAACAAGATCATTTCAGACATTTCATGTGAAAAGCAAGTAGTCAATCATATTCACATGCAAGTAGCACTTCCAATTATATAAACATCCATCAAACACCTCAAACAATCATTGTCTGGAATTCAGAACACAATTAGCATAAATCAAATTCAACAAGCAGAACAAAGTAAGGTAAATAACATTTCAATATCTCATTCATCAATCAGTACCTCGGACCTTCATGTCCGGAATCAATACTCAATTCAGTACACATTCATCAATATCAATTTTAATTCAGTAATAAATAAAACAAATCAAGGTGAGACCATTTTAGGCTACTCACAAAATTTACCATCTAAATTACTTACAAAAGCTCTTTGTTTGCTTATTGTCTCGAATTCCCGGCAATATATGGAATAGGTCGCTCTAAAGGTTCCTCTAAAACATTCAATACAAACATATATTACTATTGTGCACAATTATGAATTCAATTATG
>JANVCQ010000232.1:44569411-44586579 GCA_025531925.1 Erythroxylum plowmanianum
TCTTTCATATTCTAATCATAGCAAAATTCTAACTCCCATCACACATGTACTTTCATAAACATGTATTATTTCAAATAGGATGTATTTTGGGGCCTTACACCTTCTTCTATGTAGTCTACGATATAATCGCATTGTACCATGTCTTCCATAAAAATACCTTTGACATAACGACATATTAATATGTACCTTCACCTCGAATTTTCATAATTAAACATTTCATGGGCTATACCCATGTCGCAGGCCATTTTTACCTAAAAACTTCTAAGAAAGCACCCATGTTCTTTTTTAAACACTCCAAGATTCACCCATGTATATAAGCATATATAATAATATCTACATTAAAGAATATACTTTCTACATATTAGGTTATAACCATGTCTATCTCCTTAAAATATTATTCAATTCCAAGCGATGCTTTAACATCTCCTTAATAATCGATTTGTCAACATGTCAATTGTATTTTTTTAAATATAAATCTTTTCTAACAAGATCTAACTACATGCTATCAATTTCATGATCTTTTGAAATCTTACGTTCGTCACCATATTACTCATTTATCTATCCTTTTTTTGACTAACCTTAGTACCCTAAAAAGTAGTTAGATTCTTATAATTAAAAATAAAGGCATACACATCTAAATGTTATCTACTTAGAGGCCTAAAGATCTGCCTCACTTTGTTTGTAACTATACCATGTTAATGCTTTGTTAGAGAAGTACCTTAAAGGAAATTGCCTTTAGTACTTATCGTACAAATCTTTATGATTAATAAAAGGCATTGTTGTTAATTTGGTGTTCATGTTCTTTATGAATTGATAATAAGTAACATGAAGGAAATTATGATGAGATCGCGATAATAAGATTCCTATCATATGTAATTATGTTAGTATCTAAATTATCCATAGTCATAGGATTAATGAGATAGGACATTATTAATCCAAACAGACTAGCACATGTTATACTCCTTGATTGGAGTAAGCAGTAGATCTCATAAGCAGTAAGCATTAGTTATTTAGAGTTAACATGTGGATGCTTACTAAGAATGGTAAGTACATTGGTGACCTGCCATGAGACAATTATATGGATAATTTATTCTAATGTCAATGATAGTCTCATTATAGCAATGGTGCAAATATCCTTAAACTTGAGGTGCTCAAGGATATACTGGATACTGATCATGTACTTTGACTTCATTCTTCATTGTCTCTTAGAGATTGCTCATAGGGTGGTGATTGGGTATAACTTGAGGTATTCAAAGGTAATTGAGTAGCTAATAAAGGATTCACCAGTCCTGATAGGAGGAAATGATACCCACAGCCTCTTGTCGAGATTATTACTCGGGAATCTCTAGCCAGAGTGGAAATGCCATGAAGATAGTCTTTAATGACATATCTAATTGAGTAATGAGCCTTAGGGATAAGAACTAATATTACTTGAGCTAGATGTGAGGTAGTCAGTCTAGTGGTAGTTGACACTTTATCCATACTCTGAACCAAATAAGGTATAAAATGATGAAAGGACGAATTGCACGAGAACATTGCCTATAGAAGTCGTAATCAAATCACTAACTTTCTGATCAATTGGGGGTTATGATGTGTTGCTAGATACCGTTTATGACTTACTTGAATTAAGTGTTAATTCAAGTGGCCAACATAACCGGGAAACTAATGGGTCATATGCATTGGAGATGCGAAGAATGAGTAAAGTGGTTTTAGATAAGGATCCAAGATATGAGAGATACATGACTAAGCTACAAAAGTGTGGTAGTTTAGTGTCATTTAATTGTGAATCATATGACACATACGAATCCTGCTTATTAGGTAAGATGACAAAATTACCCTTTAAAGAAAGGATGAATGTTTTCATGCTAAATTAAGTAGGATTAAAAGCCACTTAATTCTCATTAACTCTCCATTGATGTTAGGAGATAGAGGGAGACCAAAGGGTGTCAAAGGCACTATATTTTGGTGCAAAAGTTATAATAAAACAAAGTGTCTTTTTGTGAATTGTTCACCATCTTCTAAAATACTCTCTCAAGGAACACACAACAAAGCTAGCAATTTATGTGTGTTCTAGTCATTCTTCCTAAGAGGTTTAGGCTTCGCTCTTCATATGGATATCTTAGAGACGTCCTCTTTTGGTCATTGTAGTTTACAGCAACCTGAAGAGGTGAAGACAATGAAGAACGAAGGAGATTGTAAGGTACACATCTTAAGTTCATGTTTTATTTTACTACATCTAATGGCATATGTTTGATTATGTATTTTCTGGGTTTCTTTTTATTTTCCACTGCATATTCTGACAGTTAATTCATGTGAAGCATGATCAAAACCTAACATGCTCTCTTCTTAACATTGTGTTATTTCATGAACTAGAATTTCTAGCCTCTTTAATTTATTTTCCAGGTTGTTCTAGTTTTATGTGTACCACCTTTAAAAAAATTCTTACCTCAATATGTGTCAATCCCCAAACACTACATCCTTGAATATTATCATAAGCTTTTGGGCCAAAAAGGCAAAAATAACATTAATGTTTACATTTGAATACAAATAGCACTTTAACATTTCACAATGTTTAAATTAAATCCCACCGTTTAAAACACTATTAAAATTGATCACTACGTAGACAAAAAATCTAACAGGTGTATAATGTCATTAGTTTTCTACCACATCATCACCTATGCAGCTCAACTCTGTTATACATCTTTTATGGTAATTTCCACTCTTTGTTTCCATTCTCTATTTGTATAATTTCACTTTCATTTTGTTCTAACTCTTAGTCCATGCCTATGCTTTATTTGTGTTTGGGTTTATACTAAAATCAATAACTAAGGAACTTTGAAATTTTCTAACTTAATTTTCTAAACAACCTTGCTTGTATTCTTTCCTTACTTGCATTATTTGTCCTACAAACAATCTTTTAGTAGAGAAGATGATTGTCATTTTTCTTATACATGGGTATATTTAGAGCTTAAATTTTGACTTTGTAGAAAAACTGTATGCAATTCTTGGTACAGTAATTAATTGAAGTTGGGATTTAATTATATTATATCATTTGTTTGTTATTACTAAAATCATTATTATTTATTTTAATTCAAGGATTCGAAGTGTAGTTATTTTGGAATAGAGAACTTTTAAATTATGAGATAAGCGCTTTCAGTTAGGAATTATTAATTTTCTTTAGATTATTATAAAATATGTTGTAATTTTAAGTAATTCCAGTTCTATAAGGATTTCATTCGAAAATGTAACTCTTCCTATAAACAAAATTGGCCTTTTGGTTTAGAATTTAGGTTGGAAATAATGGTCAATGAATTGATGTTTCTAAGATAGTTTTCTCTAGTAATTATACTATTAATTTGCCGTCTGATCAAGTTGATGCATATTTCATTATTGGAATTTATGCAATATTAAGTGTTATATATATTATTAGTGTGAGTATTGTAGTGACACCTCTTGAACTTATGGAATCATTATCATTTACTAATACAATAACAAGTTCAAATGTTAAAAATATTACTTGTTATTGTGGGTTAAATGTCCTGCTAAGGAATTTATAGTGATACATAATCTCGATCAAGCACTATATTGAAATAAAAACTTTCAGGTTGAGAGATATAACTTTTTCAAATGGTACGATGACAAATTTATCAAGAAAGATGTTGAACTGATTCAAAAATTAAGGAAAGAAGTGTCAATATTAAAGAAGGCAATTAAAGCAAGTACTATAATTACTACTAAAACAAGTACAACCAAAGAGTTTAAGGTGCTAATGAAATTCATAAAGCAAGACATAAATTTATTAGTAAAAGATAAAAGAAAATAGATAAAGTTTATGATAATGAATATTATAATAGGATTTATTGCGTTCACAGTACTTGTTATTTTTAACTATATTATGGGAATATGACATTGAGTTACAATGTCAAATATCTAACTTGACTTATATGGAATGTAATGATTATGCACTTGATTGTTATATTTTAATGATTCGTCATATCCTCACTTATAAATTTTGGGCAACTAATATATGGATATGAATCCATAAGTGAAAAATATAAGAATATCAATATTTAAATGGTTTAGCATTGATAAATACACGTTACGTCAATATGAAAATGGCAATAGTATAAACATCAAAAGCCATCAACATATATGTCAATAGTGTTATGCCAGTATCTCATACATGGAAAAAGCATTAACATATTTGCCAATAATGTTATATTAATAGCACACATATATATAGAAAAGTCATTCCATATTGTTTTCTTCTTCTGTACTTGATTAGGAAAATCGTTCTTGTGATGATTTTTCAAATGATGTTTCTTTTTGTCTGGTTTAGCTTAAGACTGTTGTAAAGTGATGTTAGAATGTCCTCTAAACTATAAATCCATTTGTTCAAATGATAACTTAAATGTGTGTGGATCAACATCTATAAACTTTCTTTTATTGGCATATCTAGATCTACCAACTTACCAATAAACATATAAAAAAATTAGACACGCATTTCTCAATTATTATAACTAAGAAAATTAATTAAAAAACATTCCCTATAATATTGTTGTATCAACTCAATACAATAATATCATCAAATATGTTTACACTACTTATCTATTTTTAATAGAAGCATATTTGTCAGTTATTACAACTAAGATAAATTGATTAAAATAACACATTCCAACTCGATTTAACATTATTATTAACTCTATTTGCACTGCTAACCTATTTTTAGTAGAAACACATTTGCTAGTTATTATAAGCAATTTTCCATTGATATAAAAACTAAAAGGCAACATACCTGCGAAGACGTCTCTATGATAACCTAATAAACATAATGATGCATATTAGTTATTGCAAGGTTTGAAAATGATTTATATGATTAAAATAAGGTTTTTATACCTGTGAAGCACCCTCATCATATAATGTTGAGCCTTCCTTGTTGCATTTTCTAAAGTTATAGCAGAAATTGTCACATTTCCTACATTTCTATAATTTTCTTTTTTTGAGACAATTTATTTGAAAATTGTAATTTCTTAGGCTTATTTGGTAGCCTTCTTCTTGCAATCTTGGGTTTAACTTGCATTACTCTTTTAATTAGAGGATGTATCACCCTTACTTCACCTAAAGGATAGAAAATTTCACCAGTAATAAGCTATAACACATAGTCATACAAACTCAGGAACTAACCTTTCTTCTAACATGAATCTACAAATGCTTTAATTATTTGTTTTGCATGATAGATTATACTAATTGCATATTTGTAAAGGCATCCATATTAGGTCTCATACCCAACAACTATAACTTTGATATCTACCAATCTTTATAATATGTGTTTCATTAGGATTTGAAACTTTATAAGCACCATCTCTATTCCAAACTATTCTTTATTGCACTGCATCATTTTTGTTCTTTTCTTAGTTCTTCACTATAGTTGGTGCAATATCTAACTTCCATCTATCTATAAAGTTTCTCCTATCTACATTCCTTTTCATATTTATGATTCTAATTGTTTCAAGTGTACTAATTATTGGCTTATCTTTAGTCAATAAGATTTACCCATTAATATTTTTACTTATATTTTTATTAACTGACAAAAGTTTTAATTTAAAGGATTGGTACCATCTTGCTAACCTCTCATTAGGATATTTAAACAAGACTAAAGCAAATCCAAGCCTTATTTTGACAAGCCTCTTCAACTGCTCGTTAAAATATTTTATGTAATTGGACTATGCATAATTTTAAAACAAATTTTGTTGTTCTTTTTGTTCCAATTCCCATGCCAATCATGATATATATGTTTGGAACATATTCAATGAATTATATTTGGTAAAGTCTCCTCTATTACTCTGACCAATCCCTAATTCAAGTGAAAAAAACATTAGTTAATCTTTTATAATATACCTTCTACATATAAGATATAACTTTGAGTCCTTCATCATCATCCAACTAAAAATCAAATGATAGGAAATTTGTAAACCAACTATATGAACTATTGTTTTCTATCTCCACAATAGCCTAAGCCAATTCATTCGTCCATCACCATTTTTACTCATTGCACTCAATAATTTGTGTTGAAACTCTATCTTAAGAAATCAGTCA
This sequence comes from Erythroxylum plowmanianum, assembly GCA_025531925.1. Lineage (NCBI taxonomy): Eukaryota > Viridiplantae > Streptophyta > Magnoliopsida > Malpighiales > Erythroxylaceae > Erythroxylum > Erythroxylum plowmanianum. Next base: position 44,575,508 of record JANVCQ010000232.1, read on the forward strand.
TTTATCCTTTAAAAAAATAGGTCTCAAATTCTTCCATCATCTTAAATGTATAACCTTTTGAACTATAGCAAAAAAAAAAGTATGAATAAGATGTATAACAAAATATAATGAAGTATTAATAAGATAATGAAATTTCATTTATCATTACTTACAATAAGGAAGTGTCCTAGTTCCCTGATAGTTATAACTATACTGTTGATCCTGGATTGCTTATCTTTAACTTATATGCATATCCCTATATCTTAGCATATTCATTAACCTAATCTATTGCTCTGTTGTTTCGTAATTTGCTCTTTTCTCTTCTACATATGCTTAAGCTAACAAAATTATTTAGTTTCTCTTTACACTCTTCAACTTGCTTTTTGCTGAGATATTAGGCTTCTCAAGAATGCTATACCTAAAATGTTTCATTAAGAACTTGGTAGAAACCAATTATGGTTTGTTGTTTACGAAACAACTGTGATTAGCTTTGTAAGTCATTACTTTGAAACATCTTCTATTCTTGTCATATCTATCATTCAACTCCTAAAGGCATCCATCAATACACTGATTGTTGATCCTATTATTCTCATTTTTTAACCTTAAATTATATCATGTTTGCACTGTGTAATCGATTTTTTGTAGTTCTAAAATCCATACTCAATTTCCACTATTGTGTCATACTTTTTGGAATAGACCTAATGCTTGAACTCATCACTACTAATAAAATTACCACATTCGGTCGAATCAACTTCAACTGGTTAATAATCATCTAGAATGTCTACTTAGAAACTAGTTTTATACATCCAACTTGTTTATCCATATGTTCATCATTCTGTTCATCGTCATCTTCATTATGTTCATCATCATCATGGTTACTAACGTGCTCCTCTCCTCTAGTTATAGGTAATATGTTAGGAGCAGGAAAAGTGTATCTAAATTGTAGGCTACATACCTATCAATACTTCCATGAATTTTCATAAGAATTGCTAGTCTAATTTAGTTTTGGATTTATTCAATAAGTCTCAATAACTCCCTAAAGTTGAAACTGGTATCCTATAATATGTATTATCAACTTAATGGCAACACAAATCCTTTCCCATCTCATATATTTGCCTATAACTGACATAATCAAGGTAAAAAAAATTTAAATGTAGCAATATCCTTTTTAACATATTTGAATTTAGGTTTTAACATAAAAGTTTATATTGAATCATTTTAACCTATGCAACAGCTATTAAAGAACATTAAAGCTACATAAAACTTATAAAACATCAAAACATTGAATGAAAACTTACATAAAATATATAAACACATTGACATCTCTTTTAAACATAATATAACTTAAATATCTCATAAGAAAGAGGTAAGGAATAAAGTAGAATCACTGCTTTATCCTCGTCTATAATAGTTACCTTAAACCTCAATAGGTCATTGACTAGTTGATTAAACACATTTATTTGTTGTTCCATATTTGTTCCCCCTACATCTTCAGCATATATAGTCTCTGCTTCATATGCAACTTATTTATGAGAGATTTTAACATATATCAGCTCTCTATATTCTTTCATATCTCTATAAAAGATGTAATATCTATGAAGTAGTACATAATCTCATCTACTAGATATAATAAAATGGTTCCAACCTTTTTGCACTTAGTAACTCCTTCTAGTTAAGCTCATCTATATGTTCTAGCTTATTATCTCATAAGTCTTTTAGCATGCCTTGCGACACCAACAAATACTTCACTCCCCCTTAGCACAATTTAAAATTGCGAATTGCAACTTTCCCACTTTAGCAAGCCTTACTACACCAATCATTCATTATTTGTCACCACAATTCTAATTTTTCAATTCCATTGAACTTCTCCATTTTAACCTTAAAATTGAAATAATTATCATCTCAAATATGCTTTGATAGCAGTTATCGGGAAACAAGGTATATCTAGAATATATTTGTATAAAAGAAATAAATAAACAAGAACCAACAAGAAGATATTTAATGAGATTTAGCCAATTGGATATGCCTGCATCCTTAGGAGTTAAGAAAGATTCATTTCACTATATTGATTGATCACTCACTTAGAGATTATGGATTTCTTATTTATAAACTAAGTTTATATAAGTATACATAAACTCTAATTATTATAATTATATACTCAAATAGGCCCTTACAAAACACGACCTAATTTAACTATGATTTTAGTAAGTCTTAGCATTCTCTTCATGTAATCCACCAAAAATATGTTTAAGATAAGATTATTTGTTAGGAGTTAGGAACATGGTCTTGATTATGACCGTGGAACTCTTTTTCCACAATATGCAATGAGCTATGACACATCTATATCCCAGATCATAACTCATTGTACTTCTCTGCATAATTGGACATAGTCTATGATATGATTGTGTTTATAAAATAAAATAAACATCACCCATGTCTTAGGCTATTTTTACTCAAAGACTTTTAAGAAAGAACCCGTGTTCTTCTCAAAGGACTAAAATTACACCTACGATTCTAAAATTACACCTATGTGTATAAACCATGCACACCAAATTCAAAATACAAATTTGATTGTAAAGGAAATATATATTTCGATCAAGGAAAACCATGGCAGGGCATTGTTGGGCACCCCTCACCTGGGGCTCGATAAAGATGTCAATTTCAACCTGGGCTCAGCCCATTAACATCCCTAAGGCGTTCCTAGGTTTGGTCACACGAACAACGTCCAGTTTGAAATCTATGGAGATGGATCACGTAAGGAATTTAAGACACATTACTAAACAACATTACCCAGGCCAATGTCTATGTATCCTGTCTACTTTCCTAGTAACACATTCATACGTGGGATGATTGTGAATGAACTGTCTTGTTAGTGTAAAGAATAAGTATAAGAATAAGCATTTAGCTCTAGGCAGACCGATTATGCCAGGAATTTATTATTATTTTTGTATAAGGGAAACAAAACACTTAAATCAAAGCTCTAGGATAAACGGCTCCTTGCGCATCTCTGCGGAGAAGCTCCTGGACTCCAATCGGAGGCTCCTGAAGGATGTGAAGGCCCAGGGGTAAAAAACCAGCAAGTTGGGCGAGACCGTCGGATCACTGATTCCCTTCCCGATAGACATGCTGGAGGTGAACCACTCAATCTCGTTGTAACAGCTCCTGAACACCTGTCACCAAAAAGGAAAAGCCTATCAGAGCAATGGTCGGGTTTGAGAGAATATTAATGACTTCAAGAGAGTCCACTTCGACCACAACGTGTCGGTAACTCAGGTCCCAAGCCAGCGAAAGGCCTGAGAACACGCCCGAGAGCTCCGCCTCCGCGGGCGAGCCCTTGCCGAGATTCTGTTGGAACCCTCCACATCAATGGCCCTGCCAATCTCTAATCAAGCCTCCAGAAGCTTGAGTGGACCCGTGCCGCACTGCGCCATCAGAATTGACCTTAACCCACCCGACAAGCGGTTTGACCCACCCCACGAAAGTAACCACCGGCAACCCCTGGGCAGGAAACACGCGCTGTTCCATCACCCGGGTTCTGCCGATCCACCCCACGTACTCCAAAATGGCACGGTGCCTCTCAAATGGTCAAACAAAGTCTGGCTCAAACAAACTACTGTTACGCTACATAAATAGGAATAACAGGACGTCACATTTGCCAAGTGCCTATCAATCACGTCTACTTCTGTTACTCCGAATGAAGTCCTTTCTCAGTTATAAGCAGCCGACAAAATTGCTCTTTTGACAGATTGAGGCCGAAAAACAAACCAGATTGTAAAGAGACATAGAATGTGGCCTGCTTGCAGGTTTAATAGGAAACATAGTTGACAACTGAATAAGACATTGGTATTACCCAAAACTTGGTGAGATGTAACATTGTAAGCATTCTTAATAATCTCGAGATTTGACTCTCAGGGGTTTGTTTCGTTTGCGGTTGTATGGACAAGCCAACTTGATATAAACGATGAAAATTCTTGTTTGTTGACAGCTTTGTTGGAGTTCATCTTCGAATTCAGTTGGTAACTGAACATTGGAGTTCAAGAACACGTCAAGATGGTACCAAAGCATTTTCTCCTTGTTACTAGAGTTCAAACTTGAATGGTTTCTTTTGTCTCATTTAATTATAAAATCCTCAGTCAATATCATTCCAGCGATCTCCAAGAAAAATGAAGCTATCCTTATCATGTGTTCTGCTCTCTGCACAAACCTTAACATTATTAATTTCGCTCTGCATTTTTACAGGCAAAGACCTAATCCTTCTTTGCTTCTTTTTTTCTTTTTTTGGGCAGGAAAACTTTGTTATATATTTTTGGCTGATTATGCAATTTTTGTGCGGTTTGCAGATTGCTATGACCCTTTGGATCCTAATGGAAACATCACAGTTACTTTTGACATCCATGATTGGACAACTGATGGATATGTGGTGGGTGAAAACATACTTACCTAAAATAGGAGTGTTTAGCATATTCTTACAAGCTGGATACAGCAACAATGGACTAGATTAATTTGATTCAAATAGTAATTTCCTTGGTGCAGAAGTAGAGTACTAAAGTATTTCAATCATATCTTCCACTTCTTTCTCTTTCACAATACGATTATTGCGTGCCTTTGTTCTTCAAGACTTTGTTATCGGTAGCATTGCTTGTAATCAGTAGTTCCAGAGTGTTGAAAGGAAGCTGTCATAGTAGCTGCTCTAGGAAATATAAAATGACAAGAATAGGAACTAAGAGTACAGGATTGCAAGTCCACGTTCAAGATTAAGATACTAGTTCTCTTTGATTTGTCATGTTGGCCTAATGGCAGGAACTCAGTGAAGTAGTTACTTAGCTGTTACTGCCAATCGTGACATTGCAAAAGATTTCTCCCCCTAACAAGTTCATTTCATCTTAATACCTTCACAGCCCATGAATTACCAGAAGTAGTAGTACCTGGCTCTTAAATTGGAGAGAAGAAGTAAGAATCAGCCTATATGCCAAATTATATGATTTGTGCTTATGCCACCATATTATTCAGATATGCCTAGGTTTAAGATGATTCCTGAGTGGAAGCTAACATCCTGGGATGGTTCTTCTTGCAGGCAAGGGTTACTATCCAAAACTACTATCAGTATCGGCGTATTGAGAGCCCCGGTTGGAACTTGGGGTGGGCATGGACCAAGGCCGAGGTTATCTGGTCAATGTCTGGTGCATTTGCCACTGTTCAAGGGGATTGTTCAAACTTCAAATACCAAATCCCACATTCTTGTATGGCAAACCCTGTCATTGCTGATCTCATGCCATATGCCTCCCCTCAAAACATGTCAGAACACTGTTGTCACGGTGGCCTGATCTCTGGCAATGCTATTGATCCTTCAAGATCATACTCCATCTTCGAAATGACTGTTGGAAATTTGGGGGCCAATTCTACAGTTTATCCACCTGTAAATCTTACCTTACTGGCACCACGTCCTGGTTACACTTGTAGCCAGGTTGAGGGTACAGATCCCACCAAGTCTTCAGATATAGGGGGTAGAAGAGAAATCCAGGTTTTCAGTAAGTATCTTTACTCTAGATTTATAAACCTTCACTTGAGCATTTCGTGTCTCCTTTACTTTGACACACAAATTCCACTGTTACAGATTGAGAATAAGAACTTACCAGTAAGTTATTTCTCTTCTTCACAATCTAATTGCCTCCATTATATTGCTTTCAGAAACTTGGAAATCGACATGCACTTACTCTAGCTTTTTGGCAAATGAGACTCCTACTTGTTGTGTTTCACTCTCAACATTCTATAATTCCAAGGTCACACCATGTCCTAAGTGCAGCTGTGGATGCAAAGGACCAGACCAAGACTCAAAACAATGCATAAGGTTTGTTTCTATAATTGTCTGTGTGTCTGCCATTAAAGCTTGAGGCTCGAATGCCTGGTGGTTGGGAGATATTTGGCCTATATGTCAATCATTGTACTCGACTTTGGAAGTTAAAAGTAGATGCTTATTCTCATTCATCGCGTTTCTGGTATATCAGGGACGGGAAACAGTCAGAAATAGTGCAATGCAGTGATCATATGTGCCCAGTTAGAGTTCACTGGCATGTTAAGACCAATTATGTGGATCATTGGAGGGTGAAAGTGACAATCTCCAACTACAACTACGTCAAAAACTACTCAGACTGGAATTTACTGATACAGCATCCAGGTTTCAGGCAGAACACGACAGTAAATAGCTTTAATAGGACATCGCTTCCCTCTGCTGGCTATTCAGGTATTCTTCTGATGATATTGATCAAGGCGCAGAATGCTGAAATTAACAAAACTTTTGATCGTATCGTCATAGGCCTTTCTGTATCAGACTTGCCTGCTGCTATGATAATTCGAAGTATCTATGCATTGTAGATCCACTTAGACTAACATATTAGCATTGAACTTTCTGCAGGCGAGGTTGCTCTCTTCTGGGGATTACCATACGTTAATAACGAATTGTTACAAGTTATTGATGACGAAGCTGGATCAGTCACGACCGATATACTAGTGGAAAAAGATTTAAGCATATTCACCTTAACTAATGGATGGGCTATGCCTAGAAAAATATATTTTAGTGGAGAAGAGTGTGCAATGCCTCTCCCAGACACATTTCCTGCACTCCCAAATGGCAGCTCCAGCATAAGACCTCCTCGTTACCTTTTCCTCCTCCTGCTATTCTACTTGATCTTTCAGACACTGCTCACCAGGCTTGACGTATAGCTTGAATATATTGCTGTCATCCAGCAAAAAAATATTGCAGCCAAACCATTGTAGCTTTTCATTAGGCACCATTTCCTATTGAAAAATTGTGAGGTATTTGGTGAAGAAATGCTGGAAAAGCTCACAGTTATTTCAAGATATTTTTTCATAATCATGTGACTTTACTGAATATTCATTTAAATATATAACTTTGGCCTCTTCTTTCATTTCTGGGATTTGGTCCCCAAGCTACAAACTTTTCATTTTCTGCTGGTGTAACTTCCCGTTTTGGTTGAACTACTAGGTTCATTTCCAGGCTACCAAGTTCCAAGTCACCTGCATTTTCCTTGTCCTGAAACAAAATTTCAGGCCAGTTTTGTTCCAAGCAGAGAGTCATCATAACATAACTGATGTTGTAAACCAAAAGTTCAATTTTCCTGTCCTGTACATTAAACAGATCAACGAGAATAATTATAAACATAAAAGAGAGGTGGAGTTTGGAATGTCAGAAGCATATATATACCTGCATGGAATTAAATCATGCAAGCTGTTGTGAGATGGGATCCTCTGTCCAATATTACCCTGTCTTTTTCTGTCCTATGGAATCTCAACCATTTATTTTATTGGACCCACGCAGGACCCACGCAGAACTTACATAAATAAATGGCTAAGATTCATTGAACAGAATAAGACAGGGTAATATTAGACAGGGGATCTGGACTCGTTGTGAGATGGGATCCTCTGTCCAATATTACCCTGTCTTATTCTGTCCCATGGAATCTCAATCATTTATTTTATTGGACCCACGCAGGATCCACGTAAAACCTACATAAATAAATGGCTAAGATTCATTGGACAGAATAAAACAGGGTAATATTAGACAGGAGATCTGGATTCCTGTTGTGGTGTCCTCTATTAGACAATATGTCTGTGAGCAGTCTTGTCCCACGAAATAATAGTACAAAGCTTCCATGTAACCACGTTATGCTTGAACCGACGCGCACCAAACACTTCCATGTATCATTTCTTAATAAAGATTTCCTCTAGGTATCTGTTGGGGAATTTTTCTTAATCCACGGTGAAGTAGGATTCCCTTAAAGCCAAGGAGTCACTTTATAATAGGAGTCACTTTATAATTTTTATTTTTAAAAAAATTGTCAGTTAAATACTTAATTCTTAAAAAAAAAATAGATAACTAAGTTTAAAAAATTAGATAATTTATTGATAAATATTCTTTTGAATTGAGTTGTTTGATTTTTTTGAAAATTTAAATACATGTTAAAACCTTTTAAAAATTATAAATTGAAGTAAAAAATAAAATAACACTTTCTAATTTATTATCATTAAAAGAATCCAAAATATTGCTGGTCATTGTTAAAATTCAACGTGAATAGCGGGCCTCAATGACAGGTCAATTAAGGCCCACCATCAACTCCGTGAGTTGCAAGCCGACATTTACAGTGGCGACGCTCTCAGGGAGTCAGGGTGACCACTGACCATGTTGAGAGAAGTTGTACGCTAGCATTTATGGTGATGATATTTCCATAACTTGTAGAAATCGTGGTCTAGAACACCATTCCTCTCAACGTGAACATATTGTTACTTATCTACATCATGTTTGCCACATGCAGAATAAAAAGGAAAATCACCCTACAGGTGTTAGGTTTTAAATATCTTTACCAGTCATTTCTTACAAGCCTGAAACTTGAAACTTGACTTGAGCTTCAGAGCTATAATGTTAAGAAATCCAGCACCTTGACAAAGATGTATAGAAGTCCAATTAAACAGGCTTAATTGACTACTAAAACTTGACGTGGGTTGCGAGTCCCATTGACAAGTTAGCCAAGGCCCGTGTCAGCTATGTAGTCGTTATCAAGAAATGATATGCCGCCATCACCTGCTTTTATTATTATATGTCTTTTATTTTATGAGTATTTATTTATTTAATAAATAAATATTTACAAAATAAAATAAGCATAGAATAATGTAAACAAATAATCTAAACTCATAATCATTAGCCTAATTCAATGGTTAAAGTATTGCTTTCGCACTGCAAAAAAATATTGGTTCAAATCTAACAGTAGGTTGAACTTATTAGATATTATAATGAATTATATGTAATCAGTTTATTTTGCCCCTGTATTTATTTTATTTTATTAATTTCTCGATTTTTGATGATGAGGCTATGGTTAAATAATTAAAACGTTTCAATCAACTAAAAAAAGTTAGGTAACTTGTTTACCAAACAATTACATAATCTGAAACACGAATTCTCCCCAGGTTGATCACGCCTCCGCGTATTCGCATTACCATGTTTTCAAATATGTCACCAAAATCAATTCACAAGTGAAGGGCTCTAAATCTACACGTAAAACACATTCTTACAAACCTGAAACCTGAAATTATGTATACTTTGCACTCACAGTTTTCAATAAAATACAATTTGAATTATAATATTTTGAAATACTCAAATTGAATTATGATATTTTAAAATATTTAAAACAAACTCTAAATAAAAAAAATTTTGACGAAATTTATTTACGTTAGTTAAAAATCATGTAAATATTGATACAACATTTTCATACATTTTTTAAATAAAAAGTGTGCCTCACAATTATATGCTTATCTTATAGATTAATAAAAGTGTAAGTCTTACGGTTGTAACCACTTTTTATATATTTTAGACAATTGGTCTAACGTATTATGCGACGATGAGCTCATATTTGTGTATTTTAGATAGTAAATCTACTTGGCATATGATAATGAGACCTATTTTTTAATACGTAACGTTTAATTGACAGAGAATTATTGTCGTTAAATTTTTTATTCATTTAAAGTTTATTTTTAATATTTTAAAAATACTAAAGTTTAATTTGAATATTTTGAACATTAAAATCTATTATATATACTATTGTAAACTTTGAGGTTCAAAATATATTTTAAACTAAATTTAGAGATTTTTATCGTTGTGCAATCTTTCAACGTTCTTTTTTGTAAACTTGAAGCGTGAAGATCTCAGTCCTTATTTTTTAATTAATTAAATATCATGTTAATAAACTTTTAAAACTAAATAAATTATATGAGTTGAGTCCAATTTTATTGAGTTAAATTTAAAAATTCGTAACAAAAAGTAAAATATTAACTATTTCGAACCATTCTACCAGGCTATTTTAAGAGAGCTAAAAGTAAACTAGAATTTGATCCATCCTAGTTCAAAAATTAATGAATAAGACCTAATTTAACGAAATTTTAAATTAGACTCAAAACTCTCTAACTCTTTATTTAAAATAATATTATTTTAAATAAGTATGTAATTTAACTCGTTCTATTCTTATATTTTATGGTATTAGATTTTTTTTGTCTGATATTCTGTTCTATGTTTAAAATGATATCATTCTATATATAAATAAATATAAAACGACGTTTTTGGAGTAAAATAAGATTGGAAATGTATAATAGGATTGACTACATAAACCTTATATTTTAGTGGTATAATTGTAACTTGCGTCTCTATTCCATTGGGACCATTGTACTTCAGAATCATTTCTTGGACCACCTCAATTGTGAACGATAGCTTTCTTTCATTTTTCTTCTGTTTTTGCTACAAAGACTCATCACAGTAATTGATCACCTCTAATTTAATTATTCAGCCTCATCTAATCTTATAGAATTTGAACTAGTCGAAAAAATGAAATATGCTTTCTTTGTCCCTCTTTTTAAGGAAATATGATTTTTATAACAATTTGCTACTTTTTTTAATAAGAATGTTTATTTGATTAATAAATAAGATTTAAAATAATAATATAACTAAAATTCGGATGCTTTTTTGTGAGAGTCTCTTATTTAGAAATTAAGCTAATACAAGAGAGATGTAATAGTATACAATTTTACTTTTAACTAATAAAGAGACTATTTTTAAATATTTTAAATAATTTACGATAAATTAAATAATATCTACACAATACTTTATTCATTGATTATTTAGAAACAATTTCTCTTCTATTTAAAAATAAAATTATATATAATTGGACTTTTTTAGAAATCGATTTAGCAAAATTTTTATTAAATATTGTTGTTATTGTTTAATATGTACGTAATAAAAGTGAAGTGATAAAAATAATAATTTTAATCCTTATCGCAAAGGGATAAACAAGTCAACTTCTAATAAGTAAAAACTAAAAACCATAGTTTAGAATTCTGTTCCGTATTGGCCTAAAATTGGTATAAAATTTTGAATTTAGGTATCAGTTTTAAATGCTAGTTGGTATCGACCGATTTCGACTGTACCTGTCCATACCAGCCGGTATGCAAAATATCGGCCAGATATTAGTCAATATCAAAAATTTTAAAAATTTGGGGGATTTTTTTGCAAAATTTTCAAAAATTTTCAAAAT
>JANVCQ010000232.1:44586679-44607973 GCA_025531925.1 Erythroxylum plowmanianum
ATTATTATATATAGATATATATTATATATAAATAATTATTATATATAGAAATAATTAGAATATAATAAAGATATATATAAACTAAAATAGATAAGATATAAAAAAATTAAATTAAATAAACTACAATTCTACAATATGATAATGAACCATTTTGTAATTTTTAAAAAATTTAAAAATTATTTTATAAATTTAAAAAATTACTCAAAATGTTACTCGATATTAATCGGCACCGATATAGTACCATTTCAGAGCTCAATTCATTATATTCATAAGATTGCTAAAAACTGCTCAAAATTCTAATAAATAAATACGCTGTTAAACAGTGGGACCCATAAAACGATGGTTGGCGTCCCCAGTCACCAAACGTCTCCATTAAGGTTCTGCTCCAATCCCAAATAGTCGTCTTCGGTCTTCGATTGGTCGAACGGCGAGCAACACTTTTTGAGGAAATTTAACATTTCAACTTCTATCCAGAAACTAACAAACTAAACATTCAAAGAGAGAGAGAACGAATCAAGTGATCGGCTATGGCTCCTCACCGTCACGGCGAGAAGGTGGACGCTGCGGAGGAAGCCATGGTTGTTGAAGAGCGCCGTCCAATTTCTTCTGTTCTCATCATTATCGGTATTTTTCTATTCAGTTTCTGTCTTTCTCTGAGCTTTTGTATAATTCTCTTGGAACTTTTTTATCGAGTGCTTTATGTGATGGTGAGTAACAGCAATGCAAACGGAAGCTGTCCCTGTGGTGAACAAGTTGGAGCTCAAAGAGGATAATCATTCTGTGTAACTTTCATTTCTTGAAACCTTTGTTCTGTTGTTTGTTTTTCGATTTTGATGAAGATCTTTTTACTGCGTGTGTGTGGCTTTCATGTTTTGACCAGTAATGATATTTTCTCTGTTTGATTTTGGTTTAGGATTTAGGAGATATCTATTGTTTTTTTGTAGTTTATTTCAATAATTAGAAGAAAGTAACTCTTTACTGCTTTAATTGGTCAGTTAGAGATTTGTGTGGTATTATCCGTCTTCTTCTTTTTTTCTTCTTTATTTTCGGCTTATTAATGGGGTATGTGTATTTGTCCTGGTCTTTTGCTTTATAGTGTTTATTGGAAAAAGTTAGGTTCTTGAGATATACGGATTGATGCTGAGCGGTACAGTTTGTGAATGTTGGTGGTATTATGTTTTCAACATGAGTTGCATATTTGGAGTTTGTGGTCATAAGATATGCCTAAGCATGGTGGTGCAGGTTTCCGAGTGGGGTTCCCTGGGTCCGATATCATGGTACCTATAAAGAGCTTCAGATTAATCTAGTCTGGCCCGGAAAAGATCCCACTTTGGGTAATTTTTGGATTTTGCCAGCTTCCTGTTTAAGAATGATTTTTCAAGCACTCGTCTGATGCATGCTGCTTATATACTTCCCAGTTTCTAGTACAGTTCATAGGTTCTCATGACTTGCTTTATTGTAAGAGGTTACTCTTTTATTCTTGGTTCCCAGTGGTGCTATCTTGCAATCTTTCTTGAGATTATCTTCTTTTCAGGGGTTGACAGTGTTGGCACCGTTTCTGCATCCCTTGTGACTTATGCTGCTATCCAAGCACTAAGGCCAGATTTAATTATCAATGCTGGCACCGCTGGTGGCTTTAAGGTGCATTCTTCTTCGTTATTATTTTATTTCTTTGTGCTTATATACAGTTGATCGCGTGTTTTCATCAAACTTTCCAAATTTATAGTGTGCCAGTTGGCAAATGGATCATCTTTTCTTAGTTGTTCCAAGGTCCATTCCTCTGATGTACCTTGTTAACTCTCTCTTCTGCTTTTATTTTTTGAACAGTTACTTTTAGTGAAATGAGTTCATCCTTCTTTTAATAAAGGAATTAAGGTGTAGCGTTAGTGATATCTTCAGCGTAATACTGCATTTCATTTTGCTCTCATACTAATATTGAGACACTTACAGGCCAAAGGTTCATCCATTGGTGATGTTTATCTTGTGTCTAATGTTGCTTTTCATGACAGAAGAATCCCTATCCCGGTAAGTATTGCTTACTTTCGATAGTTGCTTCCTATTATGTTAATGAGGCAAGGGAAGTTTAGCCATTGTTTGTTGTTCTGATCCACAGAGATTGGTTGCCTTGAAGTTGACCAAAACTTGGCAACCAAGTCATCTGCTTTTTTTTTCTCTCTCTTCTTTTACAAAAAAAAAAGATTTTAGAACAATATATCTGAAAACCCACATAACTTGGTTTTATATCTAGTTACTTGGAGCATAAATCTCAAGAAAAACTAGAAATAGACATAAATAATCTAATTCATGAATGATGTTGGATTTATCAATTTTTTTAATCAGATTTTATTGGCATTCAGTGCATATTTAATCTGCTCCTTCACTTGTTTTAGGTTTTTGATCTTTATGGAGTTGGCTTGAGGGAAGCGTTGTCAACACCTAATTTATTGAAAGAGCTTAATCTAAAGGTTGCTGCTATCAAGTTCCTCTGGCTCAATACTTTTCAAAACTCACGGATGCCTTCACAGGTTTAATACCTCTGGCTCAATACTTTCAGCTTGGGAACTTGTCCACTGGAGACTCGCGTGATATGTCCCCTCAGGATGAATCATCAGTAATTGCAAATGATGCTACTCTTAAGGATATGGAGGTTAAGATTAATGCTCTTATATTGGGATCATTACTCTTACTATGTTTCTTAGACTTTGCATGATATACCAAGTCAGTTTGCTAGAAATTTTGGTTTCAGGGAGCAGCTGTTGCTTATGTAGCTGATCTCTTGAAAGTCCCTGTTGTATTTGTAAAGGCTGTGACTGATGTTATAGATGGTGACAAACCAACTACAGATGAATTTTTGCAGAATTTGGCTGCAGTGACTGCAGCACTCGACCAGGCAGTTGCCCAAGTAGTTGATTTTATCAGTGGAAGGTTTCTGGCTGAACTTTGAAATGATTGATCTACATTGGATGATTATTTGGAGACATATATGGGAAGTGTCATGAGAACCAGCATAACATATTTGATTGTTACAAGAATTGTGATATTTAGTGTAAGGCTTCTGTAGTAATAATTTGCAGTTGTTTGGGTTAAGCAGCGATGGAAACCTTACGATTGAACTGTCTGTTTTATCGCAAATTATGAATGCGTAGTATGCATCTCGAGCTGATAGTATCACACGTTTTGCTTAATCGTTTTTAACTGGCTGTTTTAATGACCGTAATAGGATCTGCTATGGTTGGCCCTTGTTATTTATAACATCATGGCCCTTAGCCACATAAATCCGTGTCTAGCCTTAGCCTTAATCTGGGAACGTTTATTCAATAATATCCTGGAAAAGAATTAAAGAAGATCTAGGACGAAGATGAGGTCTGACTTAAGTCAAAACAAAGGTGTTCATAATATCTTGTCATCCTTACGTTTGACCTCAGGTTGTAGTAGTCCTCTGTCCTTTATAATGTGCAGAATCAACAAGCCACCAATCGCCTACCAACATCGTTAAACATTTCCTCCATGGGAACCTTGCTTCTCAACTACACAGCCTTTACCATAATATAAGAATCGCCACGCTTATGGTTCTTCAAATAAGAAATAAATTTACTGTTACCCTACTTTTATCTTATTATTTCTTCTAAGACATGGCTTGCAGTTGTATATAAGTGATCTTAGCTCTTCTGCATTTGCTTTACTACAAAGTGAAAGTATCCCAAGAATTATTATCACCTTATCTGTATTGTCAGACGAGCATCAAGCATGGGCAGCGAAGAGAGTGTGCAGGGAGGTTTTGTAAAAATGGCCAACCCTGGCAAAGCTACAATTCTGGCCCTTGGCAAGGCGTTTCCTCACCAGCTCGTCATGCAAGAGTTTCTAGTTGATGGGTACTTCAAGAACACCAATTGCGATGATCCTGATCTTAAGAGGAAACTAACTCGACTCTGTAATATTCCCGACTTACTCCCTCGTTTACTTTCATCCATATAAATACATACGAATGTTAGATACTAGTTGTATACTGAGATTTTTTTCCCTGAATCATTAAACAGGCCAGACAACAACTGTCAAAACAAGGTATGTGGTCATGTCAGAAGAGATACTGAAACAGTATCCTGAACTTGCCACTGAAGGCCAACCGACTTTAAAGCAACGACTGGATATCTGTAATGATGCGGTAACACAGATGGCAATTGAAGCTTCACAAGTATGCGTCAAGAACTGGGGCAGGCCTCTAACCGATATAACCCACTTAGTCTATGTCTCCTCAAGTGAAGCTAGACTACCAGGTGGTGACCTTTATCTAGCAAGGGGTCTAGGGCTAAGCCCCCAAACTCGTCGTGTTATGCTTTACTTCATGGGCTGCTCTGGAGGTGTGGCTGGTCTTCGTGTTGCAAAGGATATTGCCGAGAACAATCCTGGAAGTAGGGTCTTGCTGGCTACTTCAGAAACTACCATTATCGGGTTCAAGCCACCAAGTGCGGATAGACCATATGATCTAGTTGGTGTGGCACTCTTTGGGGATGGTGCTGGAGCTATGATTATAGGCACAGAACCAGTTTCAGGCAGGGAAAAGCCTCTCTTCGAGCTTCACACAGCAATACAGAATTTCTTGCCAGAAACTCACGGAACTATTGATGGCAGGCTCACAGAAGAGGGTATCAGCTTTAAGCTAGCAAGAGAGCTTCCTCAGATAATTGAAGATAACATTGAAGATTTTTGTCAGAAGTTGATGGGAGTTGCTGGCCTGTATGAAAAAGATTATAACAAGATATTCTGGGCAGTCCATCCAGGAGGACCAGCAATCTTGAACCGGATAGAAAAGCGACTAGATTTGATCCCAGAGAAACTGAATGCTAGTAGACGGGCACTTATGGACTATGGCAATGCTAGTAGCAACACCATTGTGTATGTGTTAGATTACATTATTGAAGAGAGCTTCAAGACCAAGGAGAATAACGAAGATACAGAGTGGGGGTTGATACTGGCTTTTGGACCTGGGGTCACTTTGGAGGGAATTCTTGCAAGGAACCTCACTCTCTGAAAACCAAGTCTTTGTTTATTTCCAATAACTCCAACTTTTTTAAGGTCATCGTAGCAAAACAAGCTAGTACATTCTATGGCTGAAATTTTTGTTTACCACATGTCTCTTGGTAATCAGCTTCATATTAGACCAAGTAATGGTGATCACCACCAACCTTCAATTTGTTGAGTAACCCGCTTGGTGCAAATGAGATTATCTGCTTAAAGCATAATATTGAACTTATTATTACTTGCAGGCTAAAACGAAGACTTTATGGCATTCACCAACAGGCTTTTGTAAGTTCGACCTTTACCAAAGTCAAGTCATTCATGTAAACTTCAGTGCAGGAAGCGGATACCCAGCAGCAATTGCACACTTAACAGCACATATTACCAAAAGAGTTTGTAGGAAAATTCTCTTAGACCAGAAATTAAAGCAAGTTGTATGTAATAATGACTAATAAGTTATCTAGATAGATCCACCTTTGGTAAGGAGCCATCCGTCATCACCAGTAACAGAGACCACAAGTTTTGAGAAACTTGTCTACATTGTAAAGACAATATTAGCATTTGGATGATATAAGTTATGTCAGGCCTCAAACTATATTCCAAGTACATCCACTAAAGTTTTCAATATCCCCAGCTCTACAAGCAAACCCTCTTGTCATGACTGCAACAGAACTGAATCCGGCACAGAAAGAGAACTCAAGAACACTGTGTAAGATAATTTCATGGTAGCATTGCTCAGGAACCACACTAGAAGAGACTTCTGTGTTACACCACTCCAGAAGGTAGACGAAGAACAAGCTGTCCTCCAAACACACTACAAAACCGACAATCACAGTAAGCTTTGACTAGTGATAAAAAAAGGTGTAAACTAGCTTTCTTTGTGCCATTTGGGTGCGACATGATGTCCGCCAATAAACAAACCTTTTAACATAATAGTAACAGAAATCAGCTAGGATGAAAGTCTGAACAATTTCTGAGATGAGAACCATAGAAGGCCACAATCCATAGCCCAAAGCAACCAGTAAATGTCCACGGGTATCTAAAACCTGCTCAACAACATATAAACAGTGCATTCATAGAATGTTGTGACAGTAAACATTTTGTTCAACCATAAGACCAGGGAAATGCTTCGTGTCAGAAAGAGAAGCAAAATGCCGTATATAGATAATCTTATAATGGCATAACATCCTTTTAAGAACACACAGAACCTAACCACTACATGGCAAAATCTTTGTAAATGTTTGCAACAATGACATAACTAGTTCTAAAACTTTTCAAAATTTTATTTAATATTTTATATCTTTTTGAGTCCTAAACCATGTATATTCATCTCAAAACAGTACTAAATATTCTGTAGAGACGGAAACCCCTCGAAACTTTTCAATCAAAACTTTATTATTATGATTTTCATATGTAACTTCTACAGATCTTCAACTCATGCTTTGGTGTAGGCTTAAGCTAAAGTTCTTTATTATATTAATCAGTTATGTTAGTACGGAACTTATTCTGTACATGCAATCTAGATATTCAAGAAAAATAGTTTGCATGTGTAAAACTTTCCTTAAGAACTAAATTGTAACCTTTTAAAATGTTTTATGACAACTGAAAAATAAAAAGAAAAAATGACAATTAAAAAATTGTAGGAAGTTTTAGGAGTTGCATTATGGGTATAACTAATTGTTTAATACATTGACGTGTGTGAAATATTGATTAATAAATGAAGCACGTCTGTGAAGAAAGTGGATTCACAACATGAATGCTTGTATACATCGTGTGTCATCACAAGCAATTTGTTACACACAAACATAGAAACTCTCAAGCATAATCAGACATGATAGCGTAGCTAGCATGACAAGATAACAAAACAGAAGCATTAATAGAAGTACTAAACAGAAAAGGCTACAGCAATCTCATTGATAACTACTACTTTTTGTACCACAAATCCCTATTGTAGCAGGAATTTAAATGCAAAATCTACAAAGATGCTTAAATCAAAACAATAAAGATCCTATCTCAACATTTTTCAGCAGTCAGACTTGCATGATAAAATTCAACTATGCCAGAAAACCAATGTAAACTCTAAGTTAAACCAAAGATATGGAGAAACAAGAGCAAACCTGGAGAACCCAGTGAGCACAGCTCAAGAATCTTGCAACACCCAATGCAAATACATAATGAGCAGTGAATGGCTCAACAATCTGAAAGCACCCAAGGGAAAATTAGTTCCAATATTCAACAAGTTCCTGAACTGGTGTATCTTCCATTGGGTGAGATCATACCTTTGTATTCTGCATAACCCGCAACTGAGGTAGTACAGAAACAGCTTCCAGGTAGACACAGAATGCCCATGAGATCCTGTTCAATAGGTTATGAGAAGTTGATGGGTGAATCAATAAAGCCAAAACGGCACAAGGTACCACCTACAAATAAAACAGTAAGTATATGGTCAGAGACATGAAGATTAATGTAATGGTCCTCCATAACAGATAAACCATAGATCCTATGATTGGCATTAATTAGACCACAGTACTGATAATAGACTAGGAAGAACTTGAACAACCTAAACAACCAGAGTCATAGGATGACATAAATAAGCCATGAATAGTAGAAACAAAGGATAAAAGGGCCTGCTACAATGGAAGAAATCTACTTTGAAAATCATGGTCAGACAAATTGTAATCTTAATCACCACAACACCCATAATCTAATGATAAAATGAGCAGCCTGATTTCCATCCTATAACCAAAGCATTTGTCAGGACCAAAATGCAAACCAGAACTGGCAAAGTCAATTTCGTGAGAAATTTCCAACACCTCAATGAATGTATTTGAGTTCGTAACTAGATACATACCACATAATATATTGCAAAATTATCTTTGTCCTCCATGTAACTAGATCTTAGCTTGAAACGGATCATATAAATAACCCACAATGTTGTTGCCAATGTAGCTAAGTCCAGTATTGTGTGTATGTCATATTCCATTACAAAGCTGCAGTATAACCTGACAGCTAAAAAAATTGCTGTCAGCTCCTGAGATTTTAGTGATAGTCCTGCAAGTCAATCAACTGAATGTTAAAAGTGTTCCAAACAAAAACCACTAAACTGCGCCAAAATAAAACAGATATAAATAAATTATTAGACATTAACATATGGATTCCTTGCAGAATTCAAATATAAAACCTTCTACAATTTACTTTGCGGTAACCAAAGAAGTATCACCACTAATGTTAACAGAATTATAAAACAAAACCAATACATAACCAATAAAACAACAGTTTGCCTGTGAAAATCCTCTCCTCGCACAGTTGCAGTTGTTGCCACTTTTGGATTCAGTGTACTATGCAAAGAAGACAAGCAGATATAACAAAGGGCACATCATACAAACATTCAGCTCAAAATCGTTCGAGATCTTCAAAATTCCTGTAACTTTGTTTTTTTTTTTCAAGTTCCAGTCGAGGGAATCCTTTTCTCTTAATTTTCCAATAGCAAGCAGAAAGAATTCGAAGTGTTATTTGGGAAAAGGTCAAATATTTTTGCGTATTAGGTCCTTAATCTTCAGCTTCAAGTTAAACATTTCAGATTGGACATCTTTTCATGAAAAAACAAAGATTATAACAAAAAGTGAGGGGAAACTCATGAGACTCCTATTTGCAAGAGTTAAGATTGAGATACGAAAACAGAAATTTTCACCTTTCCTAACAAACCCAAACAAGCATCAAACAATTAAACTGATCCTACAAAACATCCCTAAATCCTTAGACACCAGAGCTTCCAAAAAGAAACCAAAAAGCACCCTAAAAAACGTCCAAATTTCCTTCTTCTCCTTACAAATCACCAAATAAAAAGCTAATCATTCGTGCCACAAAAACGGCCAAGACAAAAAAGCGGTCCGCTAAAAAAGCTTCCTTTCCAACAATTATGATTACCAGCACAAGTTTTCTCCTTCATGAGCTTGTAGATAAGGACGGAGATTCCAATAGAGTGAACAGCCTCGGCAGCTACGAAGAGGTTGTCGTGGTCATGAACAATGAACCTGAGGAGGACCAGGGTCGCCATACCAGCCACCACCGCCAAAAAGGCCTTGACTTTCGGTGGCTGTCGTCGGACCCATGTCGTGACTGCGTAGATCGGTCTCTTTGGTGCCCTCATCGGTAAGTCAAACGGGCACTTCAGTGAATGGTTTCCGGATGGTGGTTCGTTGGTAAACAAAGGGACCTTGAGAATACGAAAAAGAGGGGAGGGGAAAGAAACGAAGAAGACGACCAAGAAGAAAAGGAGAGACCAGGAACTCTTATTTGGTTAATTTATTTAAGATATTATAGGAAAAGACTTGCTCCAATTTTTGGTGGGTATCAGAAACCAGATTTGGGGTTATTACTTAGTAGTGAGTATATTTTCCAATTAGATATTTTATAAAAGATTATGTTCATGCTAAAAATACGGAGATAATATAACTTTATAATTAGGTTTTTGCCTGACAAATAACGGATTGCATTAGCTAGTAATTAATTTTATTAGCTAATTTGATCAACATATAACATTAGCTATTTATTAAAAATGTTTGGTGAAATTATCTGTTTAGTATTAATTATGATGTGTAAAATGACTTATAAAGATATGATTGTAAGGATTTTTAAAAAATTATCTAGTATTTCATTGAATATTTTTATAAAAATTTAGATTTTAGATATTTAATTTTATAAAAATTAAGTTTATAACTTTAATAAAAATGATAATAATGATAATAATAATAATACTTCAACTTTAAATTTTCTATTAATATGAATGATACAACGAGCTACATATATTAATATTTTTCATATAATATATATATATTTTATTGTTTAATAAATTAAAATATCTATAATTATAATATGACATAAATACGATATATAGTAATTATATACTAAAAATATTAATTTGATGTAATTCTTTGTGTTCAAAAATTTAATATTATAATATTTTTAAATGTATATTAATATTATAAAATTAAATAAAGATTTAAAAGTTTAATTAATCTATTTGTTATATTCTTTCAAACTTCAATATGATTAAAAAAAGTCAACTTTAAAAACAGAGAGTAAAAGTAGAAAATAAAGTCGAAGACAATACTATCATTAGACAAACAGTTAACCCCAAAAGCTCTTCTTATGAAGCTTTTAGAAATCATCGAATTAAATAAGCTGACCAATAAATCATTCTTCAAACACACCAAACATATCAATAAGTTTTTAAGATAATCAAAAAGCTAACTTTTATTCAATAAATTAAACAGTTAAAATATAGTTGTTTGTCAAACACCTCCTTTGTTCCAAACAATTCCACTTGATCCAATTTTTGCCATATTTATCCTTTATGGCATATATATTAACCATGTAATTTACCACTACGTTGCTTTAAGTTTCATGGTTTAATAGCAAGTGAATTCCAAAAACTCCACTAATACTCAATTTTAACAAAATCTTTATGGATTCGTGTACGTTTCAAGTGCTTACAATAAATCGACTTCACTTATTTGTTTCCATAAAAACATGAAATTCCCCCCAAAAAAGGGTCGAGGTCCTGTGAAGAATAGATTCGCGTTTTTGTAGTGGCAAGCTCAGCAATAAACCCAGAATACTTTCCTTTCACGCACTATAGGCTTCTTATAAACAGTGAGATGAATGATCTTGGATCAATCTTGAAAGAAAGACGATTATAATAAGTTGTAACCCACAGCTTCCAATAATTCCACTGCAAAGTGCAAACTGAATAAGAAATTCTAAAGCAAAATACCGTTTACACCTTATTCTGACATTTAATGATATTAGAAGTCGAATAATATCAAACATCTTGCCCTGCACATACAGCAATTCAACCTCTGTTATCACTCCAATTCATTGTAATCTTTAGTCCCAAAGTTCTTGCACCACAATTGTGAGGGAATTGGGCGAATCGGGGGATGTGGCCTTTGCTGCAAGAAATAAAGTCCTCTTTCCCATCAATTCTGATTGTAAGAAGCTCCAGGATAACATATGCAATAATCTTATGAGCAGAGCAGTTCACACTGGCTAGAATAATATTTCATCAGCTCAGCCTAAAGAGCATATGTGTAGCACATCTGAAAACAATTGGTATTTCATTTCAAGCAACTTCAGAGCCCAAAACAATTCACTGACAAATGAAAGGAATAAAATAATGAAGCACCTAATAGGGTAAATTGTTTTAAAAATCCAAAACTTTCCACATATTCTTCAATAATAACTCTTATCTTTTGTCAATTAAATACCAAAACTAAGCATTTGAGTAAAAGATGCCCTGAATTCAAATTCTTTTTATTCCCCTTTTTGATTCTTGTTATTTGGTATGCCAAGGCACTTAATTCATAGCAACCTTTAATCCAGAGTTGACAATTGAAAGTTGACGATAGAAACAAAAGAAGAGGCTCAAGAATTGTTGAAAAGGAAATTGGTTGGGTTGCAACAAGTGCCATGTGAGAGATGTAAGGCTCTAGACAAGATGGCTGGGAGCTGTTATCGGTTGATATTCTACACATTCAGGAGTTTGAAATTTAAAATGATTAAGGAATTTGAAAGAAAGGGCTAAGGATTTCTGAATGAGATGGATTTGGATACTTGTTTTACAATAAGGTCAGGATGGTCATTCACAAAATTAGCTCATACATGTGTACCAATTAATGTGATGGAGCATGTGAGATCCCTTTGGTTAACAGAAAGAATAAACTGAGTTGCAATTTCACCTCTTTTTATACAAAAGTCAGTTTCTGGTATAGTTTGAGGCCTTCTATAAAATTAACCCTGCGAAATGAATTAAAGAGGTTGTGAAACTATGACCAGTAAATTAATTCTCCAGAATCAGAACACCTAAAAAGCACAAGAACATTCTGTGGATCCAGAATAGACCAAATGTTAAACCGCAGACAAAACCAAATCAAACTCTAAAGTCAACATAAACTCATACTTGAAGTGAAAAAGATTAAAATGTACGAATCAAAATTATGCACCTTACCAAGTGTACTTCGAGGATAAGAGTTTAACAGTAATTGTCTAGTAGAGCCCTATAATTACAAAAAGGAAATAGCACCCTAACAAGGCTAACATTGCTAAAACCTAGAAGAGAAATGTTAACAATGAGCAAGAGGTTAAATTCTCAATACCTAATTACTAATATTCCACAATAAACTCCCCCAATTAGGAAAAGCACAAAACTTCACTAAGATCCAATCTTTCCCCCCAAAAAAAATCATAATCGTCAACATCAGCAACAACAACAACGACAATCTAAAAATTTAAAATCCTACTCCAAATAATTTAAATATGGGGATCGAGGAGAGGGGAGAGAGGAGAAAGACCTCGAGCTCGGCGGATTTTATGGCGATGGGAATGCAGATGAGGAAAACGCCGGCGAGGGCGAGGGCAGTGTTCCGGCGCCAGTGTTTGGGGCGGCAGTTGGGGCCTCCGGTCATGCTCCACACCTTCATCCTAAAATCGCCCCCGTGGGCTCCTCCTTCGGCGCCGTGTCCATGCTCTGCTCCTCCTCCCATCTTCGATTCGATACTCTCTTTCACACAGTCTTCCGTCACTTCTCCGCTTTCTATTGCTCTCCACTTTTGGCATTCTATTTAACTAAAAGAATTGGATCGGATCAACAACTGCACCAAAACGCAGCGTTTTAATGATTGAGGGTACTTTCGTCCTTTCATCAACTCTTGATGGTTCTGTTGTGATGTGACCCTTGTTTTTCATTGGATCTGTTGTTTTTCTTCTCAAATCAATCAAGTTATCTATTTCTGAATATATCTTAGTATATTTAAAGTCATAGCTTTTGTGGGAGTGTTGTATTGATTTTTTTTTAAACATGTGCTCTCATTTAATTTAAAGGCACGTTGATTAGCAAAATCCATTCCCAGGTCTACTTGAGTTGGAGGGTATAAACTTATTAAAGAAATAGTAATGGCAAGTGCTACAGAAAAACTGGAAAAAAGTTAAGAAGCTGAACTGCAATGCATGGTTAAATCACAAATGCCTAAAAAGTGAGGTACCAAAATGCTAGAAAGTCCAAGAATTAGATCTTTTCATGAGGGGCTTCAGTTGTTTGTCTTCCTCCAATGCCACCATTCCCAGATGAGAAGGGTCTTCCAGCATCAATTTTGCCACCAAGTAACCTGCGATAGACCATGTCTGGTTCTTCCGCGCTTGCTTCCCAATGTATCGGCCAAGCTTCCCGTCATAATATTCAGGCCAACCGTCTTTCATCAATCTCATTTCAGCTACTTCAATGGCCCGCCTTGCAATCTGGGGTCGTCCAGTTTTTATGCATGCAGCCGTGAGAAGCCATAACAGCGCTGCAAGGGATGTGGCAATTGCCATTTTGTATTTAGATTACAGAAGTATAAATTAGATTGATTATGGCTTCAAAGAGTAATGGGTTATAATATCAAACAAAATAAGCAACTGTCCTCAGATCCTCAGGTCACTTCCACAACTAATAGAACTAAGAAACACCTATATTTGACAGAATGAAAACCCTCATACTTTTTGGCAATAGAATAGTGAAAGTGGTAAGTGTTAGCTTGCAAGATCTGCCAAAATGCATTAGAATAAAGTTTGAACGTTCAATTAATGGCCAAAAAGAATAATGTAGAATCACTTGATCACTTCCTTCTAGTCAAGAATGAAGCTTTTCAAAGTACAACAGCACATTGAATGGGATCCTGAATGCCAAGGACGAATGTGTTGAGAGTCATACCTGGCCAGGACCCTGCATTGTGGTAGCTCCATCTAGTATTTTTGGGGTCACACCCTGTGACAATTCTCCACTCATGGCTCTCAATGGCTGGAAAACATACCTTGAGTGGCATTTCTCCAACTAACTCTTCCCACCTTGATTCTATAAGATCCATGATTGCGGTGGATTGTTCAGGGGTCGCCAAGGATGACAGAATAGCAATGCAGTTACCCAAGGCAAACCACCGGAAGTCCATTCTTGCAGGACTAACATTCCCGATAAAGTAACCACCATGAGTTGGCATAAAATCAAAAATCCACTCCGGAAGAGAGTCAGGTATTACATTGAATTTGTTTACAGCAGTATGCGAGTATTCCTCTGTTTTATAGCGATATATATCATTTAGTTGCTTCAAATCAATCCAATAATAACCCCGCACATGATAGCTCAACGCATGAAGGCGTTTCACAATTCTTTCTACAAACTCCTTCCCCTCATCATCTTGTTTCAACAAAAGTAATGCACATCTTAAAGCCATGAAGAAAAGTGCTTGAATTTCAATTGGATACCCATAGACACCCTGACAAGATAAACAACTGAAATTAGACACAGTTCAAAAATACTAAAAGAAGAAAAAAAAATACAATCTAAATGAAGATTGAAATAGAGGGAAAACATGCATTTTGCGTGTGAAAACTGGTTGCTTCCAAAGATGAGGGAAAAGTGTGAAATGATATGATAAGTATAAAGTTGCCGGTTAAGTGATGAAGAGTTCAAAAGAAAGACGGGATTGAACACGAATTGGCCAAGGAATGAATCCAATCAACTGAAACCCCATTAATTGTAATCCTAGCTATATATCTGTTTCTACTCTTTATATGACATTCTATTAGATACCACCGTCATGATGAAACACAGTCTGCACCTCACTAGTTTAAAAAGTTTAACTTGAAACCCAAAAACCTTCCTCTGATCAAAATGTGAAAAAGAAGACATGAATCTGCAAAGAAACACTGGATGCCCCACATCCAAAAGTAAAAATTTAGCATGAAATTCACCTTATGAGCTAGTTTGTGCTACAAGGGTAGCTTATGTTCATTAATGAATAACCAACATAAACAATGAAAACTTACCATTCTCCTATCAATCATGCAGCATCCATCAGCACAAAGAAGAGTAGGAAATGTGTCAAAACCCTCTGACAAGCATAGACTCAATATCAGTCGCATACCCTTCTGACATTCTGGACGCTCAGCCAATGATATGTCACCTGTAGACTTGGTGTATGCCCGAAGCAATATAATCCACCAGAATCCAGAGTCAACAGGTGCCACTCTTCCTATTGCACTTTCCCCAAAATCTGCTATCAAGGTCTCACTGTTCCTGACTGGATCATGAAGTACTTTAAAACTGGCAGGCATTACTCCTTCTCCTAGGTGGAACCTGTCAATCTTTTTCTCCCAAGATTGAAGTCGAAGAGTTTTCAATATGAAATTTTTTACAATCTCAGGTTCTCCATTCATCAGAAATGCAAGTGCGCTAGGCACAAAGTCCCTCACAAACACCTGCAAACGAAGATATTACGTCCACTTGGCGGCTTCAAAACAGTTGAAACTGAGGCCAGTCACATGTATGAGAGTTACAAAATTACGCTGGGTTAACTATATCAGGAACACTACAGATGCTCGATTAAGGACCAATGAAGTTACTAAATTGAAACCAAACTTCTTTACAACAGCTTATCATAACTTGTAGGATAAATACCTGATCATAATTTAGTTTTTCATCAGAATTGTCTAACGCTGCAATGGTTCCGACAGGTTGACCACGAAAATGGACTAATGACCGCCTCAAAGCATCCCAAGCTTCGGCCACCATCGGGTAAGTCTCAAAACCAGTCTGTGACATGGGGGAAGTAAATCCTGATCTTCTACTTGGTGAGTAAACAAAATCAGCATGGTCAATCACTCGAGAAGAGTTGTCAGCTCTGGAAGAGAAGCGAGGAGACATCACGACGCCCAACTCAAACAGCGACCTTTCGTCGCATGATCTCTGTCTATCCATATTCAAAGCCCTTGGCTTCTCTAACAACTTGGAGAAAACAAGTTCTTCAATTTCAGCCGCATTATAATGGTTATCACCGTCTTTTACGTCTCCATTTGTAGACAGGTCTACTGTCTGGACAGACAAAGACATTTTCTATGCTCTTTGACGTTGTTGGTAAAGAATCAGCCCGACTTTTGGCTGCTGCGTTCAGTAAATTGCAATTTATCATAGAAAAGTTCGTGACTTCAGTGCACCAAACACACATTTATAACGAGTGAAAACCCAAGATTTTAATTTTACAGCCATTTCTATGATTTTCCCTTCAACCAAACAGAAAGTGATCAAGTTTAATCAACTAAGACCATATTATTTAGAATTAATAAGAACATCCTAAAAGTCACATTCTGTACGCGCACGACATGCAAATAGCCAAAAGAAAAGCAAGAAAGATATCCAGTACACAACAAAGAATTAGGAAACAGAACAAAATGCAAGAGCACTGTATTAAATGAAGCATCACTGCGTGATCTATTCATGTTTCAATGCAGATTCCAGGTCTCGAATGAACAAATTCATGTTTCAATGTAGATTCCAGGTCTCAAATGAACAACTACAACAAGAATTTACCAATTGAAGATCTGAGAAACTCCCGCAAAATCTCACTCCAGTGCCAGCTTCCAAGGTTAAAGGGGGAAAAAAAAAAAACAAAAGAACAAGCTCACAGAGAGAGTGTCAGCATATAAGCAAATGGGGTCATGAAAAAGAAACGTTCTTGATGTAAACAAGTGGTCCCTAACGCTTAACCGGAATAACAAGTAATGATGAAGAGGTAGATTTGCAGAAGGTGACCGGTAGATAGGGTTGTCACTTGTGGGATGCCTGTCTGTACGGACGATTCAGAATCCTTTGTGTAGGGCCTATTGGGTACTTGTGCGTTACTGTGACCTTGAGATTTTGGAATGGAACGTCATGCTTTTGCGTGGCATTATGATAACAGTGTGGTTTTAGGTGTGCTTAGGAACTTGAGCCGTCAGTCATTTACCAACCTGTGACAATAACGTTGAAGGTATCTCTGCAGGCAGAGTAATGTCTGATAGTGCACGTGTACGGTCGCATCAGATCCAAAGACACTTTGTGTACCCGTGTCATATCACCTTGGAATCACTATTTCAGCATTTCTCGCCGAGCAAAGCGTTAACACAACTGTGGAGAGTGCAATTTGAGCGAGGCCCAGATAATCATTACAAATCATCCTACATGTCTTCATCAGTCATCAAGTTCTTATTCTAATGGTGCGAACTTAGATAATGAAACTTACATCATCAAGTTTTTTTTTTCTCTCCTTCTTCTTAAAAAAAAAAAAAGGATTCAATAAGATTGATATGATGTGACTCTGAAAAATGCCGCTTTGTCACTTTTAAATATAAATTAGTTCGTCAAGTCTAAGAAAAAAACAAAAGAAAAATTGGGAAACCAATCTGGCACGCACCAATCAGTCAGCAGCAGCCTCTTGTGCGTCTGTCAGTGTCTCTGTCCTTGCATGGCCTTACTTTTCATATTCAAAGTGCCAAACGATTAAGGAAACAAATACTGGTTCTCCTCTATTCCAAATCAACGAAATTCAGCCAATAAACAAGAAAAAGTGATGAAGATAAGTAAAAGAAAGTTGGATCACTTGCGAATTTCAAGTTTTCTACGTCATGTACATGAAACTCTAGATTTTTTTTCCAAGATTAGAAAGTGTAGGAAGTCTTCTTCAAGATTAATAATCTTGTATATCAACTTCATGGTTGATATATCAGAAAAAAAGACTGAGACTTGTGGAAGGCAGTCTCCTTAGACAAAATGGCATAGTTTGCGTGTTTTACAACTACTGGGGTCGAAAATGGCTATATGAACCTCTACAATTTATCTTTAAGGTTCTTTAAAACTTAATATTTGAATCCGTTGGGCTTGGCCACGGGACTCTTCTCTTATGATGTTAGACAGATACACACAGGATTCTGCTATGTCCAGTTTTGTTTAACCATCTTATTAGCTTGAAAAAAGGATGGTTACATGCCCTTCTTTGATAGATATCAGTACTTGCCAGTTTGTATTTCAATGTCGGACAAGTGCTTGGCCTATTGTGCTTCAAACTCCTAATATGTTATTCTCCCTACTGTCACAATTAAAGCATCTGATTATATATGGGTTCATTCAAGATGCGGTGCCCTCAAAACAATCGCGTTTCTAGTTCTGGTTTATGTTCCATATAGGTAATTGATTGATTGTAGATTTTATGAAATAATAAATTAAAGGTATTTTCATTTTTTTAAAAAAGTAATTGGATTATATTAAATGGCTTGTGGAACAAATCCAAACAACAGTCCCCAGCTATATTAACTGGAACTGAAGCTTGTAATAACAAGCAAAAGGTTGAACTACAAAGACAGCCTGGTTACTACAGCAGTAGAAATTGTAGAGATTAAGTTACAAGCAATTGTAAAAAAATCTTAGTTTGAATAGAAATTTGGTGCAAAGAGTTCCCATATCAGTGTTAAAGTGACTAAATAACATGTTATTCCTTTCTCCCCGAAGAAGGTATATAATAATCATTCCAAATGCCAATCCAAAGAGCGTCTTATCAGCCTTGTTTTTGAAGTTGATAGAAGAGGTTCATTGAATGGTAGATGAATAGTCCACACGGGGATGGAATAGACTGAAAACTTCAAGTATTCCAAATAGACGAATGAATATTGACATCTGAAGTGGAGGTGATCATAGGATTCCTCAGCATCATCACATAGGACACAATTAAGAGAGTCAATAGAGAGTTTTATCCTGTCTTTGGAACCAAGTCTTCTAGATGAGGCAGTGAGGGAGTTCCAAACTAAGTCACAAGCCTACATCTTTGGTTGAGAGCCAAGCAGTAATTTCTTGCACGAATGGTCGGAGAATTTTTTGGAAGAGAATAGTTAGGTAGTAAAGAAATGATATTCTGGAATCCAAGCGAGGAATGGAAAGGCTAGCACCATTGAGCAAAATAACTTCCACTTTAGTACGAGAAGGGGAGGTTACTTTGAGGGTGTCGAAATCATCGACTGTAGAAAGAACCAAGCTCGTGTCAATGATCATACCAGAAGCTAGTAGATTTCCCATTACAAATTTTGTGTTTCATATAAGGTTGCATGAAGGGTCTAGTAAGTAGAATCTGGTGGAAAGTGAGAGAAAGATTGTTCTTCATTGCCACTGTCCATATACTTTTGTTTTTTAGGTAGTAAGTGTAAACCTACTTCACTCATAGTTTTTTCTTTTCTGTGCTGATCATCCACAGCCTCTTTTCCATCAACACTTTGGACATTTGCTTGATTGGTGTTATGCCTAAACCTCCATTTTTTTAGGCAGGCAACTTGTGTCCCATTTGATACATGGAATTTTTGAAATGTTGCTGCTACCACTCCGGATAAATTCCCTGATGATTCTATCAACCATTGTCATAACTCCTCTGGGAAGAGCTAGGTATGAGCACCAATGAATATACAAAGTGTTGAGGACTATCAAGGCAAGTTGGAGTCTTCCACCATAGGATAGAAACCTATTGCACTGTGAATGAATTCTTCTTTCTGTAGAGCTTATGAGAGGAGAACAATCTGCTACACTTAGCTTCTTAGCTGAGATTGGAACTCTCAGATATTTAATAGGACGTTGCTTGAGTTCAAACCTCAACTGAATATTGTTGCGATTAGAAGTTGATAAATAAAGGCAACTTTTCCTTTGTTTGAAAGATAGCAGTCATTTTATTAGCATCATAATGGAGTCTTGATCAACTCCACAGAGTAGCTAGAGATTGTCTACAAATGTAAGGTGGGGAATATGCAATTTTTCACATTTGTAATGAAATTTAAAGCCAGTAGTTCTAGCTATGTTAAGGCCAATGATTCTAGAAAGAACCTCCATAGAGATTGCAAAGAGATAAGAGGACAAGGATCCCCTTGCCTTAAGCCTTGGTTTGCTTTAAAGAGCTTTGTAGACTCACCATTTATCAGTACAGAATATAAGACAATGGAGATGTAGGAGTGAATCCAGGCAATGAATGTAGTAGGATAACCAGTGTATTCAATATAAAGTCCCAACTAACTGAGTCAAATGACTTAGCGAAGTCAATTTGTATAGCACAATTATTAGTGGTTTTCTTTGAGCCATAGTTTTTGACTACTTCCTGAACTAGACAGATGTTATCACCAATATCTCTTCCTCTGCCCTCCCACCCCAAAGAATGCTTGGCTAGGATTAATGAGATTAAGTAAATTGTTCTACGTTATGTTAGCAAGCATTTTGGAAATCAGCTTGTAGATGACTAATAAGTTAATTTTATGCCCTCGACTGCTTACGTTTTGATTACTCTTTGATTGATTTTACCTTATTAAGATACCTAAATTTGATTTATGTTTACTTTTTATAGATGAAAGGCAATTTTTGCTTAGAAACGCACATAGTTTAGTTTTTTTTAATATATCTTCTTCGTTTCAGCTTCGATTGGGGAGATTCAAAACCTTAAACAAAACTAGGAGGATAGATTACAACTCATATGGAGAAGTCTAAGCCCAGTTCTACTGTTTAATAAGTCAAAATCAGCAAAGAAGTTGCACCTGACTACTGACTCCAATATCTGCTGACCATGTCCAGGTGGTTGGGCCATATCTTGAGTTGTACTTATCCAAATGAGGTGATTCAAGAGCCCATGGAAAGAGGACATCGAAACCTACAATTTTTATGAGGAGACTAGGTTAAAAAGAGATCAAGAACATACCCACGCCTAATATCTATCCAGTATCAGTTTCCTTAATGTACTCAATTTCCTAATTGTTTCACTACAAGAAAATGAAGAATTAACGACGGAAAATTAGCGACGAAAAATATACCGTTGCAAATTACCGACGAAAAATCTATTTCCATTAGTAAAATTGACGAAAAATTTTTCGTTTAGTGACGGTACTAATATCCGTCGCTAAATACGAAGGGAAGCAAGAATTAGCGACGAAATATGTACCGTTGCAAATTACCAACGGAAAATTCATTTTCGTTGGTAAAATCTACGTAAAATTTTATTAATTAGCGACGGTACTAATATCTGTCGCTAAATATAGAGGGAAATCATCTCGGAAAATTTGGCGATAGACTTTAGCGACGAAATAAGATTACTGTCGGTAAAAAATTTAGCGACGGCATAAGATATCCGTCAATAAAAAGGCGGGAATTATTGGCGAAATAAAATTTTTTTGAGTTTGCCTAAGGAAATTTCCATCGGTAATTCCGTCAGTAAATTCTTTTTAAATTCAAACTCACTCGACATCTCCCTCCCGCATACGTCTTCTTCTTCCTTCTTCCCGCGTCTCCTCTTCGGTTTTCTTGAAGCCCATTTCTCTATTGTAGACTCCTTTTCTACTCGTCGGCGTTGTCTTCTCCAGCCATTGTCATCGTGTCCGTCGATGGAGGTATTTTTGCAACTATTGTCGTGTTTT
>JANVCQ010000232.1:44648607-44661781 GCA_025531925.1 Erythroxylum plowmanianum
CTTAAGATGATGTGAGTGATTAATATGATTTTAATTAATTGAGAGTAGCCACAAAATCTCAAATTAATTACAATTATATATTTAGTTTTAAGATCATATTAAATCATTAATTTAATTAATCATACGTGATATGATAAAATCTATCAACAGGAATTTTGTTATATTTGTATGATTAATTATGATGAAATATTAGATTATATTTTTTAATCTACCCACAGGAATTTAGAAAAGGAACATAATTCAATAGTTTTGTCATAAAGTTTTGGATGAATCTAAATGAGTAGAATTTTAGCCCACATGCAAGTATTATGTCACTAAATTCATCTGTTAAATGCATAATTTACATCAGTAAACCATAAATTATTATTGGTCTTGAATTATATATAACAAGCATATATTTTTTATTTCTTAATTTGCAGTTACTCAAATTGTGAATATTTCTGATATTAAGTGTGATATTCCAGAATTTAGAGGTGACAACTATAAGCTATGGAAGGAGATAACTCTGCTTCATTTGGGCTGGATGGATATAGACTGAGACCAGCACTCCAGACGCTTTTTCTCTTTATGAAAAATGA
Source organism: Erythroxylum plowmanianum (assembly GCA_025531925.1). Classification (NCBI taxonomy): domain Eukaryota; kingdom Viridiplantae; phylum Streptophyta; class Magnoliopsida; order Malpighiales; family Erythroxylaceae; genus Erythroxylum; species Erythroxylum plowmanianum. The sequence goes on from JANVCQ010000232.1 coordinate 44,649,186, forward strand.
GAGAGATCTAATCGTCTCTTCGTAATATTTATAAAGACCAAAATATCTGCTGGTATTCATAGTTCTGTCCAACATCATAATAATAGCAGGGATCTATTGAAGGTTATTGATGAGCAATTCGCTATATCTGATAAGGCCCTTGCCAACACCTTGATTATTCAATTGTCATCCTTGAGGCTCACTGGAATAAAGGGCGTACGTGATCACATCATATGTATGAGGGACATAGCAACTCAACTGAAAGCTTTGGAGGTTACTATATCATAATCTTTCTTGGTGCATTACATTCTGTGCATTCTGTCCCAACAATACGATCCTTTCAAAATTTCTTATAACACACATAAGGACAAGTGGTCGATCAATGAGCTGTTGACCATGTGTGTGCAAGAAGAGAAGAGATTGCTGATGGAAGAGGGTGAAATGGTCAATTTGACCGTTTCAAGAAACAAGAGACAGGATGATGTCAAAAATAAGGGAAAAGGTACTTTCTCCTTAATCTGATATAAAGAAGCCGTCAAAGTGTTTCTTTTGCAAGAAGAAGGGACACATGAAGAAAGACTGGGCTAAATTCAAGAACTGGCTCGAGAAGAAAATTACTCAAATTTCATTTGTTTGTTATCAATCTAATATGATTAATGTTAATCATAACACATAGTGGATTGATTCTGGTTCTACAATCCATGTTTCAAATACTTTGCAGGGTATGCAAAACCTAAGGAAATCAGTGGGAAGTGAACAATTCATCTATTCAGGAAGCAAGACGAGTTCACATGTGGAAGCCATTGACACTTGCAGTTTGGTTTTGAGCAGTGACTTTATTTTATGTTTGGAAAAGACCTTTTATGTTTTAAATTTCTCTAGAAATTTGATTTCTGTATCAAGACTTGTACCTTTTGGTTTTTCCTTTACGTTTTCATATTTTGGTTTCAGTTTATGTAATAGATCTGAAGTTATTGGTTATGGTACATTATCTGATGGTCTTTATTCCATTCAGTTACAAAATGATGATGCCTATAATTCGATACATGTCACTGCTGGATTGAAACAATGTGTTGTGAATGAAGAATCCTTTATATTATGACATCATAGATTAGGACACATCTCCATTGAGAGAATTAAGAGATTAGTAAACGAATGGGTACTTAGTACTTTGGATTTTGCTGACTTTGAGACTTGCGTGGATTGCATTAAGGGTAAGCAAACTAACAAGTCTAAAAAGAGTGCCAAGTGGAGTACAAACTTGCTAGAAATCATACATACAGGTATTTGTTGTCCAGATGTGGACGTAAATAATCTGAAATACTTTATCACCTTCATAGATGATTATTTGTGATATATCTATCTCTAATTACTTCGTTCTAATGACTAAGCTTTGGATCCCTTTAAAATGTTTAAGGTAGAAGTGGAGAATCAATGTGAAAAATTGATTAAAATCGTGAGGTCAGATAGAGGTAGAAAATACTACGGTAGTGGGCAAGCACCTGGTCCTTTTGCGAAGTTTCTTCAGGAACATGAGATTGTTACCTATTACACCATGCTTAATTCTTATCAGAATGGTATGGTAGAAAGAAGAAACCGAACCTTAATAGACATGGTAAGAAGTATGAGGAGTAATACAAAATTTCCTCAATTCTTGTGAACTAAAGCTCTAAAGACGACTGTGTATATATTAAATTGGGTTCCAACCAAGTTGTCTCAAAGACACCTTTTGAGTTATTTAAGGGTTGGAAATCAAGTCTGAGGTATATATGCATTTGGGGATGCCCGTTTGAAGTGAGAATTTACAACTCACAGGAGAAGAAGCTAGACCCAAACCATTAGTGGGTATTTCATTACATATGTTGAAAGGTCTAAGGGGTATAGATTATATTATCCATCTCACAGCACTAGAATTGTGAAATCAAGAATTGTAAAATTTCTTAAGAATGGCTTGATCAATGGGAGTGGTCACTTTCAAGACATAGTTTTTGAAAAGGGCCATTATGAAGCTCAACCCTCTGGTTCAAGTGATAGATTGATTGTCATACACACCCAATTGGTGTTGAACAACCAGTTACTGAAATTTCACAAGTTGTTAATACCAATCCAGTAGATCGAATTATAAATGAGGAACAATAAAAAAATTGTTGAGCAACTAATTGGACAACAAGTTGAACAGCAAGTTCTTCGTGAGGATAATGATACAACATTGAGGAGATCTATTAGGGTTAGAAGGTCAGCAATACCTAGTGATTATATAATGTATCTATAAGAGTCAGATTACAACATTGAAGTCGAAAATAATCCTGAAATGTTTTAACAAGCTATAAGTTCTAAGGAATTAGACTTGTGGTACAATGCTATGAAGGGTGAGATAGATTCTATGGCATCCAATCAAGTCTGGAATCTCATTGAGTTGTCAAATGGTGTGAAAATCATTGGATGTAAATGGGTATTTAAGATAAAGAAAGACTCACAGGCAACATTGAGAGACATAAAGCAAGACTTGTTGCCAAAGAGTTCACTGAGAAGGAAGGAATCGACAACACGGAGACTTTTTCTCCTTATCTAAGAAAGATTCTCTTCGTATAATCATAACATTAATAGCTCATTTTGATATTGAGTTACATCAAATGGATGTAAAAATGGTGTTCCTCAATGGTGAACTAGAGGAAGAGGTTTACATGAAACAACCTGAAAGATTCCCCTCTAATGATGGTGAGCATTTAGTCTGCAAGCTTCATAAATCCATATATGGATTAAAAAAAGTCTCCCGGTAACGGTATTTAAAATCCATGAGGTTATTACTTCATTCGATTTTAAAGAGAATATAATGAACTAATGTTTATACCAAAAGGTCAGTAGGAGTAAGACTTGTTTTTTTGTGTTATATTTGGATGATATTTTACTTGCGACTAATGATAAGGGTTTGTTATATGAGATGAAACAATTTCTCTAAAAAAATTTTGATATGAAAGATATGAGTGAGGCATCTTATGTCATTGGCATCAAGATCCATAGAGAAAGATCTCAAGGCATTTTGGGTTTGTCTCAAGAGACCTATATCAATAAAGTTTTAGAGAGATTTCAGATGAAATATTATGCACCAAGTGTAGCACCCATAGTAAAGGTGATAGATTCAGTTTGAATCAATACCCAAAGAAGGACTTTGAGAGGGAAAACATGAAGAACATTCCATATGCTTTAGCTGTTAGAAGCCTTATGTATGCTTAGTTCTGCACCCCACCTGACATCGCATATGTTATTAGAATGTTAGGCAGATATCAGAGTAATCCAGGTGTTGAACATTGGAAAGCTACAAAGAAGGTTATAAGATATCTTCAGGGCACAAAAGACTGCATGCTTATGTATAGGTGAACTGAGAACCTGGAAGTAGTTGGATACTCTGATTCAAACATTGTTGGCTGTATTGATTCAAGGAAATCAACATCTAGTTATATTTTCATGCTAACCGATGGAGCTATATCTTGGAAAAGTGCCAAGTAGATCTTGATTGCTACTTCAATTATAGAGGCTAAGTTCGTATAATATTTTAAGGCTACCTCTCATGGTGTATGGTTGAAGAGTTTCATATCTAGGCTTAGAGTTGTTGATTCAATTTCTAAGTCATTAAGGTTGTACTGCGATAACTCAGCTGCGATCTTTATGGTTAAAAAATAACACAAGAGTGGAAGTCAAAGTAAGCATATCGATATTAAATATTTAGCCACAAGACAATGCGTTAAGGAAAGGAAAGTTGTCATAGAGCACATTAGCAATAATTTGATGATAGCGAATCCTTTAATTAAAAGCATGTCACCTAAGCAGTTTAAGGATCACATAGTGCAAATGGGACTTGGTTCCATAATTTGATTTTGTTGTACATTTGTTGCTTCAATAGAACTCTTATTTAATTTGATATTTTCTCATATGTTTTGTGCACACATATATTTGATTGGTTTGAGAAATAACATCTAATTTGGACCTAGAATAAAAATATGGTTTATTCATTAAGTTTAAGGACTAGTAACGAGAAATTTTATGTATTTAATAAATGGAAGATAATACTCACTATAAGAGGACCTATCGTCATAATTCATATATTTGATTTCTTGTTATATTTGGTGTTAGGTTAAATGGACCAAATGGGATAATGTAAGTTTTTTTAAATCTACCTACTCTTGCTACTGTAGAGATTGTGGTCCATTTAATGCATTACCTTCTTTATCACGTACACATTAATGCCCATGCTTCCAAGTTTCCTCCTCTGTGATGGACAGAGGTGTTAAAATGATTTACAAACTGGTTTTGGGTTCCTATCCTCCAACACACGCAAATTGACAGCATTGCATCATGTAAGAGTGAGGCTAGAAGATTCAAAATTATTAGAGACATTGGGACATCGATGGAGTAATGGCTAGAGGTATGTCTCGGTTATGCTTTCGTTGCTATATACATTAATAATATGCATGTGTCTCATGTAAATGTTGTTGTATGAGATGTATGTATTGTTAATTTACAAAGGATGCACCACCAACTAGGAAACCTTCAACTTCTTGATTTGTAAGTTCAGATCAGTTTCCTCCTTTTATAGATCCTAAAAGAAGATTCAGCCATTATTGGATTATATGAACCAATAAAAGGAAAGGAACAATCCAAACTTTTCATGAAGCACTACGCTTTAACCATTGATGTGACTTTCTCTTTGGTACAGGAAACACATTACGACTCGAATTAGACTCTAATTAGCCCCAAAAATTCTATGTCTCCCATAGTCCAAAATTAAGAACTAGGACAAACAACCTATGGTAGAAAAAGATGGGAGTTCAGAATAACCAAATTCTTTCCTCTAATCAAGGGAAAAATAACATATGCTTTCCACATTTAAAGCAAGTGAAAATTAAAGAGGTATCATTCAAGAGATATCTCCATAGACAATACATTTTTTATGCAACTTCTTTTGATACGTTCTTTTTAAGCCAATCACGGACAACAATGCGTCCTTCCTGAGCCTGCTGTGGTGTGGCCACTTTACCAGTTCCAATAGCCCATGCAGGCTTGTAAGCAATAGCAATGTTATCCCAACTAGTTTCACAACACTTTATTCACTTAGGCAATAGATTTTCTCCTTTAAGTCTCTATGTAAAAACGCAGTTTTTACATCCAATTGAACTAGTTTCATATCAAACTGTAATACCAAAGTCAACAAATTTTTCAACCTAGAAATAATCAAAAATAAAGAATTGAAATAATCAAAAATAAAGAATTGGGGAGACTTTGTTTGACTCAGAAACAATATATAAGAAAAGTACTAAAATGTTTTGGCCTGAATGAAAAGTCAAAGTTTGTCAATACTCTTCTCGCTCCTCATTTCAAACTCAGTACATCTTTGTCTCCAAATAATGATATAAAACAAGAATATATGTCAAAAGTACCATATACAAATGTTGTTGGTAGCTTAATGTATGCTATGGTGTGTATAAGACTTGACATTTTACAGGCAGTTATGATTGTAAGCAGGTATATGGATGATCCTGAAAAGGAACATTGGCAAGCAGTGAAATAAATTCTACGACACATTTTGAACATCGTAAATGTTGGTTTGGTATTTCAGTGGCATAAGCAAGACGGTCAATATTTAGTCAGATATTGTGATTCCGACTATGTCAGTGATTTGGACAGACATCGATCAACTACTGGCTATGTGTTTATTCTTGCAAAAGCACCAGTCAGTTAGAGGCCTACCTTACAATCAACAGTTGCTTTGTAGACTACAGAAGCAGAGTATATGGAAACTATAGAGGATGTGAAGGAGGCAATTTGACTTCATACATTGCTTGGTGAATTAGGGGTTCGACATATGCATATCAAAGTGTACTGCGATAGTCAAAAGGCTCTCCTTTTAACAAAGAACTAGGCTTACCAATCAAGGATGAAGCATATCAATGTTTGTTATCACTTTGTATGAGAGGTTCTGAAAGAAAGTAAAGTAGCAATCCAGAAGATTAAGACAACTAAGAATCTTGTTGACATGTTGAAAAAGGTGGTAATTGCGATCAAGTTCCAACAATGTTCAGACTTGATCAATGTTGCTAAAAATTAAAGATCGGTGCTTTGAAGCGCATTTGAAGACACCACTAAAGATGAGCTTTATGAGAGATTTGAAAAAGTGAAATTCACCAAGGTGGAGATTTGTTGAGTTGTCAAAAATTGTGGCTCATCTCATTATCCCACATCAAAAATTTATGGGAATATTGGAGGTTCCTAAAGCCATAGCAAGAGCCTCCCCTCCTTTGTTAAAATATCCCAAATTTTTCTTTCCTTAAAACAAAAATTCTTTCACTCCTTTTATAATATTTCACTTGTATTAATTTAGTAACATTCTATGAAGTAGGCATAATTGGTCAAATCTCGTTAAATTCTGGTATTTTTATTTGTCTATTTAAAAGCTATTGTCGGGTATAGTTGTAGTGAATTATTATGCTATTAAATTACATGTTTAGGAAAATTCTATCTAAGAGGTTGGGTTTTAAGTGAGACTGTTTGTGATCCATCCAGTCTTTCCTAAGAATTTACTTGATGTGATTTTTCAGTACAATCATTCACACTCTATTCACCTAGGCAATAGTGCTCAAAGTGAATTTGTTATTGTTGTAGAACTCAGATTAATTTTCACCAATAATAACAAATTCACCTTGAGCACTATTGCCTAGGTGAATAGAGTGTGAACGATTATACTGAAAAATCACACCAGGTAAATTCTCAGGAAAGGTTGGAGGGCTCACAAATGGTCCTACTTAAAACCCAACCTCCAAGGCATAATTTTCCTAGACATATAATTTAATAACACAATAATTCACTACAATTATACGCGATAATAGATATTAAATATATAAATAAAGAACATCATAATTTAACAAGGTTCGGCCAATTATAGCTATTTCCTAGAACACTACTAAATTAATATTTAACTCTTCAGGAAATAATATAAGTGAAATATTACAAAAGGAAAGAAGGAATTTTTGTCTTAAGGAAAGACAATTTTTGGATGTTTTTAACTAAGGAGGGAGGCTCTTTTTATGGCTTTAGAAATCTCCACCATTCCTGCAAATTTTCAATGTGGGATTATAGGATGAGCCACAATTTTATTTTTGACTACTCAACATTGGGTACAACATCTGAATACAATGGAAAGGAAATGTTCTTTTTAGAATCTTTCAAAACTGCGAAACAAAAGAAAAAGAATCTTAGGTGTATCAATAAACGCCTTTAGTCGCGGATATCATACATCAAAAGTCTTCTTCATTTCTCATTCTTCCAACAGTTCACCGATACAAGCTATAACCCCTAAACCCTGGCTCAACGCAAAATCAACATTCTTTCCTATAAACTGTTGTTTCACAAAACTTGATTCAAGTTCAAACTATGGTGCATAAGCTAGCACAACCATTAGAAACAACCAAGATGTTGCAGAGGCAATTGAAGAAAAAGACAATGATAGAATGAACAACTGAAGTTCATTAGTCATTAGATGTTAAACACTATACGCTGCGTTTAAATGAAGTCCGATTTTGTAACCCTATGCCAAGAACTATTGAATCGTGTATCAGTTGTCTTTAATCTTAATTGTAATGGCTATGTCAGTATGTCATAACCGAATGGAAATGTTGTTTTCTCTCTCTCTCTCTGTGATTTTGTGTATCTTTCTTTCCTTCTAATATTCTCTTGTGTTTGTTCCCTGTGCTATAAATCGAATATACGTTTCTATTTTGTTATCTTGATTATTCCTTCAACAATTGGTATCAGAGCAATCAAATCTAGGAGACAACCATGGCTAAGGGCACAAGAAGTGCAAAACTACATAAGGTGGAGGAAAATTTGATGGGGTTGATAAAGAGGATGTTTTTGGAATCACAGGACATGAGTAAGCGTATGTTTTTAGAGATGCAAATAGAATAGAAAAGGTAGAAAAAGAAATGACGAAATTAAGGAACATGATTCTACAAACGTTGCAAAAAATAAGAGGTGACATTGGAATAGTAAATCTGACATCTTAGAGTAGCTCTAAGAGATTAATGGAAGTTGAAAATGTGGTACCAGCTAGGATGAATCGAATTGAATTTCCATCGTTTGACAGTGAGAATGTCAAATTATGGCTCTATTATTGTGAGCAATATTTTTCTCTGGATCAAACTCCAGAAAGAACGAAGGTGAGCATTATTATTCTACATATGGATGAGCGTGCGCAATAATGGTATCGACTATACATCAAAAGTTGTAACAAGACGAAAGTAATTGGTTGGGATGAATTCACTAAGGCACTTAAACAACAATTTGACGCAAAATTTTTTGATGATCTAATAGGCAATTTTAAAGATTTAAAACAGTTTGGAACGGTAATGGAGTATTGCGCACTGTTTGATCACCATTCCAACCGATTGTCATTACCAGAGGAAAATTTAGTCAGGTTCTTTATTAAAGGACTTCAACCAAAAATTGGTGTGACGATGAAGCTACATGAACCAAATTCCTTACATCAGGCATATACGCTAGCTCGAAAGCAAGAAGCCATACTGATATCTGCAGGCAATACTCTGTTGAAAGCAACGCCACGAAGAACATGAACACTGGCAATCATTCTAGCTTCCATTCGTGGGGGCAACCAGCTACCAATATAACAAGGAACTCAAGTTTGGAAGGACTATTGCCAACACCAATGACAACATTACGATCCTCATCTTCAATAAGACCATTTAAACCACAAAGGCAAATTAGTAGTACAGATTTCGATGAGAAGAGGGCAAAAGGGCTATGTTTTTTTGTGTGATGAGAAATACACCTTGGGTCACAAATGTAAGAAAAGGCAATTACAATTTAATGTGATTTTTGAAGAGGAAAATAGTGGGAAAAATTCAACTAAACCAGAGGAGGAAGAGTTGGAGGGGAAACCCAGGAGAAAACGATTGTCCTATGGTTTCCATGCAAGCTATGTTGAGATTTTCAAGAATATGGAATTTAAACAAATGAGAGTGGTGGGCATGTATCAAAGATGACAAATCCACATTCTGATCGATAATGGCAATACACATAACTTTGTGGATCCATCAGTCGTAAAAAAAGGAGGGTGCAATATACACAAGATAGAATCAATATCTATAAGAGTAGCCGGTGGACTACATTTGAAATGTCATCAACGGTGCAGAAATTTTGCATGGATGATGCAAAGCGCTCAGTTCACCATGGACGCATTGGTTCTATCATTGGGGGTTGCAATGTCGTTCTAGGAGTACAATGGTTGATTGGATTAAACGACATGCTGTGTAACTTTAGAGATCGGGTGATGACGTTTCAGTAGGACAGAAGGCTAGTAACTCTTTACAAAAATCTAGAAGGGAAGTCTCGGGTCCTCTTAAGTAAGGAATTCCAGAAATTATTGCGCATACCAGTAGAAGGACAGTTGTTCATGTTACAACTAACAACACCTATCAAGTTTCAATTGCAACAAATGAGGTTGAAGGACGACCAGTGGAGCCCATTTGATGAGATTAATGCAATCTTGTCAGAGTACACAAAAATTTTCCAAGAACCCACTCAACTCCCTCCGGACCGCTAGCATAATCACCATATTGTTTTGAAGGAAGGGGTTGAAACAATTAACGTGAGTCCATACCAATATTCTAGAGCACAAAAATACATGATAGAACAGACGATGATCTCATGAAAAATGGTTCATTCGACATAGTTACGGACTTTACACATCGCCAGTTGTCTTAGTGATGAAGAAGGATGATACATGGTGCATGTGTGTGGACTATCGGGAACTTAATAAATACATGGTAAAGGACAAATTTCTGATACCACTGATTGAAGAACTGCTGGATGAGGGCTAGTTGGTTCACCAAGTTGGACCTGTGTTTAGGGTACCATTAGATTCGGATGCAACCGGAGGATATTCCTAAAACGACATTCAGAGCGCACAAGGATTACTACGAGTTTTTGGTCATGTCATTCGACTTGACAAACACTCCCTCAACATTTCAAAGGCTGATGAATGAATTATTTAAGCCTTTTTGCATCATTTCATTCTAGTTTTTTTTATGATATACTTATTTTAGTCCATCGTTGCAACTACACGTTGAACACATTTCGATTGCCATGAAAACTTTAAAGGACAATCAATTGTTCTTGAAGGAAAGTAAATGTGTTTTTGGGGCACTTCAAATTGAGTATCTAGGGTATACAATTTGAGAAGAAGTCACGATAGACAGTTGTAAGGTTAAGACGATAGAAAATTGGCCAGAACCTAAGGGAATTTCGAGTTAAGGGGTTTTCTGGGTATTACAGGGTATTACCGAAGATTTATTAAAGGATACGGATTAATAGCCAAGCCATTGATAGATTTATTGAAGAAGGAACAAATAGCTAACTAGAATTGGCAATAAGAAGATAAAAATGCTTTTGAAGCACTAAAAAGGGCAATTATATCGACTCTAGTGTTAGCTTTGTCGAATTTTTCAAAACCCTTTGTGGTGGAGGATGATGCAAGTGGTTAGGAGATTGGTGTCATCTTGCAGGAAGAAGGCCACCCAATTGCTTTCCTTAGTAAGTCGTTGGCTAAAAGACATCAGGCATTGTCCACTTATGAAAAAAATTTCTTGTGGTAATCAAAGCCATCCGATATTGGCACCATTATTTGAGTTGCAAGTCTTTCATTGTCAAAACAGACCATCAAAGTCTTAAATACCTATTAGAGAAATGATTATAGACTCTACTCCAACAGTCGTGGCTTCTGAAACTCCTCGGCTACGACTTCGAAGTGCAGTATTAGAGTGGAAAGGAGAACGTCGCCATAAACTCCCTTTCTCGAATAACCAGTACATAAATGTTGATGTTAACGGTAACATAAGTTCGGGGGAGTTATTAGAAGAAATTAAGAAGAGTTGGGAGGAGGACCAAGCAATTAGGGAAATTATTAAATAGTTAGAATTGGGACACATAAAGGTAGGGGTATATGAATGGAAGGAGGGTCTGTTGAGATGGAAGGGTCATTTAGTACTAGGAGCTAACCAAGCGCTTCAGCGACAGATCATCACAATAAGTAAAAGGACATGCAGGTGCAGTGGCAACGACGAAGAAGTTACAAAATATGTTCTTCTAGAAGGGAATGGCTTGGGATGTGAGGAATTATGTTCAGGCATGCATGATTTGTCAGAGGAACAAACAGGATAGTTCAGCTTATCCAAGTTTACTACAACCTATTAAAATACCAGAAGGAAGTTGAAGAGAAGTTAGCGTCGACTTCATTGAAGGACTTCTTCTATCAAAAGGGAAGATTGACATTTTTATGGTGGTGGATTCCTATTTCATTCCGATTAAACATCGATATTCTGCTTGTGATATAGTAGAATTATTCCTCAACAATGTGTTTAAATTACACAGAATGCTAGAATCCATCATCTGTGACCGAGACCCTGTGTTCTTGAGCAAATTCTAGCAAGAGCTACTTTGTCTACAAGGTGTTCAACTGATGTACTCCACCACCTATCATCTTCAGACAGACGTCTCATAAAAGCAGTGAATAAAATTTTGGAGACCTACCTTCGATGTTTCTATGGTGAAGAACCCAAACGACAGAGCGAGTGGATAACGTTGGCTGAGTAGTGGTATAATATGACGTACCGATCATCCATCAATTTGACACCATTTGAGGTTTTATACGGTTACCCACCACCGATTTATACATCTTATATAGTCGGAGATTCAAAGATGGTAGAAGTGGATAGGGTTCTACATAACAGAGAAGTAATGACTAATGTGATGAAATTCCATTTGTAGAGAGCCCAAAATAGGATGAAGCAATACGCAGATTCTAGACAATCCGAATGGGAGTTCCATGTTGGCGACATGGTGTTGCTGAAGCTACAACCGTATAAGTAGCATTTTTTGCAGAGAAGAAGCAACCAGAAATTTTCATCACTTTATTATGGACCGTATAAAGTGATTCAACGCATTGGGAAAGTGGCATATAAACTGGAGTTACCTTCTGGATATTTGATTCATCCTGTGTTTCATGTGTCACAGTTGAAGAAAGCTAACATGGAGCAAGGCAAAATGTCTTCGTCATTACCTTAATTTATCACTCCAGTCAAACGAGTGCCAGTGGTGGTACTAAGAAGGTGCATGACTAAAAGAAACAATCACGCAATAATTTAGTGACTAATTCAATGGTCAGACGAAGATGATGCCAACGCAACATGGGAATATCTCTTTGATCTTCAAAAACATTTTCTAGAAATCAATTTGGTTTGCAGGGATGTTAAGGGGAAGGGAATTGTTGCAGAGGCAGATAAAGAAGAAGACGAAGACGGAATGAACAACAAAAGTTCACTAGTCATTAGATGTTATAGACTACACGTTGCATTTAAATAAAGTCCAACTTTATAACCCTATGCCAAGAACTACTGAATTGTATATCAGTAGTATTTAAGCTGAATTGTAACGGCTATGTCAGTATGTCATAACTGAATGGAAATGTTGTTCTCTCTCTCTCTTTCTCTCTTCAATTCTGTGTGTCTTCTTTCCTTCTAGTATTCTCTCATGTTTGTTACCTGCGATCT
>JANVCQ010000232.1:44661881-44682663 GCA_025531925.1 Erythroxylum plowmanianum
TCTCTCTCTCTTTCTCTCTTCAATTCTGTGTGTCTTCTTTCCTTCTAGTATTCTCTCATGTTTGTTACCTGCGATCTAAGTCGAATATACGTTTCTATTATGTTATCTTGATTATTCCTTCAATATAAGATTTGCACCTAATCATCTTCCCCAATTACGTGTCTCTGCTCAAAATGCCCAAGAATAACCAACTTACAGCCAAAATCTTTTAATTGTTCCTCATTGCAGAAATTATTTAACAAGACATGTTGTAGACACCAAGAGAAGAAAGAATGGAGAGTTTGACTTTTTAGTTTGAACATGATAAGCCAACTTAAAATCCAAAGAAAAATTCTAACCCACACAAGTAGGCAAGTTGGTAGATCAAAACCTCATATAGAATTGTGCGTTGATGGACATCATAGACTTGTGATTGAACTTGCAAATGACCAAAGCATTTGGCCAACATAGTCTAATAAACAAAAAGTAAGATTCTTTCAAGTAAAAATACTCATGAAAACTTCATTTTACATTATGCATGAACAATGGAAGCAGAATGACATTAAATAAACTTTTCTAGAATATATGGGCAAAAGATTAATAAGCATTTAGAACAAATTGACATGAAATAAAACGATGGCATACTAAAGCAAAAGGTAAGTCACCTACAGATCTTGTTTTGGAAATCAATAATTATGAATCAAATAAAGCTAGAGCAATTCATAACTTGAACAATAATCATCCATCTACTTTCCTGAGTGATAATTATGCTATTAGTATAGAATTGATTGGTATCTTATACATTTTTAACTTCAAAAGATCACATTTTTAACTTCAAAAGATTTCAAGACAAAATTCTCTGGCTTGTCACAAAGGGTAACATCTCTCGTCCATTCTAACAACGAACTATAAGATGTTTTGTGGAGATATTGCTCATGTACAGAACAGAAAGCTTTAGTTTTTACATCCTACACAATTTGCGTAGTCTACAATGACAAATTTATAGCTTTTGCAATATGCTGCTGAACAACAGAGAATAAGAATGATTAAATAGTCACAAATAGGCTAACATAATATAAAGAAGAATGATTAAGTAGTCACAAACAAAGACTAACATACTATAAAGAAAAGTGATTAAATAGTCACAAATAGAGACTAACACACTATGAATAAAGATCAAAAACTTCTCAACCTAATTTTAAATAGTCACGAACAGAGACTAACACACTATGACTGAAGATCAAAAACTTCTCAACCTAATTTCTCCAATAAATGCTCCACCCTTGCTGATCCAAGAGTTTTGGGCTCAAATCCCAATTATTCTTGTTAATGAGGCCTTAACCTGATCAATGTAAATAAAAGAAGGAGCTACAACATCTACCCAATTCAAAAGTAAATCTGACCAACATCATTACCCAATTTTGCACTGTTCAAGTCAAAAAAAGCTTGGTAAGGGATTCTTTCGTCCCGTTCTAAGAAATAAGCAACCAATCTAAACCCAAAAGCCACAACACTTAAAATAGTTTTTAATTTTTCCCAACAAAAGACCAGACCCGGCAATAAAAACAAGAATCTTTTTAAATGGAAGGATACCTATCTTTTTTCCTTGCTTTCTTCACTACGATTACAAAAGAAGTATTGTGAAAACCATGACTACATAAGATAGAAGTCAGAAGATGTACTTACACACTTCCAGTTCCCTTGAAAAAGAACGGTAAGCATAAGAAAGAATAGGAACCAATTGGTTAAACAAGCAGACTGAAGATTGCACCACAACTAATAAAGCGCATTAGATAAAAGACCTAAACTTTGGAACACTGAGACCTCAAAAACATGTTATGAATACAATAAACTTTCAAACATTCTTTACAAAAAAGCCACCATCGTGCAGTCTCAACTCAAAACATTGATTTTTAATGATTCTCTAAAAAGGGAAGGCAAAAAGGTATGAACTTTATCCAATATCGAAACGAAAAGAAGAACGATGTAGAGAAACAAAATGCAGAAAATGCACCGTTTCGGTGCCCGCCATAGCAACAACAACTCTGCAAGGTTTCTAGTAGTAGAGAAGTGGAGATGACTGAAAAATGAGTGACAAGGGGACGTGCTGTTATTGTCATGTAGCTTTGGTCATGATAGATGAAGACTTGAGAATGAGTGGCTCCGGAGATTGACGTGGATAATGCAACCATGAATAAGGACCTCTTTGGTTAAGGGATTAGTAATGGAACGAGATGGAACGTAACATACTTCCATCATTTGATTGAGGATTTCATAATATAATGAAACAGAATCAGATGGAAGTGGTAGGTTTCATGTTACGTTTCATTTCATCCTAAACAGTGAAAATAAGAAACCTCTGATTCGAAAGGCTTAGGATGGAACGTAAACTAATAAATATATATTACCTAATATACCCTCAATAATTTTTCTTAATACCAATTATTTCTTCTAATCCTAACCCCATTTTTCGCAGACTCATTTATTATGGTCCACAAAATTTGTATATAATTAATAATATTTTTATATTATTTCTTCTTATCATAATAATAATATTTTTATATTATTAATAATAAAATGTATATAATTAATAATAAAATATAAAATTTTAATAAAATTTTTATTAATGAAAATAGAAAATATATAAAAATTATTCTTTAATTGTTTGTATATATTTCTATATAAATAAACATAAATATAAATTATTTTTAAATATAAATCACATATAATATAATATAATATAATATATTAAATAATTAATAATATTTTTATAAATTAATAATAAATTGTATATAATTAATTATAAAATAATAATATTTAATATTTTAAAATAAAGTTATATAAAAATTATTTGTCACAGTTATGACTTGAACCGTCATTTTTTAATTGGACATGATTTCTGTTTTAAAATTATAGCGTTAAACCTTTTGTAACAATCATTTTAATATTAGGGGTATAATGGTCATTTATTATATATTACATTCTATTCTATGCATCTTCCAAACAATATTTTACTACATTATGATATGAACTCTTTCATCCCTCCCAAATAACTTTTCACTATATTACATTCCATTTCATTATAAATTGTTTTGTTTTATTCCATTCAATTCCATTAATTAACATCTAACTAAACTCAAGTTTGAGAGAGAAAAAAAGTTTCTAACGGTGGCTGTCTGGTCAATAGATAAACGTGGTCATTTTGTTCTGTATAATCAAAGCCCACCGTGTTAATTTTGGTTCAAAACATATATAAAGAAAACATAAACGCTCTCAACTCCACTGGTTCTGATGGACATGCTGCGAACTGAGCGGGGAACCCATCAAGGTATTTGGGGCAAACTCTCATATGCTTTTCCTATGGCCTGGTCGGACATAGAGTCTCGACTTGTCCATCACTCCATTGCGCCTCATCGAACCAACCGACACTACACCCCCCACTGAGAAAATGACAACCCACTCAGAAAGACGCGACGTAATTCCTTCAAGAGACACCAGACAACCAAATTTCGGGCCTTGGATGCAAATCCAGAGACGCCTGCGCTGACCACCGTCCCTCCCAATGATGCCCCGACAAGACAGGAACACCACCTCGTCCACGTGGGACCACAAGGCTCGCGCTATATGACTCTGACAGGAATAAAGTCGTTAGACTCCTCAACGGACACTACACAATCGACTGAGGACACTGTCCACCTCGGAAACAACAATACGTTGACGAAGAACAAAGGTAAGGCCAAATCCCTAAACTAGACATCGACTAAAGATCCCCAAATGAACGTGCATCGTTTAATCCAAGCCAGGAGTTTGTTAACCCAAGCCATCAGACGACGTCGCACGGTGCACCTCAGCCTGTGCCTATAGGCCAGCACACCACCCGCCCCTTCCAAACCAAGGCCCATATTGGGCAGACCTCTCCTTTGCTGCTAGCCCAACCCACCTTACCAGTGAATCTAAACCTACCTCCGAATCATGTGGCCCTATCGATCCCCTCTCATACCGATGTATTAATACAAGACAAGTCAATCACGCTATCCATACAAGCGAACTTGGGCTATCGAGACATGGAGGTTGAACCTAATGAAGACTGTCATCATGAAGCCTCGTCCTCGATCAGCCAAAACCACATGATGCCCTCGTTGCGACCACTTGACTCGGGTAAAGACATAACTACAGTCAATGAAACAAACACCGAATCAGATACTCATATGGAGGAGACTACACAGGATCATTTAGCAATATAGTGCTGGAAGCTGACTGATAATGCAAGCAACTCTATTGCCGAATAACTGCTCTCCCTAACCTATTGTTATGTCGATATTAATTTGGAATTGCTAAGGGGTTGGAGGTAGGACCTTCACGCCTATTATCAAAAACTATATTCGCATCCACAAACCGATTCTTGTCATTTTGGTGGAGCCTCGTATAAGTGGGGTTCGAGTGCTGAAAGTTATTAGGAGTTTAGGTCTTGGCCACTCATTTAGGTAGTTTCTAGATTTAGGAAAGTCTGGCGTGATAGGATAAGGGTAAACTACACCCATTAGAATCCTCGCATTTTTTACTTAAACGATAGGACGTCTAACCCCATGTCCTTTACACTTTTGCAAATAGTTAGTTGTAGTCAAGGCTTCAGGTTTGGAGTAGTTAAGAGTGGCCCAAAATTGTCACCTAAAACCGTAGGAGTTGCCAGGGTAGGTAAGGGACGACTTCTAGTGCGAATAGAGACAACAAGAATCGGTCTTTACACAGGGTGAGGTAATGGCTGATTTGACCAACCAGCAGGTAAGTCCTTTTGTCTGGTAGTGCATTTCAAATCACTAAATTTTTGTGCGTGACAGTTCTTTAATTATTGCTTCTGTTTTTCTGCATCATTTTTTACTTGTCATATCTGCATGTGGGTCTACCAAGAAACAGCCTCTCTACTATGTAGAGGTAAGGTTGTGTACTATAAGACCTCTCCAGACCCCATCACACTGTGGAACTTCAGACTGGGTGTGATGATGATGATGATGATTTAGGATGGAAGCCGAAGGCTATTCTAGAAGTATCTGGCTTCTTTGAAAAGCTAATATTGTGGTCCGAATATTGCTAGCTCATCGCCAATTTGTGCATGTAAATATTAAGTGGGACCAATTATCGTTTGACTTATTGCCATCTATGCGAGCCCGATGTACTCGTTATAGAAATTTTTATGGCATTATCTGAGGCAAATTGCCAGGATCACTTAGGGGGAACTTCAACACCAAATTGGAGAGCATTGATAAATGTGGAGGATCCCGGCTCCAACCTATCGTCAATTCGCAATTCAGTGACTGTGTGCACAGTTGTAATCTTCAGGATCTAGGATTTTCAGAGCCTATATTCACTTAGCAGAGAGGCCAAATTTTTGCCATATTAGACCGTGCCTTTTATTCAAACACTTGGCATTCTTCGTTCCCCCACACTACAGTCACCCACCTACCTTTCCTGAAATCTGATCATCGGCTTATCCTCATTACTCTTAATAATAGCACGAAACCTCCTCCGTCAATTAGGCCCTTTAGATTTCAGTCAGCCTGGCTCACCCATAATTGCTTTGGCCAATTTGTAGTTGAAAATTGGACCCCAACAAGTCATAATTGCAGTGGCGTGATCAGACGTTTCTCGGATAGATTACAGGTTTAGAACTCTACCACATTTGGCAATATTTTCTATCGGAAGAAGCGACTCATGGCAAGACTTGAAGGCATCCAGAAACGACCAGATGATTCAGACTTGACCTCTCTCCGAGAACTTGAGGAAGATCTTTGGTCAGAATTAGAGCAGGTCCTCTGTCAAGAATAACTCTATTGGCATCAATGTTCCAGAAGCCAATGGTTAATACAGGGAGACATGAATACCAAATACTATCATGCCATCACGACGACCATATAACGACAAGGGACGATTACTTCCTTGAAGAATGATAATGGCATTGTAATTTCAGATTCAAAGCATCGAACATTTAGCGTAGCATTATCTTGAGAATTTATAAAGGGTCAAACACCAGCATCCCACAAACTGGCAACTTCATGGTCACTTCCATTCACTGTCTCAGCAAGTTCATGAGGATCTGAGCAGTCCTCTCAGTCCCAACAAAATCAAGAGAGCTTTCTTCAGCATGGCCCCCAACAATGCACCCGAGTTCGATGGCTTCACAGCTCTTTTCTACCAATCCCAATGGGATATTGTTGGCCCTTCTCTGTCTTTATTCATTCAACAAATTTTTTGTCATGAAATTTGGGAATCGAAACTTAGTTACACAATAATGGTACTTATACCTAAGATCCCATCCCCCACTTCAATTACGCAGTTTAGATCAATTGCTTTATGTTCAGTGCTATACAAAGCCATTACCAAGATCATTGTTAATAGACTTAAACCTTACCTAGATGATCTGGTAGCCCCGACCCAATGCAGTTTTGTCCTAGGGTGCCTGATTACGAATAATATCATTATCACCCAAGAAGTTATCCATACTATGAAAAGGAAAATAAGTCGGAAAGCGACAATGGCTTTAAAAGTGGATCTGAAAAAAGCGTACGATAGGTTGTCATGGGATTTCATCAAACAGAATTACTGAATCGCTGATTAATCTCATAATGAAGTGCGTTTCTAGTGTTGCCCTACAAGTAAATTGGAATGGGGAACTCAGTGACGCCTTTAGCACCTCCCGAGGTATTCGACAGGGTGATCCCATATCACCTTACCTCTTTGTCCTGTGTATGGAAAGACTAGGTCACTCAATTACTCAAGCAGTGACCTATGGCCGTTGGTAGCCTATTAAACTAAGTAGAAATTGACCACTTCTATCTCACATGTTCTTTGTAGATGACCTCATCCTATTCGTTGAAGCCTCATTTGACCAAGTGATCGTCATTAGGGATGTCTTAAATGCTTTCTGTGCTGCTTCAGGACAACGCATCAGCCAAGACAAATCTAGATGCTTTTATTCCAAAAATGTCCCTCCTTCGACGACTCACTGCTTAAGTAGAGCTCTAGGTTTTAAATAGAATGTTCTCGGTCGACACCTCAGAGTCCCTCTTCTGCACAAAAGAGTCAGCCGCATAACCTATCAATACATTCTTGACAAGGTTCAACAATGCTTATCAAGATAGACAACCAACCTTTTGTCTTTGGTAGGATGCATCACATTGGCTCAATCAGTCATAGCGGCTCTTCCTAGTTATACATTGCAGACGGTCCGGTTGCCCCACAGACTCTGTGATGAGCTGGAGAAATTAATGCGCAATTTTTATGGGTTCCATCTAATGGGAAACAAATGATTCACCTAGTCAATTGGGAGGAAGTCTGTAAACCTAAAGAGATGGGGGGGTTTGGCATTCGGAGAATTCGAGCAACCAACGATGCATTTCTAGCGAAGTTAGGATGTACTTTGATTGCTAAACCTAATACTTTATGTGTAAAAGTCCTCTCCGCCAAATATAACTTTGATGTCAATATTATCCCCACCTCTTTGGATGCCGCAGGAGGTTCTATGATCTAGAGGAGCATAAAAGCAACTTGGCACCTAGTTCTACAGGGATTGAAATGGATGATAGGCGATGGCACTAAAACTCGGTTCTGGTTAGACCTTTGGATTTCGGGAACAGGACCCCTTATTTCCCATGTTATAACCCCAATCCTCGATTCCATTTGTAACCTTAGTGTCCGACACTTTGTAGACTTAGACGATAACTGGCATTGGGATGCCTATCAATCTTATCTCCTACCGTCGATTTACAGATTAATAGCAGGCATGTTTCCTCGAAGCCCTACTTAGGGCTGGATAAGCTGATCTGGGGACGTTCTGACACTGGTCAATTCACCGTAGTTTCTACGTATTTCATGAGCATGGGTCATGACGATGCCTCGGCCCATGGTGTTTGGAAGGTAATCTGGCAATGGAAGGGCCCACAAAGCATTCGCTCTTTCCCCTGACTCCTTGCTCATGATCGGTTACTCACGAACCAACAACGTGTCCGAAAGCAATTCACTACGAATGGAGGTTGTTATCATTGTAGACTTGAGGAATCCTCGATACATGCAGTGCGCAACTGCGTCAAAGCACACCAAGTGTGGACTACCTTCCCTCTTCATATAGTTTCCGATGAATTTTTCACTAGTTCGAATTGGGAATGGCTCATCCAAAATCTCCAACACCACCATCGAGTCCTTGGGCATGATAGGTCAACTCTCTTTGGAATTACTTGTTGGTTCCTATGGCAATAGAGAAATATGACCCTTTTCGATTCGCAGTTTAATTGACCTTCCTCACCAAGTTCTATTATTTTGTCTTATGTAGGTCTACTTCATAACTCAACCGTGTGGCAAAGTTGAGCTGATACTTCCGATTATTGCCCTCAACAAGAGCATCTTATAGGATGGAGCAAATTTCCTACTGGATAGATCAAGCTAAATACTGATAGAGCTTGCAAACGGTCCTTGCCCTCAGCCACTGCAGGTGGCCTTTTACGGGGCTTGGACGGCTCACACAAAATATTGGCTGGTGTTCATCAGTGACAGCGGAACTCTGGGGTGTTTTTACTGAGCTTACGCTCGCATGGAATCTGGGCTATCGACATATCGAACTTGAAGTGGATTCTAAAGTGGTGTTCGATATCCTCTCTTTCTCAGACCACTGATTCATGGCTCTCAATCCCATTGTGTTGGGCATTATCGAATTGTTCACTAGGAACCGGACAGTTGTTTATCGACATGTATATCAAGAGAGCAACAAATGCGCCGACTAGCTTGCGAACTATGCTGGTCATTTTGATGTAGGAGCCACTCATTTTGATACCACACCCATTGGATGCCACCTTATCTCACTAAAGGATCTGTCAGGGATATATTTCTTTAGACTTATTGTATAATTTGATTCGTTAGTCTCCCTTTAAAAAAAAAAAGCCCACCATGTTGGCTTGCATGGATAATACGAGGAATTCCCTAGTCCTACTTCATAATCATATTTCACATTCTATACATTCATTATCAACTTATCCAATCACAACAAATTAACTTTTTAAAATACAAATTTTAGTCACTGTAACTTAATAAAAGAAGTAAAGATCAAACATTTCTCATTTCTCATCAGATCAGTTCCATTGCACAAGAGAGAGCGCTGAAGATGTCGGGTATGGGAGACGGGTATGTGGGCACGGCCCAAGATGCCGTGAGGATCCGACGGCTGGAGAAACAGAGAGAGGCGGAGCGCCGAAAAATTCAGGAGCTCAGGACTAAGTCTGCCTCCGCTAAGGGCCAACCAGGTCTCCTCCAATTCGGGTCAAGTACCTCTGAGGTCAGTCAGTCGTCACATTCTAGGGTTTTTTAACCACCCTTTTCATATTGTAAGGTTTCAGAGGAATTGGGCATGGTTTGCGAGAAAAGGTTAAATTTGATACTGTCTATCATGTGGGTTTTCGTTGTTGAATTGCTGTTTGTATGTTCAGATTCTGGAGACCGCTTTTAAGAAGGAAACAGTGGGTCTTGTTACTCGAGAACAGTACGTTGAGAAGGTATATATCTTGTTTTTATGGATTCCGTTGATGTTTTTCATTGGTTAATACTAGTACATAATTAATAGTTTTGATTTCTATCTGTGCTTGGTTGTTTCAGAGAGTTAATATTCAGATCAAGATTGAAGAAGAAGAGAAGGAGAAGCTTGAAAAGCTACGTCAAGTGTGAGTTTTGACTTTTCCATTGTTCTTATGTTTTCATTGTTGGTGGATGTTTTAACTGTTTAATTTATTTTTTATGGTGCAGGGAGGAGGAGCTCCAATTAGCAAAGCGTAAAAAGAGAAAGACTAAAGGGAACTCACGATTGTCCTTCTCGGATGATATTGAGAATGGAGGTGAAGAAGAAGATGAGGAAAATAGTAAGCATATATTTTTCACGGTTCCAACTCTTTAATGCATCCGAAATGTCTAATTTTAAAGATTGAATTAAATAAGTCGAACAGTGTTATTTGTTTCTATTTGGTTCCCATTGGACGTTGTGTAGAACCAAATTATGCATATTGTTACCCTTAGCTTTATGGTTTTGTATAATTTTTGATGATGCGAACAGGGCTGGGAGTAAACATGTTGAAATATTTATACTTTGAACTGAAGTGACTTACATATGCCAAGTTTTAGATTTGAAAATAGCAAGCAAGCATTTTGTCGTGTGTTTGATTGCTTATTTATCTTAGTGTGTAAGCCTTGATGACTGTGATGACTTTGTGGCTGCGCTTAACATATCCCAGAATCTACACTCATCTGATATCATGATAATTATGGATCCATGTTCTAGTTTCAGTCTTAACAAGGTTGTTGTTTGTCATGTTATATGTTGAACCTATTTTCTGGAGACTTGGTTATAGATTACAGGTCCGAGAGGACTGTACTTTTGATGTGCATGTTTTGGATGATTCTGACATTATCCCTTACCACTGTAGATTATGTTAAAATACTGAACTTTGGCATTTGAACTCTAAATTTATAAGCAATTACAACCCATAATTTAATTAGTTTTAGTTGGTTTTCTTGTCAAGAAACTTTGCTGGTGTTTTGTAATGCTTATACTTCTCAAATGGTAATGCTATTTTCAGAAACTTTGGTTTCAGAAAGATTAGTTCATGGGAAATTAGGTAAAGATCCAACAGTGGAGACTAGCTTTTTGCCTGACAGGTGTGAGACCTCTCTCTCTTTCTCTCTCTCTCCCTCTCTCTCTCTCTGCATAGGCTTGGGATTAACACATGCACCTAGGGGTGCTATTTCAGTGAGAGGGAGGCAGAGGAACAAGCTGAGCGTGAAAGGCTTCGTAAACAGTGGCTTCGGGAGCAGGAACAGATTAAAAGTAATTAAGCAATCCTACCCATGTCTAGTTTAATACTCCTCCATGAAAAGCATTTTGACCTGAACGTAGTTCTTTTATATTTTCAGATGAGCCCCTTGAGATTACTTACAGTTATTGGGATGGAACAGGACACAGAAGGTCGATCAAGGTTGTTCAAATTTAATTGATACATTTACTATTCTACTTTTAATTTTATTCTGTTATTTACTCATTAATGCTTCTGTAGTTATTTGTAATAATATACTTTTTAGGCACGCAAAGGTGATAGCATTGGTGGGTTTCTTCGCGCCGTGCAGCAGCAACTTGCACCCGAGTTTAGAGAAATCAGAACGACTTCTGTAGAGAATTTGCTTTATGTGAAAGAAGACCTTATCATTCCCCATGTGAGATAGTTTAAATGTTTAACTTGCATATTAAGTCTGGTTATTACTATTTTGGTATAACTAAAAATGGATCACTTTATGTTCTCCATTTTCTGGAATTTTAGCAACACAGTTTCTATGAGCTGATTGTGAACAAGGCTAGGGGCAAAAGTGGACCGGTAATTCTCAGTTTCTTAAATCTCCCACAAAATTTTTTATGGTAATTTCGATGCATGTTCTATCCGATTATCTCAGTGGGACAAAAATACCATATATGCTTTGTTGGTATATTGAAGATGCCCCCTAAGGGGTGGTTGAGTTGGTGGAGTGGGGGAGCATAGGGCCAAAAGGTTATGTGTTCGATTCTCCTTACTTACGCTCTCTCGATCGAGCCTGTCGTATAAGGCTTACTTAGTACGGAATACCAGGTTGGTGTGATTTGCAAACTATTGTGCCAATCCGGAGATTTACCCAGTACGCATTCAAAGGATAGCAACTGCGGCCGTTTCTATTAAAAAAAAAGTATATTGAAGATGGTGAACAAGATTGCCCAAGCATCATACTGTATATAGGATAATATTCTACCTTGCTTGGGACATAATCCCTAGCTTTTTAAGATTCACTAAGTAATGATTTCTTTTAAGGCTCTTAGCAAGCATGATTTCAAGATATAATTGAACTTTTGGCGTATTGGACTGCTGCTCATTGAATTAAAGCTATAGCATCATGTGAAGGTCATGAGCATAATGATTTGTCAATTTTATTCTTTTGTTCTCCTTTGGTCAGCTTTTCCACTTCGATGTGCACGAGGATGTCAGGACGATTGCCGATGCGACAATAGAGAAAGATGAGGTATGCATCTTATGTTATCATTGTCTGTGATAAAAAAGAAGATTTTGCATCTGCAGCATTACTCGTTGTAGCTTTCTATTATTTTCATGGCTACGGTATTGAAATCATGTTTTTGTCTTACAGTCTCATGCTGGTAAAGTTGTTGAGAGGCACTGGTATGAAAAGAACAAGCACATATTTCCTGCCTCCAGATGGGAGGTGCGCACTCCCTTATCCCCGATCAAGTTCTTTTAATGAACCTTTATGGGGAAAACAACTAATGTCCTGATCTTGTGATTTCATTTTGGGCAGATATATGACCCAACCAAAAAGTGGGAGCGTTACACCATCCATGGTGAATGAATTGGGTGATACGAGTAACAGGATTGAACTGGGTTACAGGCAATAATAGGATTGAACTGGGTTAAGGTCAGCAATCTCATCTTTTGTCAAAGAAACAGTGGGAAGAAGATTTGCATCACTCTTTAATTTGTAATGCTAATCATTGTGGATTTAAGCAGGACTTGAACTTTTTGTTTGATGTTGTTGAATAGCAATTTACTTCCCTATAAGACAAACCATGTTGTATATTTCAAGTCCCAATAGTACCAGATGTTGGGTGGAGTATCATGTAATTGACGGATCGTTAGTTGCCTTTGCCTTTATTTTTCTTTGGCACAATCATAGATATTATCCATCTACTGTATTTATCCATTTAAATCAGAATCTCAACTTTCTTTGGGACCATACATCATTAATGCTTACTGATATGTATGGATTTTTGGACACTTGAAGATTCTTCAGGTCTAGGTGTGGACACAGAGATTCTAATTTGGGTTATTGTCTTCTGTTCCACTATTCTATTCTCCTTTTCTCAAGCTCATTCATTCATTTACTGCAATAAATTGGATGGATGAAAATGTTCGGGGAACAAAGTTATGGGAGCAGAAGATCCACTCCAGGTTATTGTGTGTTCGTCTTCGGGGCCTTCTCTTGAAAGACTTGCAAAATAAGTGTGGGAAAATTCTTTGGAATTTGGCCTCCTGTGGTCAAGTGGGTAGTGGGAAGTGACCTTATTCTATCAGTTGTCATTGGGTAAGATATTAGGGGACGCTTAGGTTCAAATTGAATGATGATAATAAAATAAGGATGAATATAGTGAAAAATAAAAATAGATATAAATATTATAATTATGATGATTAATCAGAACAAAGAAATGATTATCATTATTATTAATTTAATGTAGTTGGTTTGCTAAAATATTGAGAAATAAAATTTTGCTTTATATCAAATTTTAATACCTATTAATTAGTTATATTTAATTGCTAAAAAAGAGAAAAATATATAATTAATTAATTTATTATATTATAATATTATTTTAATTAATTATATCGTAATTAATTGATTATATTTAATTAATTATATTTAATTATAAAAAGATGAAAAAAAGACGAACTGTCCGATTAAAGATTGACGTTCCTCTCATACTCGTATAAAGTAATACCGAAAGTTGAATATTATAATATTGTCCTTATAACGATAATATATAACCAATCGCCATTTTCTCATTTCATACTAATGAATCTTTCTTAAACTCATCACCCAAACAGGATTAGTCTTTTTGTTATCAAACGTTGGAATATAACAGTTTGTTGAGCAATGATGATTCTAGCAACAGCTTTAGCCGTGGGCATGCTGTAGAGTCAGGATGCACACTAGTTGTGAAGTAATCAAATGTAACAAGGATATGAACCAAACTAGAATGTCCATAAAAATGGCATTGGAGATGAAAACAAAACGTTAGTTTCTCTAACATTTATTGCCCTTCAAACATAGTTGATGGCTAAAAATATCCAACGTTGATGTGACACACACATTTAAGATTTCTCCTGTCTTGGGCAGTACACATATTTCAAGTAGAGCTGATTGTATAGAATTCGATCCCAATCTAACTTGTACTTACGCAAATTAGTTGTGTAAAGTAGCCTATCAACTTTGAAATCCATAAAATCATTCATTCTTCAAAGGTGGGGAAGGAAAACCAGTTGTCAAAGTAGCCTATCAGGCTGATGCCACTCTACGATAGGGAAACGGGCAGAACAGCTCCCCACATATGACTACCAGTTTTACCAGTAAGCTGACAAATTTGCCAATAACATCCCGAGAAATGACAACCGAGCAACCGAATCAACTGCCCAGTTGCAAGTCCACTGAAGTGCTATTGTAATTTCATATCATAGGCATCCTGTGATAGGCTTCAGAATTTCAGAAATTAGGCGTTTAAGTAAGAGACGGTTCCCAACAATCATATCTTGATTCTTGAGGTAGCGCAGTGCAGCCCCTAAAGCTCTTCACACAACTTGGTACAATCAGGTTAAAGGTTTCCCAGTAACAGGATAACCAAAAAATATGTGATCCACTGATACTTCCAGTATGCTGTTTTCATAGCTGTGTACTTACTTACCTTCAAGCAGATGAAAAGCAAGCGATTCCGGTCACCGTCTCTCATCTCATCAAATCGTACTCCAACTTATGGGAGGCAATCTATATACATCATAAAATCATGTTTGCAGTAGATATGGAATAAACACTAAATCACCCCGATTACCAAACTCAACAAGTGGTTAAAGCGTGAAAATAATCAAACAAATTGTAATAGTTAGTCTTCATTTTACATTCTAAACTTTCTATATGTACCGTTTATCTTACCTCATCACGCCAAGAGTAGAAATGATGTGTTATGTGGCTCCAGATATGCAAGCCATCTTCCATGTTGTACTGTTCCCCTACCATAAGTAGGGAAATTCCTAACATATTACAGAGCAATTAGTGTAGGATTTTGTGAAAAAGAAACGAAGAATGACCAAAAGGAGGCTTAAAAGCATCCCCTCCCCCAGTCTTAAAATTCACTAGTTTTGCGCCTTTATATACATCTCAACAGCGGTATGGAGAAAGATACATGTAGCTTTCATAAGATACATGGAAGCAGCAATACCAAGGTACAATGATTTCCCTAATCTTAACCTGGGAATTTACCACATATTTTTCAATGTAACCTAGCAGACAACTAACCATAAACATACGGCAACACGAATCCAAGAGAAAAACAGCAGATACACAGGTATAACAAGAAACTAAAGGAAATAGCACGCCGAAGTGAATCCCCAGATCATAGACCTCACTGCAAGTCGAATTCAGAAGATAGGAGAGAAGGGATAGGAAGGAGCAGCTAGAAGCCATCGGCATGGGAGGGATCGGGAAGTGAATCGAGATCTACCCTTCACTTTACTTTCCAAACCTCCCATACCCATGAATTCTAGGAGCTCATCTCCCTCTCCCTCAACCTCCACTCACTTGCAAACCATCGATGTCTCCAGTTCTATTAACAATTTTGACAATAAAGTCATTGGCTTTAATAACTTATATTCGAGTTTGGGACTTCGGGGTTTGACGCTCGCACTGATATGTGGAGAAAAATCGACCCTTTTGTTGGTTTTTTTATATGATATGTTCCGAAAAGATTCTCAATTTTTATTAAATAAAAGCTGGTTAATTTATATAGACTTTTTCTCCATGTTTTAAAAATCGGATCGGTGACTGAACCGGAGAAGCAACTGATTCAAAGGTCAATGGTTCAACCGGAATTCAACCGTGATCGAACCGGTGACTAATAAATATATAAATTTTTATTTTATATATTATATATATAAGATAATTTTTAAACATACTATTTAATTATTTATTTATCTAATTGTAAACTTAACTTAAACTTTTAAACTTCAAAATATTTAATTTTTTTTAAAAAGTTTGCTAAATATAACACAAAATAAGATAACAAAGCTTACTAGTCATATTTCATCAAAAAGATAAAAAAAAAGATTACTAATTATAATATTCATTTAAGTTGAAATCATCAAAATCAAGGCATTTTAAATGGACCGGTCGGTTCTTTCTTTCACCGGTTCAACAGTTTTTACCGGTCTGACAGCAAAATGAACGGGTCAATCACTCACAAAAAATACGGGCTAAACCGGACCGTTTCATATTCCGGTTCACCGATTTTCCGATCCGACTGATCGGTTCAGTCTAGTTTTTAAAACACTGCTTTTTCTAACTAAATTTAAAAATTAGATAATCTAATCTAAATCAACATAAAATAAAATTTAATTCATTTGCTAACTATTATAATAATATCTCTAAATTGATTTCTAAAATCAAACACTAAATATCATAATTAAATTTACCTAAAATTTAGTCTTTGATCATTTATTTTGTAAGAATCTGCAAGTCTAAGAGATTTTCCAACAAACTCCTTCTTGTCTTACGAGTTGCAGAGCTTTAATATCAAAATAAATTATCCTCTTCAAGTTGATCGTTTACAGCTTGTTTGACTTCTATCACATTTTGTTGCACTTTACATATCCTTTCAACATGTCCTAGTTGTCCACACTTGTTACATCTTACATCTGGCCTTCACAGTACTTGTGTTCTAGATAATTTGTTTCCTTGCAATACGAACATGGTAAAAAACTCTGGGCATTGTTGTTATTAATCCTCTTTTGTTGTATGACTTTACTACAAAAGCCCCTTCCACGATTCCTTCTTGTCTCATGAGTCACCTTTGTTCTTGTGCCTATAATGCACTTAACAATTCTGTCAAACTGATTTTTGTCAAATCCTTTGAGTTTTCAATTGATGGAATTGTAGCCTCAAATCTTTCTGGGATGGTTACTAAAATTTTTTGAACTATTCTAGAATCATCAAAATTAGAACCAAGAAATCTTACGTTATTGGCAATGGCAATGAGCCTGTTAGAGTAATCCTTGATCGTTTCTGACTCCTTCACTTTTCGTATCTCAAATTCTCTGATCAAGTTGAGCATTTGCATTCCTTTGATTCTTTCATTCCCTACATATTCTTCTTTTAAGAAATCTCACATTTCTTTGCTCATCTTGAGCGTCATGATTCTGGAAAAAATTGTTGGTGTGACTCCTGAAAACAAGCAAGCTTTTGGATTTTCTCTGTTTCTTTTCTTTACGGATTTTGATTTGAGCTACTGTTGGATTTGTTCGGAATGTCGTAGTCTTTATCTACAGCTTCCCACAAGTCATTTGCTTCAAGAAAGACCTCCATTCGAGCAGCCCCCAACTTAGATAATTTCTACCATCAAACACTAGCAGAGTAATGACAGTGAATGATGATTCTAAATCCATTGACGTGTGGTTTTTTGATTTGTGGTATGGGAAATCGTATAATGAGTTATGAGATATAGGTTTTAGAGGTCCCTTAAGATCAAGAGAGCTTTGATACCAATAGTTGATTTTTTTTATATGGAGAAGATATGTATGGAGAAGACTCTCAATTTTTATTAAATAGAAGTTGGTCAATTTATACAGTCTTTCTCTAACTAAAATTCAAAAATCAAATAACATCTAACCTAAATCAGCATAAAATAAAATCGAATTTATTTGCTAGCTATCGCAATAATATCTCTAAATTGATTCCTAAAATCAAACACTAAATATCATAATCAAATTTGCCTAAGACCTAGTCTTTGATCATTTATTTCGTAAGAATCTGCAAGCCTAAGGGATTTTCCAACACTTTTGTTAAGATGAAAAAAAATGTTTGGTTGGTGGTGTTGAGAGCTGCCTTGGATTCTAGTGGAGAGTGCCTGTAATAATGGGGAGCTTTATAGGTCTATGTATGAGCTTTCTTGCCTTTGCTAGGTTTAAGGTAAGTATCATCCATCCGTGTGATAATAGAGAATTTACCTTAAATAACAATGTCACCTCTACTTCTGTCTTTGCCGAATACGTTATTGAAATTCATCGTTCAAACAATCGAGGTTATGACATCAGTTCACTTAAATTTGAAATGTTGGTGGGGACGAAATGAGCCTAGAAGTATAGCCTCAAAATTTTCATTAATGTAATAATGGCCAATATTGAATTCTCTAATTAAGTGTTTATAATGTCATATCCTTACAAGATGTTGGAGAAATAGCCTTTGTAAAATATCTTGGAGCAATCAGTAAAATTTGATCCTTTGTAATTTTATGATCACAAATTTGAATTATAAAAACAACTTCTTTATAAAAATTATTAAAAAAAGTTGCATACATCATGTCAGTTCTTATAGTGCCTTGTTAATGACTACATTCCTAAATTGAACTTCTTGAAATTCTTTTTCTACTTTTCAATTAACTTAGCTCTTTGTAAGTTTAGGATCCATTTTTTTAATGCTTATTTGTTAAGGTGGCTTCTTCCTTTGTAGTGAAGCCATATAGCATTTTCTTAAATTTTGGTGGTCTTTTAAGACTTTCCACATAGCTTTCTCCATTAGGAACTTCATAAGAAGCTAATATGATGACATCATGGCTTTGTTATGCACAAAAAAAAAAGTTGTATCGAAATGGCATATGACTTAATACTCTACCAACCTAATGGTTTGTAAAGGTATTGCCTAATTATTTGAAAGGCCTTTTTTCCTTTAGGGAATACTTGGTCTTTTTCAAACCCTTTCAAAAGGAAAGAATCATAGTAGTGTTGGTGCTAGTGGTCCAAAACTTGGACCCAACGATCTCTCAACATTATTATCCCATTAACGATTATAACGTTTAACCATTATTATGCATATTATGACCTTTAACGTTATTAGCGATCCCTTTTGCTTTAATATCTCTTAATTCCTCTTGTTAGTGTATGAAATTGTTTCTACTATATAAACTCTCATGCATCAATTTTTCTCTTCACTCCCACTTTTATGCATCTTCTCATTTTCTCCAAACAAGACACAAATTTCCTTCCATAAAAAGGCATCTTTACACACATATCTTCTTATCTTGTCTATTTTGCTTTTGTCTGCTTTATTAATTCTCGAAGACAGATCCTACTATACTCTTTAGAGTACACCAAAATTGGTGGAGGAGGCATTAACTCTTGGGTTAGATCATATTGTCACGCTGCACTGTAGAGGGGAAATTTTTTACTTAGGGCAATGATTTTCATGACACCTTGTATTCTCAAATAAACTGTTCCAATTTAATTATTTTTGCTACTTTTGTAAACAATCTAAGTTACACGACCCGCCTTTTGGACCGTGTTGGCACTAGGGAATGAGTAGGCTTAATGCCACCAAAACTCATAGTAAGCCTAACTTTTCTATAGTCTACTAAAAATCCAGCATGACCCATTTGTTTGTCTGATTAATCCTTGTAAGGATCTTAATCTGTAATTCTAACATACATTATCTACTTATAATATGCCAATCTATGATCATCTCATATCATCAACTGACATCATTCTCAATAACATAGCATATCCATACATGTATCATGTACATATGATTATGAAAACCATGGAGCAGCTATAAGCATCTACAATTTACATCATGCCAAAAAAATCACTTGTCTGTTTATCTAAGCGAGTCTCAAAAGGCTTAGATATCTCTCACGTACGATCTGCTAATCCCCTGAAATGATGATAGTGAGAGGTGAGTCTACAACATGACTGAGTGAGATATAAACATGCTGCCATACTTGTGAGGCTAGGTAACACAAGGCTAGCTTCACAAGAATGGTCTGTGGCATTCTAAGCAACAATACATAGTATCAATGAATAAACAGGTAGTAATTTCAAATGCGGTAATCACATGAGTATCAATAATAAATCTCATTATGAATTGTTCTATTTTTAAAAAAATGAATCTGGTTTCTAAATTCTTTTTTGAGTTTTTGGGTTCTTTATGAATTTTGGGTTCTTTCTTTGGTAGAGTTATACAGGATTTCTAATTTTAAGCTTTCTCATTTCTGAGTTCTGATTTTCTGAATTTTTTTGGAAGAGATAGAGGCATGTTAGTACAGCATATCTCTCCTTTTCTTATTCTAGACAAGGTTAGCCTAACCCTGCCTCTGGAGGCCTACCATCTCTAGGTAGGACCCATATCTAACCCATCACCGGCGGGTTACCTATGTCCACATGGTCTGATAATATACTCCATCAGCTGGGTATCCTGTGAACTCACCAATCATGGCTAACAAGAAAAAACATGATTCATCAAAGAATTGCAATTAATAGGTTCAACATAACAAGGGGACCAGAAGATGCAAAAAATCTAAATATCATTTGGTCAATCTGACATACAATATGCTAGACTCAATCACATAGAGTCATATATCAAATAAGTCATACAGGTTCGAGAACAGTTCAACAAATCGCAAGAAAAAAAAGGATTACTACACAAGTATAGTAGCATGATTATACTCACCTCGACTATCTTAGGGGTTCTGATCTCTTTTCTAATTTTCTTGAACTTGAGAGGTATTAGGTGCGACTTCTAGTTCTATTCCTCGTCTGCTTTCACAAGCTATTGCGTAACATGCATAAAAATTACATATACTCGCATTAGTCAGTCTTACATAAACCTTATTTCTTAACATTTATCATTATAAATTTATATTTTCTTCTATAATGGACAAATTGGTTTCAAGCCAAATTTTCCCTTGAAATTATGAGTCTTGGACTTCATTATGTCCAAACCTAGCACACAATTTCGAGTATCCGATTCTTTATTCCTTGATTAGATTAATCATACTTGAACCTATTTGGTTTCACTAATTCATCCGCGTAGGTCTCATTCGCGAAAGCATAACTTTTTATACATAGGTCAAATGCTTTTCAAACTTTCCATACCTCTAGTTAACACATAAATTCACATTTTTTCTTTTATGACCATTTTCTAATTCGGTCAT